>JASMMZ010000009.1:8279907-8680262 GCA_038502455.1 Anisogramma anomala
ATGAAGTAGAGGTAAAGGTTTGGTGAAAAGGTTTAGTGTAAAAGGTAAGGTCGAAAGTCGTTTATTGTTAGAGGTTAAGGTCGAAGGTTATTTGTTATTTGAACCGTGAGACTTAGTTGTTTTTCTTACAGTAGTAGCACCCGTAGTATTACCAAGTTAGACGTTTACCAAATTGCCGAACTTTGAGACTTCTAACAGTTAACTATAACATCTTTAAGAAATATCCGTAAAATTTTCTTGGTGTTTTCGATAGCGATACTGTTGCTACCTCCAAGTTGCCGTGAAAACTGACGCAGCTTAAAAGTGTTTTTTACTTACTACCGTGAAAACCGACGCAATTTATAGGGGTCTTTCGAAAGAATCTTTCCTCTACCTTAGCTGCCGTTGTTAACGTCGAACGTGACCAGAAAGTAGCTTTTCCTTCTATTTAGCTCATATGTACTTAACCTAATAAGCACTAATTATTATTGGTAAAGCTTTGAACTTTGTAACGTTGTCAATTCAATTAGTTGAAGTAACAGTAGTATTACAGTTGTCAAGTAGTAGATGTATTATTCTAAGTTTGGTAAACCGCTAGCCAGTCTACACAGTAATTTGTATAGCCAATTGCTTTATATATGCCCCAATATGAAATGGATCCATACTGAACTTGAATTGCAGTCAATAAAGTAGACCCACAAAATAATAAACTCAAATTGCAATTAGTATAGTGAACTTTACTATAGGTAAAGTTGACTTAATGCATTGAAAATACTACTATTTCATCAATTACGTTATTTTCAATGAATTCTTGAAAAAATGTGAATAAGTAACTTATGTCGCTTCAAAATATTTATTACTCTTGAAAAGCATGTAATAAAAGGGAATAGAAATTTGAGTTTACGCCTTTAAAAAGGGACTCCAAAGGTATTGAAATTTCCAACTTTCATATCATACTTTACAAAGCTCAGAAAACCCAAATTATTGCTACATAACTTACCGTCGCTTCCCTTCAAAATACCAACGAAATATCAACCCTATAGTTCCCCGTTTTCGTCAACGACAAACTCCCCGATCAATTTAAAAGGTACGCTCTTTTATTCAATAAGGCCCTAAAAACAAAATGAGTCCTTATAGCTTCGAGACCAACCACGAAATTATTATTTAAAATAAGAATTAAGGTCAAATTTTAAAAATCACTTGGTAGTCGTTATACGGTATATTGAGGAAGAAGTCCTGAGTATTGACAAAGACGTTAAACGAATTACTAAATCAAAACTATATTTTTACAAATAGCTCCTTGACGGTTTGCCCTCTACTTTTCGTTAAAAAATTGAAGGCGGTCTATGGTTTTTACAGATTACTGGAGATTTAACGTTATAATAAAAACCAACCGTAATCATTTCCACCATTAAAAAATCCTCTCTTTGATCTTTCAAAAATTAAATAATTCATTGAACTCGACATTAAAACGGCTTTTTATAAATATTTATTCAAAAAACGACGATTGCAAAACGATATATCGTATATGTTTTGAACTGTTTGAATCGTTATTCAATCTTTTCGATATTTTTACTATACAGGTTGCTTTTGAACAATATATTAACAATTCTTTGGATGTATTTATCGACATTTCCTCATCGTTGTTTTCGATAAGATTTCAATCTATTTCAAAGAACTTTATATAATGATATCTTTTCAGTTAAAATTTTTTTAATTGCTCTCAATATCATTAGTTTAACCTTTAACATATTCAAATATAGATTAGGCATTTGGAAACCCGAATATTTAATACCTGTTACCAAATTAAAAATCGAAATACGTATAACCCCGGAAAAACTGGGAGTTATTCGGTTTTTTAGACCGACTTACGAAGTTATGGAAAGTAGGTGTCAAATGTATTAACAATTTCGATACTGAGGAAGAATAGAGAAGTCACTAGAGGTCCTTCGTGCAGGACTTATGTGAACGGTCAATGCCCGGTCCATCATATGCCCTCGCACATAACGTCTGCAAACCTTACCCAGACCGCACCCAGACCGGGTGCTACACATTCCGTTATATATACAGTCATGTAACCTATAAGCTTAATATCCAGTAACCTGAGTTTATGAAATGCTCCTCTCTTTTTTATAGAAACCTTAAAAATTACGGTATTTTACCGGGTGAAAAATAAACACAGACTGTATTAATACGAGGTATAGACCGGGTATAAACCGGGTACGGACCGTATAACGTTATCATTTAGCTAAAATAGCGCTATATAACGTCATAAATAGGCTTTACACCTGCCGATATTGGGCCGCCTAAGTATATAAAAACAACCTTTATCGTAGTTTGTTATCTTCTTCTTCTTGCCCTTTTTCTTTTATTGATTTGCTATTCTTTCTCATTTTCCAGTAAATTATTTTATAGTAGCCCAAATTTCAACCATCCCTTTCCATTTTCTATATGGTTTTCATGTTTACAATAACTTATCTCTTTGAGTATTTACTATAATTTTTGTGTTTCTAGCAGCTTTTCCGTCACTAATTACTTTTTCCCTTTAATATAACAGATGGTTTTAATAATCTTTACATAGGTTATCTTCCTGCCAACGCATTTAGTCATGATAATTAGCTACCTCGTCATGTATATAGTATATCTATACCCTATTGTTCCTACCGTTAATTGTATTACGTAATCACCCCGCGTCATAGGAGAACTTTTCGTGTTTAGTAATGAGAAAGACAAGGTTCAATTTTTCCACTTATAGGTAAAAACTAACTATATATTTTGCATAAATATACTGTAAAACAAAAGTGTATTTCTGATTTATATTTATATTCACAGTTTCGAACGGGACCGCATTTGCCTAAAAGTGTATAATGAAGTAAATTTAAAAATTAAATTTATATGAAACCCGACTCAGTATTTACCCCTATCATATTACGTTTAGGAAACGCATTCATACGCAATTTTCTCCGGTCTACGCATCTCATTATGATAACTTGTGCCAGTTTTCTAGGATAACGTTTATATTTTAATTTTTTTACCGGTAGGAATTATACTAACCCTTCGGGTCATAGACTCGGTTTCACTTTTTTGTTTCGGTGGTTTTTGGGCCGTGTGCCAAGTTTATATTATGCGCCCTCTTTTTTCAAAACGAAGTTTTATTGAATTTGTAGTTTTAGCTATAACATATAACTACCTATTGTTCCAATATTTCATTCAGAATGTTTTAAAAAAAACTACTTTTGTAATACCCAAAACAAGCTGAAACTAATAACTAATAGGTGTTAACTGGCAGCTTAAGGAAACAATAACCGATATAACCATCTGGAAGCCGGGTTTAGGTATATATTGCTTAGGCGATTTCGATGACATTATCGCATGTCGTCATAAAAAGGGTAAAGACCCCTCGCGTCCTTTGCCTAAAGGCATATTACTTCAGGTGCTGAGAACTCCTCCTGGCAGTGACGCCGACAACGACGTCGATGGTAGTGGTGGCGGTGGCGTTAATAGCAACGGTGGCAGGGAAGACGAGGAGGAAAAAAAGGATGAGGATGACGATGACGTAGCTTTTTCCTACCCCTCCATATTTGGCAACGACTAATTGCCTATTTATACGTTTTACTATTATATTTGGTCTTATTATAGTTAATTATTTAGTCATAATATTATTATTTTTCAAAAATTGTAATGTAAATAACAAATACATAAGGGAAAAAGTAAAAATTGTTATAGTAAAATTGAAAATAGTAAAAATGAATTATAATATTATGTTAAAAGTGGTGCGAAGAATAAGTTTAAAAATTGATAAAATGGTAAACAAGGCCTGTATAGATAATTTGAAGGGGAAACTATAAGTATAAGTGTTATGGACTCAGGTCATTGGGCATTGAATCTATAGGTTATGTGACTGTACACGCAATGGAATATACAATACCTGGCCTGAGCCTGGTTCGGGCGCGGTATGCATAATATACGTACGAGGGTATGTGACGGACTAGGTACTAACCATGTTTATAAAACTTACACGAAATACTAATATAGCCTCTTTTAGTTTTCCGCCTATACCTTAATAGTAAATTCTAGTTGGTACCTACTTAGCATAACATCGAAGATTGAATTATTATATACTATTAAAGTTGTTTTTATATTTCCGACAAAATATTACATATAATAAATAAATCGATGGTAAATATCAATAATTTTTCGTTACACTTTAACGTTATTGGAAAGAATAAGCCGTTAATGAATACCTAATTTTACACCTTTGTAAATACATCTTCCACGTTTTTGGAACTGATTTAAGCTAATATACCTAGCTTATAAGATACTATAGGCTATATTGTATTTTATATTAAACAAATATAACAATCTAATTAATCGACTTTCGTTTTCGACCCTATATCTGACTTCATTTAAGTCGTAACGGAATTTTAATAATTCGAAGTCAAATTAATGGTAACTCGAACTAATCTCTTAATGTTTCAATATAGCCGAAAACGATATAAATAACCGTAATATGACGGATTTACCTCGATAAAGGCGTCAACACGCTAAACTACCGAATTTATATTAAAAGTGGATAAAATATGAATGGGAAAAGATCGGTATAGGTTTTTTTACGTACAGGGTCATTATACACCAGCGGTAAAATCAATGATTACGGCATATTATAAGGCCAACAAATACAAAGATATAAACGATATAATTAATTTTTCGACTATATTAATGTCACGTTTAATGAAATTTATCGCATAGATAAAACCTTAGTCTAATTAAAAGGATTATTTATAAATGGTAAAGACCTATAAGCTTTATTTACAGTTGAATGTGAAACATTATTAGATTTAACGGGAGGATTAGATTTGACTTTAGCCGTAAAATGTAATTACCTATGTTTTCACATATCCCCACGTATTCGCGACAAATTTATTACGGCAAGCGTTAACCGTATTAATTATATCCCAGTTTTAGCTATGTACCATAAGTTTACCAACGAATTAAAGTGTTGAGATTTGAAATAACGTCTTGGTCGATAACTATCGGAATCCGTATAGGTATAACTACCGAATAAAGAAATAATTATAACGAAAGTTTATATTTTTTAGCTATCTTTGTTCAAAGGCTGCGAAAATCGCGGTTAGTTGTTTTTCACTAAACCTATTCGGTATACGTTTAAGACCAAAAATGTAAGGTGGCGTGGATAACAGCAAAGGAACACCGGGCTAAACAAATTACGGAGCGTTATGTATATTATAAATCAATGGACCATAATTAACGTAATTACGAACTTAACCCGGCGTTACCTTTAATACAAATACATACGGTCCAAATTGAAAATTTAAATAAAGGTTCTCTACTAATAACTACGGGGGAAACCTAATTCTTATATACAGTTTCGTTTAGAAATTTGTAACCTTGAAGGCGTAATGATAGAATGAAACAAGGAGGAATTCAATTAAATTGAAATATATATACACTAAAATCAATTCTTCATCCTTATACCCTTTCATAATACCAAATTTTTAAGTAATTGAGTTCATTTTAATTAGAATCATGAATATACTATAAACACATCTTTAATATAACGGTTAAAAAAAAAGTAAATTCGGCTATAATACCATTGAAATCTAGGTACAATATTGAAGTTACAACCGAATATACGTATTCCACAAGTAATCAAGTTTTTCGTAAATATTAATAAATAGTCGAATCTGATATTAGTATATATTATTCCCGGAAGAAAGTGGCGTAAGATTTTGAAATATGTTCAATACGATATTGATAAACCATGTCAAATTTTAATGGTAACCCTTGAATAATTCATAATTTAAAATGATTAATTATCAATATAATAATAATATGCTTTAGGGTAGGTAATATACGAGGCGTTAAAAATCGGGTTTTATTAATTTAGTAACCCGATTTCAACGGGTAGTATAACGTACTATGAATCAGTTGTAGTCAACTTTCGTTACAAATTTTTATAAAATGTATAGGATCTTATAATAGATAGCGCTGATTACTATGTCAAAAAAGATAATTAAGTACATCTTTTACCCGAATTGGTAAAGTTCCACGACCTTTTCGATAACGAAAAAGAAACGGCCCTACGCCTACATAAGGAAAAACTAGACTAACATATTTATATTAAACCAAATAAGGATGAATCTCTACTAAAGAAACAATAGAGACAACTATACTCGATATGACGAAATTAATTTATCGAATTTAAATATTAATGTATAGAGCTAACAAATAAGGGTAAGGTTCGTACGAATTCCTTAACGGCTATTGAGTTAGTATTGTTAATTCCTAAATAGGTAGGAGGAAGGAGTGATAACGGTTTTATATCAATCACCGGGTATTAAATAAGAATACCGAATAGGACCATTTTCCCCTACCTTTAATTAAAAAACCTTACGCGTATTGACGAAGTTGACGTAGCTTATAAAGTTGGATATTAGAACGGCGTTTTACCCTATCCAGGTTATACCTGGATAAGAATAGTTAACAGCTTTTGGTATACGTTTCGAATTGTTTAAGTAATTAATTACTACCTTTTAATTAGCGGGAATGCCAACAACGTTTTCACGGTGTATTAACTATGTAATAACGGATATTTTCAATAATTTCGTTGCGGCTTCCCTAAATAATATTTTGGTTGTTTTTCTAGAACCAAATAAAATTATATAATGAAATTTCGCGTATTCTTAAAACGCTTACGCGATACGAAGTTAAACCTAAATTTGAAGAAGTGTAAATTCGTAGTGAAAAAGGAAAAATACATTGATGTTATCTTATGGTAAACGTAAGTATTTGGGACGAACCGTAGAAAGTCTGGATAATATATAAATGATATTTTTGACAATTCATTTAAAAGGATCGAAGTTTTTTAGGTTTTACTTCCTTTTTATAGGACTTTATTAGTCATTTCTCTATTTTGATTTATTATATTATTTAATCCACTAAATGAATAATTCGTTAAACCTGGACAAATAAAAAGGAATATATATTTCAATCATCAAAAAATATCTTCGTTATACCCCTAATTTTAGAATATTAGAACTTGAATCGGCTAACGTTGATGGAAACCCATTATTTGTGAATAGAGTTAAAAGAATATTTATAGTAAAGGGATGAAAATATAATTTTAAAGTTAATGTTCCATTTTTGCGTACGATTAACAGATGCGAAATGTAATTACAATATTTATGATAAGGGGTTTTTCGCTATAATATCCTACTTAAAAACGTGGTCTTCGGAATTACGTAGTGTTCGTACTTCTTTTAAGATTTTGACGGATTATGAAGGATTAGAATGTTTTTCTTCACCACGTTCAATTTAGGAACGTCAGGTTCAATGGGCAGAGGTCTTTTTGCTTTTCCATTATTACTTACGATACCAGACCACAACCTAAAACACTCGTCCAAATATATTAAATTACAAATTATAAGATAAACCTAAAGTTCAAAAACACCGCACGGAAGTTTTCTTGAAGCCTATTTTCATTGCTATAAAAAATTTAATAAAAATGAATCATATATTATAGAAACCTATATTTTCATAGGATATACTGATAAAGTTTTGTAAGCGATTGCCTGGTTATAAAAACGCGATATTATATACTATAAGAAAAATTAAAAGGATGCCGTGGTATCGGTATAAACGGGATCTCTCCTAGCCCAACCCACACTTGTATAAATAACAATAATAATACTTAGGAATATTAGGACAGCGATAGTTATAATATCGCTGTAGGCCCAGCTCGCGTTAAACCCGTTAACTTTAATAACTTCAAATAATGAATTTATTTTTAAATGGGATACCTTCACAAAGTTATAAAATTAAACAGTAATAAACAATCAATTATACGTAATTCGTTTATTAGCGGTTTACGAAGGCGTTAAACGTTTTCGGGATAAAGTAGGATATTTTATACAAATTGCGAATTATGAAATCGACCCAAATGATATATTACGTTATTGTAACTAATTGTAACTACCGAATCAGAAATCATTAACGATGATAATCTTATAACAAACCTATTACTAGCCTATCATAGGATATTAGATAAAAAAGTCTTATTTTGAATCCTTTAGCAGGCCTATGATCAAAAGAAGATCATCGTAAATATTCGAATTTAATATTTTATATATACTCAATATAACTGTATGAAGTTTCGTTGTATCTTACGATAAAGTTTTTTTTAAACCCATCCTATTTTGGATCGGTGTTTCACTTATATTTCCGTCAAATTTAAAATTAAAATACCAATTTACGATAGTAACCCTCCGTATTTATTAGTTTTGAAAAAGCGACCTTTTCAATTTATTCAACTCGAGGCTATATAGTTTATAACTGTTGATACATATGCCGAGCGTTTTTGGAATATTTAGGGGCGGTTTTAGATATTTCCGGCTCTTATCATTATCGATTACGATTAAGATTAAAGAAACCTATTTTAAATAACTGTACATTTCTCAATAAAAGTTAAATAACTTTTATTAATAACATACTACACATTAATATATAACGGTAACAAATAAGTAAATTAAAATGTTTAGAAGTATTTGCGAATTGTTGTTACTTTTTTATAATATGATGCAGTATTATATTTCCCAGTTTACTAATTTATATAAAATAACCGAAAATAAACAGTTATCGGGTTTAATGAAAAACGACTAATTCATGTGTACAAAATATTTTTTATATTTAAGGTAAATTGTGATATAAAATTATAAATTGATTCGGAGGGACGAGTCGCCGTACTTTTAGGATATTTATGAAGGAATATGAAATTAGCTTAAGCGACGATAGTATATATTTAATAATAAATAAAAATAACGGCGAATTATCAGCGTCGCCCGGCGAAATGGTACGAGGTAAGCAATTCAGTTCAACCTATTTACGTAATATTAAAATCAAACGCCCGAATTGAAAGTTCAATAAACTTTACAATTAATACCGGATCCTGAACGTTTTAAATTCTTTAAATATCGTATTTAATATTTTTAGAAAACACCTTATATTTTATGTGAATTTAGTAAGGCATACAAGGACAGGCCTTCTCCCGTTGTAAATTTCATCCGACACTTATTCAAAACCAGGTTTCGTTATTAATAATGCGAGAAAAGGCATATACAAGGAATTTGAAGTTTAAGAAATTTACGTCACGAAAAAGGGGCGAAATGATATTCTCTATGTATTAGTTAGGTGAAAGGTTTATCATAAGCTAAAATATTAATTATTAGAAAACTATTGATTAATAATGGCCTTGAATAAATTTGAAATAAAATAATAGGAAGCTAGATTTTCTAATAACCCGGTATCTCGACGTTGGCATCAGGTTGTTATGACCCAACAGCTACAGGTTACACCAGTAGAAGCCTACAGCACTAATGAAAGAAATCAGTTGGACACAACCTGACAGCAGGCATCTGGTCCCACAAATCCCCCAGGGTTGGAGTCGTTAGGGACCCACTCGGCACACCGAGAACCGGAGACTGGATATGTTAGATATGCTACATATCCAAATGATCCAGTCTGGATATGTTGGATCGCGCCCATATCCAACATATCCCACGCCACCACGTCAACTGAAGGAACTAGATATAATAACGTGGTCATCACCACGTTAGGTAGCTTCATTAGATAGTTCTTTAGTTTTCAATCTAAGTATTTAGTCTACACACCTGAATAGCCTAACGTCTAGTGATCATTCTACAGAACGAACAAACATCTTCTTGATATTGCACCTTTGTTACCTCTGCTACCTTACTGCTAACATTAACCCCCTGACACCTTCTATATACTCACATGTATTTAATGTGATCATTACACAGGTATACATTAAGAAACTTACCCAAGGCGAATCGCAGTAACCTTAGTATTGATACAATATTTATAAGGAAAACCGAAAATTCATTATTAATGAAATATAATATAACATGTAGAGCCGGATATACATTATCCTGTTTTTTCGTATAAGTATCCGACTGTAGAGCAGTTTTTACTACGATTCAATAAGTTTCAATTACTCGTTATTATTATTTCTATTTAGTTCTTTCATTTAGTAGCTCTTTTAATATTGGGAACCTTACTGGGACTGGTTTCAGATATTGGGAACGGCAGGTAATGGCGGGCGGCATAAGAAGGAGCGAGTATTTGGTAATGCTGACGAAGATGGTAGGCGAAGAGCGGAGCAGGTATAAATAACGCCGACGATAACAATTAACGTTAGACGGAGCGAGTATTAGGTAAAGCCGATAATAGCGGATAACGAGGAGCGAGAGAGAGAAAACGACCCGTTAAACTGGATATTAAAAATTGTAATGTATTATTTTAAACTCGAACGATACAGTCGGTTTGGTACGATTGTTATCCTGTTTAAAATGAGTTTAATTAGTTTTTTTTTCAATACAGGTTGATAAATTAGATACGTATGAACAAAAGGCTTTTATGATTAGGTATTACACATCTTTTACGACGTTTTATAAGCTATGACCCATATTTGCCATCAAAATATAACTTATGTTATTATATTATTCTCGTCCTTCTGGTCATTTCCACGAAAGTGTACGCGACGTGTACTTAAAATAATAAGAGTAAATACATTTCGTACTAATATATGGTTATCGGGGGAAGTTTTTTCGCGATGAATAAGCGAAACGGTCGATAATAACGAGGGAGTTTTAGAAAGAAACGGGTCCGGAAAAAAAGATAACGAAAACGTATAGTAAAATAGGTAGTTACTTATACTACCGTTACGGTAAAAACTCTCTAATCTCAGGTAATATCGCGAAAAGGAGTAAATGAGTAAATTAATTCGGACAACGCAAAAAAAAAAAAACGGACTAACAACCCGTGATATCCTTTTAATTATTATGAGCGAAGAATGAAATATAGCTACCGTTTTCAATTGTTACGACAAATTGTCTCAATAAGGCACGTAAGAAAAATAAGCTCAAATATAAACTCGTTTTTTAAAATATATTCAAAAGGAGGTTAATTCATAGTTGTGTCATTTAAAAATCAATCTTTCAAGCTTAACTTATTATAAACATTTCAGAAAATACAATATCTATACGTAAGGTAGATACCAGTGTAAATAAAAAGCATGTTAAAATTAAAAAGGCGATTGATATAGGATATATAAATATCTTTTACCTATAATAAAGTAATTTCGCTCTTATTTTCGTTTTCGTTAATAATGAAAAAGTCGCTAAAATGCTAGAAGACTATATTATATACTTAACAAAAGGATATTTAAATATAATAAGGTGGAATATTTTACGAAACAGCTAATTATTTCTATCAAAAGCGTTTATAACGGTCTAACCTAGGTTTGAACCATCGTCAATATTATTTATATCGATAAAAATGGGTTAATAAGATACAAAATGTTGACAAGTAATTAATGGTTAAGATTGAAATCGGAAAAAAATAGTTGTAATATAGCTATTGGAAAATGTACGATATGAACGAAGGATATTAAAAGGAGATGGGAAAATTAGGAAGGTAAGTGAGGTACATTTTAAAAGTTACGGTAAAGGAACTATTTATAAGAAAAAAAGAATTGAAGTCGGTAAAGGCTGTATGTTATATGGTACGTTAAAAGGCGTATTATACGGCATTGGTGGTAAAATCTATATATTATATAGTATATTAAAAAGACGAGTTATACGAAACCGGCGGCTAAAACGATATATTATACACTACATGAAAGGGCGCGTTATACGGCGCCAGAAGCTTAGGGTCGAACCGGCTAATAAGTTATATGATACATTAGGAGGTGTGTTATAGGCTCGCGCTCGGCTCGCGTCCGGCCCGCGTATTAAGCGGATACGGCTCGCTCCCTTACGTTTAGCTAACAGTATACGGTTGACCTTACGGAGTTTGATAAAAAGTGGAGTATATTATAAACTTAGGTCACTAGTCATTAAGTTTATAGGTTACGTAACTATACACGTAACGAGATATGTAATTCCTGGCTCGGACTCGGTTTAGGCGCGGTCCGTATATGGTATGTCCGAAGGTACGTAACGGGCTAGGTATTAACTATACCCATAAGCTCTGCACGAAAGACCATTATAGCTTCTTCTAGTCTTCTGTCTGTACCTTAATAGTAAACTTCATTCGTCACCTATTTGGATTACCATTATAAGTTAAACCATAATAACAAGGTTTAAAATGTCGAATTGGGGTAAGGTTATGAAAATTTCCCTCTAAAGTTAACGAAAAGAGAATTTATAGATATAAATGTTTTCAATTCTTCATTTGAGACGCCCTTAGTTATTGTATCCGCTAGGTTATACTTTCCTTCGATCCATTTTCTTTCTTTAATTCCACGGTACTTGTAAGATTCTCGTAAGGTTATAATATCTATTGTAAGACGTTTTTTGTTTGTGGTACCGAGCTTAACAAGGTATTCGAAAAGGGAAAAAGGATCATTGTAAATTATTAAAGGGAGAGGTTTTAAACCTAGGTTCGAAATGATTATCCGAATCGATATTACTATAATAATTCCGGAATCTAATTCTCCAACCATACCATAGATTTCCTAGGCCAAAACACTTTGAATAACTTGTTTATATATTTTTTTCAGATGTAATAGAAAACCTTTTTATAAAAGATGAATTTCATTTGAGCCGGTTTTGGGTTGCTAAAAATATGTATAAATCTTGTTTATATATTATAATCCATATTATTTACGAAGGATTTATTTGTAAAAAAAAAGCTTCACTATACGTATATACGACGGTATAAAGCCTAAGCCGAGTTTTTTATTATTCATTTATCATTTGAGGCGTTTTTTCAATGCTTTATATATATTATTAGACGGATCTGTCTAATAGTATATAGTAATAAAAAGGTTGAACGTAACCTGTGACTGTATGCTAGATTCAATTTAAACTTTACGTACACATTAATATTGGTATTTGTTAAGTTGTTTCGTATTGATTAGATTGATAAAAGTAACCTTATTCCATTACTCTTTTTATATAATGTTGGAAATTTCGTTCCAAAACGTAATAATTACACTTAAAAATAACCAGACAGTCTTTTATCTGGCATACTTTAGGTTTTAATTTGCCACCGGCCCTTTCAAATTTCCTCATTTCTACATTCGAAAACAACGTATTATATGAAATAAGTATATCGTACGTTTGTATACTGATAAATGTATTTTTTTTAAAAAAAAGTAACATTGAAATTAGTAGTAAAGATCAAAGGTTAAGTAATTTATTTCGAGGCGCTCCTTATAATATTTTCAATATGTATAATATCAGTATACCTTAGCCCTAATGAATTCGTAAAATGGTTACAAAATACGTAGGATCGTTTTTGGTAAATGGTATTTTCAGAGATTTATAGATATAAGAGAGTAAATACATCTTTTGAAATGCTTCTCTAATCGCGTATAAACTTAAATAATATTATGAAGTTTAACAAGAGTATTATAAGTGGTACGTAAAAAGGCGGCAAACATTAAATTTGGATGATGGTTTATTCGTGATAAAGTAGGCGATTGAGTCATAATATCCTTTCTATCCATGTTATTGTGCCCTTTAGTTAGAAGGTGGCCTTTTTATAAAGCTTTCCGGCTCTATCTTCGATTTCATTAACAAAACGTGTGGGGAAATTTCTATAAGCGTTGTAAATTATTAGGTTAAACCATTTAAAGCGTAAAACTCCCTGTTTAATTAAAGCTAAGATTTCACTGTAAGTTGATCATTTAAAAGGGTTAACAGAGGTTATAATTATATCTTCGTTGCGGAATTTTATATTTAATTCACGGTTTACCGTTTCTTTTTAAGTATTAAAGAAGTTTGTAACCAAGGCTTTGGAACGTTCTTTGTTTTTTAAGCTGATCAAACGCCTTTGGAATCGTAGTACAGGTTTCTATTATATATATTAGCCGGTTTTATCAAGTAGCGAGGCTTATAAAAGTATATTCAGATGGTGAGTAGGTTTTGGGAAAGGTTTGGATCTGTTATTGTAAAATTAATTTGGTTAATACCACTTTTCATATTGTATTTTCAGGACTTTATCGTTTATGTTTTCCTTTTTATATTTTCGTATTATAGTCTACTTCAATAAATAAGTATTACTCGGTAAGTGTATTAGTATATCTTAGCCTTTCAATCCGTCAATCTTCCAAAGTCTAGTTCATCCGTTTTTCGTTTGCCAAATCATGACTTTAGTCTGTAATAGTAAATTTAAAATTCCAGTTCTATGTATAATGTTTTTTATGGCTAAATACTCTTAAAACATTATTCTGAGACCGTAATAAACGTAATGCTTCCATATCTTTCGCTATAGAATTTCACATGTATACTGTAATAGGGAGTGGTACCAAATCGTTATAGACTTTGGGGTAAAGGTTAAAGATAAGGCGTGTTATAATTAGTCTACTGGGGCTAAAAGTGTTATTTACGACGCTTATTTCTATTTACAGGATTAATTCCTTAGTAATAGTACTCTTGGGCTTTAAGATAATATCATATACGTTTTTTAAACGGTTTGATATACTATTCGAATTTCCTAATACACCAAGGTACCTTTATTAACATCTATTTACACTTATTCGGCGATTTTAATATTGGTTCTCCATTTAGTCTAGTCGAAAGCTATACCTATATTGTGGACCATCTAGTTTGGAGACCCTAAATAAAAGTTTGTTTAATAATCTTCCAAAACATTTTAATAGTTTGTAACGATCGGGTTCCGCGTAAATTTTGCCTTTTAAAATGTTATTACTATGTTGAAGGCATATAATATAATTTGGCCAATAAATTATTTTGTTTTTATAATAACATTGAAGTTAAAGTCCTCATTGTTTCAAAAACAGAATATAACCCATCTTGCAGCTAGCGAGTGTAACAAATACTTATGATATAATTTATCAATATATTTTAGTACCTCTTTTCCTAAGTTTATATATCCTATCATATAAGGCGATCGTCAAAGGCTCTTTGTAACTGGGTATCCAAATTATCGGTATAATTTTCTTTAATCGACTTACTTAAGGTAAGCGGCTTTAGTTGTACCCGGTTTTTTTTTTTTTGAAAAAAAAAACCATAGGTATTTAAATTTGAATCTAAGCGGAACAAAAACACTTTCCGAAACACGGATGAGTTGGTTACTCATGTTTCGAAGCTTCATTCCGAGATTATTTACATTAGTTCATGATAATATAAATGGATTTTTATGTTGGTAGTCTTTTATCGTTGTAATATAGTCGATTTGAATCATTGTGATCGATGTAATTGGTGCTGCATTGAAATTGATTGTTGTTGATTAAGTGTAAGTTCTAAGTTTGGCTGACCTCTAACCGGTCTGCACACTAATTTGTACAGCCAAACGCTTTGGCCTATGCAACACTTTGAATTTTGCACCTACTGTATTGTACTTACAATGCAGTCCTACCAACTGCAGGTAATTTGCAGTCAGTACAATCAACTAAACTGACAGTTTAGTTGCCTTAATTTTACTGCATTTGACTGCTATTCTACTACTGGTGGCTTTTTATTTTGTTTCTGCATGCCAGCTTAACCTGCCATTAATTGTTGGCAACCTGTGAAATTCCTCGTTCATCAATAGGCTAATAACAAGCTTAACACACGTTAATTCCGATTAATCTGCACTGAAATTGATATTAATTACGGCCTTGCGTAGCTCTTTTATCCCACCCCTTTGAGACTTCCATTTCTTAACTCCCGTACCCTGGTTTTTCGCCACAAATCTATGCGTATTACGTATTTTACTATTTACGTACCTTTTTCCAGTATTTTAACCTAATTTTATCGTTATTTTTATCATTAATATTACTTCTCTGGTAGTGTTTGAGTTTGCAAGGTTAACCCTATTCCTTTATGTTACGTGCTGGTCAGTCTATATAACCTTCGATTTGTACAGTTTGTATATTGCTGTTCACAAACCTTTCGGAGCGCTATGAGGTGTAGCCTTAGTTAAAACATTGACAGAGTTATCTTTGCCGTTGATACACCGGAATTCATGAATTTCCCAAGCTTCATATACCTCTCTCAAAGATATTACGTCTATTATTAAACGGTTTTTTATTAGTTGTATTCAGTTTTAATAGATATTCGTAAATATTTCGGAATTTTATATATATTACTATTAGTATCTGATCCTGTTTTAGCTATTTGTTTATAATCCTCAATATGTCATTTAATCATTATGCCGATATTCAAGCGAGATATTATGTCGTAAACTTTAAAGGCCAATATATTTCGTATGACACGTTTAAACTTTACGAATGATTAGTATATCAGGTTTCCGGTAATTGTAAATTTCGTTGTAGGTATTTCTTCGTTCAAGAGTATTATGAGGAACCCAGTTTGAAATATCAGGTTATTATTGTTCGTAAATAATCCTTACGTAAAAATTATTAACTTCGTCGTCGTTAGATTTACAGAAACCATATCGATTTCCCTTTTTAAACAGTTAGTTATTACTTAATTCTTTTCCTTGGCTTGTTAAATTTCTCTTTTTATTGATTTTGTATTTAGTTTGTAATAAATAGGTTGTACGATACCTTCAGTTAATATAATATGGCAGTATAAGCTGTATGGACCCTTTTCTTCAGGTAGCACTATAATATTACCTTCTTTGCGTTATTTATAGTTGTTAAGCTCGTAGTTATCTCCCTTCAGCGTAATTTAATATAAGTACCGCTTTGAAATTCAATAGTTTTAATAAGGATTAACGACCTACTAAAGTCAATTTGTATACTCTTTACCAAATTTTCGATTAACTTATACTTTCATAAGCCTTAATTTTCGATGATGAGTTTTTTTTACCATTATGAACCAATTATTTCTGAATAAAAGGGTATCGTTAATTTGCATACTTAAGATATAGAAATTTATACCTTTCGTAATCGATAAGCACAGGTTAAACGTTTAAGTCTTTCTAACTACATTGTTTATGAAGTAAGTTTGGTATGCTTGAAAAATAATAGACGACTACTTGGGTTGGTCAGTGGAAAGGTTTAATATAAATTATTACTGTGCCGGCTTGAAACTTGTCCTTTATATTTTCAAGTAGTTCCAATAGTATAATCCTCTCGAAATCAGTGTTAAACTGCATATACGTTTACATTATATCCAGGTTATTAAGCATAAACTCACCTTTTATACTAACATTTTAACTCTCAATGATTAAGACGATTAAACGTTAGCTGGTTTTTTAAATCATCAACAATTAAATAACAATTAAATCCTTACTTTTATTACTGTATTTTTCAACAATTAGCCGTAACTTTTCGTACAGCCAGTCAATCGTTTTGCCTTCAACCGTATAAACTATCCTCTACCTGAAAATAGTGACGTTGTAACCTTTAAATTACGTTAACTCTATAGGTTAAATGACTATTAGTATAAAAAGAACGTTAATCTTTACCTAGTCTCTTTTTTCAATGGGTTTACCCGGTATATCAATAATGCATTCAATAAGTAACTTAAGGATAAGTTCTCCGTTGGTATTTTTCTTTTATAATGCCCACCTCGTTCTATATACCTTTTTAAGTCTATAGTTCTCGTCACTGTCCTCTTTTTTAATGTGTATCCTCTTTTAAGTGGATTTTTACGCCTCCATCGTTTTATTTGCTTATTAATAATCGGATCAGGAGGATTATATTAATCAATTCGTTCGACTCGGGTTTCAAATAAACGTTGGGAAGTTCCTTAAATTTAAGGTTTTTTATATGGCCTAACCTATGAAATCCGGTAAGTAATAAAGAAGTTAATAATTTTAACTATCACGTTGAACCTTATAATTCTTGACATTTTCGATGGCTTATTCCATTTACCTCAATTAAGTTATGTAAAGACTTTAATTTGAAAGTGTAAAGATAATATTCTTATTAGTAACGGTTTATTCCTGGTGTTAAGGATGTTATTAACCTAGCGACGTGATGATTTCTTCTTCCGTTTTTTTGAAGATATTTTTATATGTTATCACTGTGTTTTTGGGTGTTTGATAATAGTGGAGACTTAGTCATATTACGTGGGTAGGCTTTAAATACTGGTAAAGTTAGTATAAGGCCGTTAAGGCCAACAATATCATTGAAGCCCTTTAATATTATTTCAAGTCGTGTTTTTTAACTTGTAAAGATTTCAATTTACAGGGTAAATATATAGTAAACACTTTATAAAAGGGCGTAATCCCTTTCGAATTTACTAATACTATAGTAATCTCTAACGGAAACCTATTTTCAATAAATACCTATCAATTTAATATTAACTTAAAACTTTATCGTAGTAAAGTTGGTAGCGGAGTTATGTATTAGCACGTTTGGTAGCCTAAAGTACGTATTAATTTTCTAAGTACGTAGTATCTTTTATGTTTTCCTCGCTATAATAATCTCAAAGACATTGGTGCCGTGAAAATCCATAGCGAAATCTATAACGTAAAGTACTCGTTTGCCGTACAGGTAAAATACGTTTACTGTTGTTACGGCTTTAGACGTTGCAATGTTGTCGATTCGATTGGTCTAAGTAACAGTAATATTATGTAGTCAAGTAGTAGATATATTATTTTAGGTCAGAGAGACCGCTAACCGGTCTATGCAGTAATTTGTACGACCAATTGATTTGCCCGTGCCTAAATTTGAAGTGAGCGTCTACTGTACTTAACTTACAGCCAATATAGTAGACCTAAAAAAAACAATACACTTAACTTACAGTTAGTATATTTAATTTTACTCTAAGTAAAGTTGACCTACTATATTACAATTACTACTATTTCAACACCAGCGGCTTTTTATTTTGGATACGTACGCTACTATAGTTGATGAATCATTTCCGGTTACAGCTAAATCACGTTCTCGACAACTGGCCACACGGTTATTAATTCCAGTTGACTTTCACATAATACTAAACCCATTCGCATTTAAATTGACATCTTTTGCCTCCAATTATTCCAAAGCTCCGAGTTTTAACTTTATCGATTCCCACAAAACGTTCTTTATCTACAGGCTTGTACAAAATTTTCAATTAAACTATGCCAATCAAAGAAGTCGTCATTGTTAGTTCCCTGGCAGTATTTCACTTTACCAGTATATACCTTGCCGCCGCTACGTGATTTTGCCTTATTAGGCGGCCGATTCACATGACCATCTATGTATATAGTTAGCTTATTGCTGTTCACAAACATATTAAGGGCCTTATCTGGCGATAGAATTGTTATGAAGTAAATTGGATTGTATTTACTATTGATTTACCGAAACTATTCTATTTTATAGCCTTCGTAGGCTTCGCTGAGTTCCATTACGTCAATAATTAGGCGTTTTGCGCTGGTGGTTCTAAGTGTTGAAAGGTATTCAAATAAGCTTTTCGAATTAGTATAAATCTCTACCGGGATTGGGGGAATCTGAAACTGCGTAATCATAACGTTAAGGACCTATAATACAATGCCTTTATGAAAGCTAACTATTGTATAGTAAACCTTTAAACTTAATACTTTTCGTATAATTCTATTATATTTAACAAAACTTTGTAAAATTTGTTTCAAATACTATCAAATTGATCCTACCATATGTTTTCATAAACAAATGTTATTAAAAAGAATTTTTTTGAAGACGAGACGGCGTTATTTATGAAGGAGATATTTGCAAAGAATATCAACTTAGCTTTCGAAAAGTCAATTAAAACTGTATTAATCCCTCGGTCCAAGTTTCGTACTTGCCATTTAAACATTTCATTTAGTCGGTTGACGTATTGAATTTTTGGGTCTTATACTTATGTTGCGATAAATAAATAGTATAAGGCTTCCTGTTGGTATAAGGTGATGATATAACTACTACGGGGGCTTTATTGTAGGTACCGTTCAACTTTAACTACATTAGTCGAATCAATTATAGTTAAATCAATGCTTTGGCCCTTTTAGCAAAGCCTAAAGCCGGTATTAATATCAAGTATACGAATTGACTATCCATTAAAGTTAAGTTAGTAACTTTTTGTTAATATAGTAATCGACTTATAATTCCAAAAATTGAAGTCTTTAATTACCTATTGTTCCAATACTATAAAACTATCCGTTTTAACGAAAAAGGTATTGGTAATTTACATATCTACAATTCAAAACTCCTTTTTCTGTTCTACTAGCAGGTATAAGTTGTATATTAAGGACTTTTAACCTAGACGTAACTTGAAATACGATTAATAGGTCAGGAATAATGGGAGGTTTGCTTCAGCCAATCTGTATAGTAATTTAATACATCGTATTGTTGTTCCAAGGGGTAAATATCACGTAGTTTTTATGGAAATTCTAACAATACAATCCGCTGTAAATCGATTACTTATTTCATGTATATTTACGTTATATTTCGGAGATGATGTGCCTTTACTTTTAGTTCATAAGCTTGTTGCTAAAACGACTACTAAGTACTTGGTACTTTTCTAAATTGTTAGTAACCGCGTAAGGATTAAATATGTGTCTTCATCACCGTATCCCTAAGCGAGTAAGCGTAACTTCTCTTAGGGCTGCCCTGTGGTCTTAACTTTAATTCTGTATTTAATCCTTGACTTAAAAATCGTAACATTTGGTATTAATGGTTAGGGTAAGCTTTTAATACAAACTATACAACTCTTCAAATTAGTAAGCCGTTAATTTCGACCCTATTGCTTTCCTTACAGGGTTTGCCAGAGGTTTGAATAATATTTTATATTCGAAGCTTTAATGCTAAGTCTTCAACATTTTTCTTTTTTCTATTTACCTAAACGGTATTGTAATTGCAACCTGGTCTGTATTTTGCCTCTTTAACTTTTTTTTTGAGGGGGGATCGTCTGCGTTGGCAGCCTTTTATCAACTTGTTGATAATAAGTTGAGGATAATTTTATTAACTCAGTCGTTTAACTTCAAGGTTTTTATTATTGTTCACACTAATATCAGGTTTAACTTAAGTAATTTGAAACGTTACAGAACCGTTGAGAATTTTAATTCTTAGTCTCAATTTGACGATATTTATGCTTTTGTATATACCCTCCTATTTGCTTGTTTTTCGCTATGTAAAGATTTATTTTACAATTAAAAAACAAGTATATCGATTATCGTGTATTCATTTTTGATGTTAAGGACGTTGTTGACATAGCAGCGTGCCGATTCCTTCCGCAGGTCCTTAAATGTTTTGCTGTAGGCTACAATTCGCTTTTAGTTACTTACTAATAGCGGAGATTTATTCGTCGGGCGTGGATTCGATTAAAAGACTAGGAGAGTTGGCATTATACCATCAAAGAATTTAATATTATTCAGGCCCTTTACCACTATCTAAATGCATGCCTTTGGATCCGTAAAGCTTTTGATTTCTAACTTAAGGATACTATATATTCGGCTAAATAGTGCGTATATCGTTTTAATCTTCCAATACTTTAGTGGGACTTTACAGGTACTTATTTATATTAGATTACTTTTATTTCGACCTCTTCCTGAAACTTTTCTGCTGTAAACTTGGTGCTAATATCATGGATGATAAATTTAGGTAGGCCTAAGTACATGTTATTTAACAATATCTTTTATATTTCCTATGTATTCTTTAGTACAAAGGATTTAAGAAACTTAACTCTATATTAAATGATTATAGAGTTAACAATATAAAAAACAAACTTTTTATTTAATTAAAACATCTTGATAGAAACCTCATAGTAGGAATTCCATTGCTGAAGTTGTCAACTTAGGGGAATATACCAAGTAAATTTGGTATACGTGTTATTGTAGTTATAGGTGAAAAGCGGAATTGGTTTAAAAAGCCTTTGTAAGTGGTATTTACATATTATAAAGCGTATTTAAGCTCGTGGGAACCCGTAACGTTTACTCGTAGCTATTAACGAAATTTGAATTTGTTAGCATAAGCTTTCTCTATAGCTTATTAACACAATATAAACTTATTAAGTACCTAGTTTCAAATATTTATTGGTATTTCCTATTTTTTTCCTCTTTACCATTATCATAATTTACTTTATAGTGGCCTAATCTGTATAGTATTACATAAAGTAGATATTATATTCGAAATAGCCTTTTCTATTATCGTGAATTTCACGAAAATTGGTTGCTGAGGTTAGGAAGGTTAGATAATAATCCCTAACGTACTTTGTAAAGATTTCTGAAAATAGTGAATCAAAACTAGAAGGCAATACCTCCATTTATTTACAAATGTTGAAAAATAGAATTATCTTCGTGTCGAAAAAATAATAAGGTTTCCCGTTATATTTTTTGACATTCTTCCCTATTTTGGAGCAATCTGTAAAAAAAAATTATAGTTAATCTTAACCATTTTAACAGGTTTTAAAGTGAGGTTTCGATAGCTATCCTAATTTCCATTGGAATTTCTTAGCAGTTTAAACTTTAAAGCTTCCGAGCCATAGTATTTAGGGTAATTACCAGTTGCCTAGCTCGTGAAGTAAAGTCCTATAGTAATAATTGTGGTAAGCTCGCATATATAGATATACTTGCTGTTGAAAGGGATTTTAAGAACTTAGCAATTTAGGTTAAAATGTTAAGGGGTAATAGGAGCTAGAGGTTTTAAGGGACTTAAGGATCTTATTTAATTAACTGGTGGAGGACGCCAACATTAATAAATTTTACCGCGTTATTAACTATTACTTCGCGCGTTTTGTCACAGCATATTACGTACTTTTCGCTGTTAAGTGAAGTTGTTTAGCTACCGAACAAATTAATAGATTCCTTATCATTAACGTGTAAAAAGTCTTATATTAATTGAAGATAACGGGGAGGTATCTTAAAACGTATATGGTGGCATTAAAGATCTTTAACGCCTTTACATTTCCTTCGAGTATCTCAAAGATCATGATTTTCAAAAGCGTCTTTTCGTTCAGCTCATATTTAGAAGTTTTCGGTTAGTTTTAATAGAGTCTTTTCTGGGATATAAATACCATGACGAGAGACTTCTTTTTCCAAACTAATGTTAACCGTACGTTAGATTATTATCCACATGTGAAAAGTCCAATATCTAAAAAACTTAAGGTAATATTCAAAATGCGGGCATCACGGCTGTAGTCGTCACCGAGGTCCGCTTCTAGCATGTACTGAATAACGTAATTAATTAAATAAGCCTTATTTCGAGGTCTTGTTAACATCTGTAATCTAGAATTATTCGTCGTAGTAGTTGGCAAAAACAGTTTCGAAAGTTTTAACTGCCTCTATATATTCCTAACTCGGTTCCATTTTAAAGCTCTGGCTTATATAGGAATTGGTAGGTTAGGAACCTATGGATTGGGGGTGTATGGTGTGGTGTTTTGGCGTAACGTCGCGTAGAAACTTAGTAACTTGACGTTGGATCGCGCGGCGCGGCGTTTTTATCTCGACTTGACGATTTGTGTTATTTTAGCTTAAGAAGCAATCTTGACGATTAAATTGTCGTAGGGGAAGAGAAATTAATTATATAGGGGCAAATGTTTGGTGCAAAGGGTAATATCGAAAGTCGTTTGTTATTGTAAAGGGGAAGGTTAAAAGTTGTAGGCTGTGTGACTTAGTCTTTTTTGAAGTAGTAACACCCGTAGTAGTATTAAATGAACCGTTTGCCAATTTATCGATTTGAGAATTTTAACGGTTAATCCCAACGCTTTTTGAAAAGGATATTTGGTAAATTTTTTTGGTGTTTTCGATAACGATACCGTCGTTACCTCTAAACTGCCGTGAAAAACAACATAACCTAAAAGTCTTCTTTACTTACTGATGTAAAAGCCAACGCAGTAGTAGAGGCCCTTCGCAAAAATCATTCTTTTACCTTAACAGTCGTTAAACGCAAAGCGTAACCGTAAAGTAGATTTTTCTTCCACTTAGCTTATATATACTTTACCTAATGAACACTGATTAGTATTGGTCGGGCTTTAGACGTTACAACTTTGTCAATTCGATTAGTTGAAGCAATAGTAGTATTGCGTAGTCAAGTGGTCGATGTATTATTCTAGGTTTGGCGGACCGCTAGCTAGTGTTTCTAGTAATTTGTATAGCTAATTGATTGGCACATACCCTTTTGTAAAGTAGGCGAATACTGTACTAGACTTACGGCCAATATGATAAGCTCTCACAAAACAATATACTCAACTTGCAGTCAATATAATTATCTTTACTATAAGCAAAGTTGATCTACTGCATTGCAATTACTACTATTCCAACATTTATGAAGATTTTAAACTTAAAGTTTTAGTTTTACTTTAATATGAATTAAATCTTAGGGGGGGTTGAAAGTGTATTTAGTAGTAGTGGCAAAGCTATTAAATTTCCTTTAATGCCAGTAAGTATATATTTTTATAACCTGTTGCTGTTAAAACCTTGCAATGTTTATTAGTCGCTCGATAGTTAAACTTAAGATGTAATCAACTATGTTTCCATTCCTTTAAGTTTAACACCACTGCCTTTAGCCTTAGAAGGTAAAACTAAAGATGTCGCTATTTTAAACTAAGTGGGAACTTTTTGTCTCCCTTAATTTAAACTAGTTTATCAGTTTAAATGTAAACTTTAATATCGAGGCTTTTATATCATTATAGAAAAGAAAGAAGGGAGTACGCAATTTTAAGATATAGAAAATAATAGGGTTTATTTTAGTTGTAATAGTCATTGATCCTAGTAAAGAAAGCTTTGTTTTTCTATAGCTGAAGACGACCCTAGCTTTGCTTACATTCGTATGGTCAAGTTTTATAGTCGTATTCGTATTCTTTCGTAACGCAACGTATTATAAATAGCCTTCTGATAAGTACCGTGTTGCTTTAGTATCCAGTATAATACCCTAAAAGACCTATTTCGCGTAGCGATCTTAAATGGTAAAGAGTTGTATAGGTTTAGGGATTTTATCGTTCTGTCGACGATATAGTTTTTTACATGTTAGGCGGTATATCAAGGCATTCTCGGCGATTTATTCCGTTGCTTTAAGACCGGTTCAATATCTTTATTCCAACCGATAATCTAATCCTTATTTTCCTTCTTTCTAACCTCTTTTCTTTTAAAGTCTGTAACTTATTCGATGTAAACCTAATCAACCGTAAAGGGAAATCATATATAATATATTACTTACTTCAATTTATCTTCGTTAATTGTATGACGTGTTAATTAGCAACTCTTTTTACCATAAATACAACATTTTAAAAGTTTTAGTTTGAATTTTTTTTTTTTTGGGCTAGTTTAAAGACTCTAAGGAAAAAATAATCTTCTTCGTACGTGGCTTGGTTATATTTTCAGGTCTGTGATCTTTGTTGAACGTATTTCCCGAGCCTTTCGTATTTGCGGTCAATATAATACGTATGGGAGAGGTTTTTCTTGTCGTCGTTAAACTTTTGAGCTTGGGGGTATATACTTTTCGAACTTGAAACTCGAGCTGTTACGGTCGTCAGAAAGGAACGTAACTGGCTAAAAAATCATTCGATGGTAGCATTAAGGTACCATGAGATGATTTCAAAATTTTAATAGCCTATAACAGCTTGTCTAACCTATTAGCGTAGGATGCCTTCACCAGCTCCTACGTTCCCCATTACTTGTTCGGCAATTATCAGCCAATTAAGTATATAGTTAAGGAGGTTTATTTTACTTTTTATCTTTTTCTTATAATTTAACATGTAAAACAACTTAATAATGTTTTAGTTGGTGTAACAAAGAACCAAATTAATATTGTATTCGAAGTGTTATTTAAAGGTATCATATATTTTGCAAAAGGATAAATAATTCGTTAGATCCCGGCGGTAGTAATTTTTGGCTTAAACGGTGAGAATACTGGGACATAAAGAGTGAAAACCTTGTGAATAAACCTTTATTTACCGGAATTTGTTAAAATAATGGCCTAATTTAACGTCGAGAATGTTATACAGCTTATCGTTTTACCTTTCGTTTCCTTTCCAAATATTAACGAATATAATGATTTCCACGTAATCTGTATTTAATATAAGGATGTATCCAGGGGAAAGGGTAATGTAATGGTTGTAGGGATCCTTTAAATCTCTCGACTGGTACTTAAGCTGGTATTGGTAGGCAATATAGTTACCTTTGGCTATGTTTGGAGGGGAAAAACTAGTAGTCATTCCTACAGTAGGCTCGCGTGTAAAACCTTTCCTCTTTTGATTTGGTAGCTGAAACTGGACTTGTTAAGAAACTTGAGAGAAAGGGACTTAAAGGTTTTCACCGCAGGGGACTTAGTGATTCTACTTTTAATGTTAAGGGATACATCGAGGTTTCTATTTCATTAACTAATGAACTAACAGGCTTACGGTTCGTAGGTTCATTGATTTTTCACGGCCAATAATACCGTCACATTGAAAGCTTTATACAAAAGGGTCTAAGACACTTATCTCGGCTTAGGCAAGGACTTATAAACGCGTATAAGACAAATAACAAATACTGCCGCCCGTAATACTTTTGCCTTTACCTTAAATTTTCAAAACCTATTAATGGTATTTAATATTGGTGTATTCGAAAAGTAAATTGACCAGATTATCTTTTCCTCTCTCTCATCGCTAAAAGTTTAGTACCTTGGTTATCTAATTAAAGTTTCTTCCTCATTTTAACTCATTTAACTATTTGTTTTCACGTATCCAGCATCCATTCCCTCAACTACTTTGAACAGTTATTAAATACCTTCGGTGCTTTATAAAATCTGTTGGCGTTTGAATAAAATATAAGAAGGCCGAGTATGGTAGTAAAATACTTCAAGGTTAATTCTAAGATGATATCGTTAAATTAAAAGTCTTCGTCGTAATATTTTGCGAAAATAACGCCGAGGTCTTTAATTTTTTTTTTTTCGGTTGGGGTTATTAAGAAGATCAAAAACAATATGTTTCAAAACCAATATAACAAAAATTCCAAGGTGCAATAAAAAAAAGTAATATAAAGTATATGGTTGTAGGTTTGCTATAAAAGTTGGTATAATTAAAGGTTGAAGGACTAAATCGGTTTTACGATTTGAAGTTTATAGTAGTAATACCCGTAATGATAGTGAGAACATAGCCGTTTACCAATTTATCAACTTGGTGATCTTTAAGACTTTTAGGCGGCTAATTTTAATACCTTTAAAAAGATTAATTTTCTTCGGGGGTTCTTTTTCCATAGCGATACCAACGTTTACTTTTGAATTTCCGCGTAAACAACACAATGCAAACAACTTTTTCAATTACTGCGGCGAAGACGATACAGTACTATAGGAGCGCTTCGTAACAATCTTTCTTCTATCTTAGCTGTCGTTTAATATAGAATGTAACCGAAAAGTCGATTTTTCTTCTACCTCGCTTATCTATGTTTAACCTCATAATCACTGATTAGTGTTGGTAGGACTTTATCGTTGCAACGTAGTTGATTCGAATTACTATAGTTGAAGTAACTGGTGTTGCATTGAAATTGATTGTGGTTGATCAGGTGTAAGTTCTAAGTTTGGCAAACCGCTAGCCGGTCTACATACTAATTTGTATGGCCAAACGCTTTGGTTCATTCCCCACTTTGAAGTGGGTACCAACTGCATTGCACTTGCAGTGCAGTCCCACAAACTGCAGCCAATTTGCAGTCAGTACGATCAACTTAATTGACAGTTTATTTGACTTGAACTTACTGTATTGGACTACTATTCCAACAGTTTTAAAGTTTTTTTACATAAAACTTCACAGGTCTGAATCGTATGTTTACGACTATTGTATTGATCAAGGACGTCTTAACTTTACCAAACAAAACTTTTCGGTATTTACCTGTTGAGTCGAATTAAAACTTATGAAATTTCATTACGAAAACGTCGAATTTTCGTTTTCCGGCGGTCGATATTTTTGTTGCGCCGGTGTCTGGTATAATACCCGGAAACTAATTGCTATACTTATTAAAAATCGTAAATTACAATGTCATATAGGCGTTTAGCACTCTGTTTTCGCTATCTAGGCCTACGATATTAAGAAACAAGGCGTTTTACAGGCTTATAAACACTCGTTAATCCGTTTCCTTATCCTAACTCGTTACGTACGTTTTATTTTCCTCCGAGTCATCTTTTCTAGAGGTATATTTGTAAGGATAAGCATCTAAATCCTTTTGTCTCTTTTTATGGTCGATTGAATACGTTGTGAAATTAGCTTTCGTTCGGGTTTGAGATGGGTAATCTTCCTCAAATTGTCGTTGAACCCGAATCGGTGCGTGTACTACATAATAGGTCTACTAATAGCCGAATTTAATTTATATAATATATCGTTTTTGAAAACCCGTCAAGTTTTATATGATTTTTTGAAGGTATATTAGTATATATGGTAAATTTCGTTCATTGTCATAAGGTTGTTTTCCTTATTCATTGTTTTGTTTCAGGTTTCTAGTGCTTATTGTTAAGTATTCTTTTGCTTTTATAGTTGTATTGAGGGGTGTTCATGGTTTTCTTTGTCTTGGGTATACTAGAAATTATTGGTTTGGTAATTTTTAAATTATTTAGATGAGGTTTGCTTTGAATATTTACGGGATTTTATTTTTGATTTTCTTGTTTATAAATGTTAATCCGAGACTAGTTTATCGGAATGTCGAGGTTTTTGATAAAATTGTAAAACTGATATAAAAATCATTTAAGTCTTTTTCTAGTTTAAATAAAATCAGGTTAAAGTGTGTATTTTTATTGCAAGATTTTGTAACTATTTTAGTGAACAGTTCATTTCCCTTCTATTTTAGTTCAAGGGCCGTTTAGTATTTTTGGAACTTCGTCAATAAGGTGGTAATTTCCTTTCATAGGGTTCCATTATCTGTTTTACGCTCATTTCTTATATAATTCTAAGTAGTATTCATCCAGTTTTTATTTTATAGTTCGTGGTTTATTTCCGTATCGAAATACATTTTGAATAGATTAGAATATTCCGCTAATATGTTTACTTTTGTCAAGTGGTGTATATACCATCTTATATTTTACTTAGTATTTATATCGGATAAAACTTTATAAAATTGTTAAGGTTTAATATTTAGTATCTTCTAAGTATTTAATATTTTAAGGATTTCATTATCGAGGTTATCATTATGTTTATTAATATAGTTTTCATTCTTATCGTACAATTTGGTAATATTCGTAAGCTTCGTAGGGTTATGTAGGTTAGTAGGAAACTTGTGTGGCGGAAGGTTGCAATAGTGGTGGTTATTGGTGGGTATTGGTTCGTAAGGCTTGTATTATCGTTTGGCGACGTTTATATTTCTGCCGGAAACGTTGTTTACCTTAGTTAGACCGTTTTTACTACGGTTAAAAGTGGTATTAATTGTATTTATAAAGTAGTTTCGTTTGTATTTTTCTTTAAAGATGCATTTTAAAAAGGGACCGTATTTGACCCAAGTAGTAGATGATCTTTCTAGCCTTTCCCTATTTTTCGTTGATTCTTTAAGCTTTGTCTGCTTTTCGTAAGGCGCGGTCAGTCTTTCGAAACATCTTACACTTTTTATACATAAAGTGGATTAAGAATTTTTATGAATTTCTTTAATAAATATTTTTATGTTTCGCCACTTAGTTATTTTTTACTAAATCTACTTATAATTACCCCTTATTTCCCCAGTCCCATATTTTGTCGAGTTGAGTGGAGGTAAATAAAGCTTTTAAAATGCGGCCATTTTTGTTACCTGGTTTATTGATTTCTCTGTTTCGTAGTTATACACGTAGTATTTTTGAAATTGAATTGTATATTATATGTTATATTTTAAGCGTTTACTTGAAGAATTAAATTCGGAAGGTATGGTATATTTTGAGCTTTTGAGCCTTTTTTCTCTAATAGCGAAAAATTACGTCTGTAACAAACGTATTAGCCACCTAAATATTTAAGTTTTACGCCAACGCTTTAATAGTATTATCTTATATATTTAGATTAATAAGCTATTAAAAGTTCCTTAGGATCGTTATATTTTAACACAAGAGGTTTATATATTTGCTAGCTTTAGTCTGACTGTTTTCAGATTGTTTTATGGAAATGAGGTTGCCGTATATAAGAGGTTAGTGTAAAAATAAGCGACGTGATAGAGTTAATCATTTGCTGAGTATTAGATATTTGAAGGGGTTCTTCAAATAAAACAGTAGAAAAAAAATGTATAATAAGGCAATTAAATATAAATGTATTGTATTATTGCGGTTAAGTAAGGTTTTTAATGTTGATGAGTTTGAAAAAATGTAAATAAGGCGTCATTAAGAACTAAGTGAACGTTCCAAATTATCCGTTTAACGCTATGTAAGCGTTGTATTAGCCAAGTGGCGAGTAAATTTGAAGGTCGTAAATAATAATTTTAATAAGCTGGGAAATATTGAGGTAACATGGAAAAAATTACATGGAGTAGTGTTACCAGGAAGAGAAAAAATGGTGACGTGTGTATTTGAAAACTGAAGTGATATATAAAGGCGAAATGAAACAGTATAGTAAGCGTTTCAGATAATTTATTTAATGTTTGCGAAATGTGCCAGAGCGTTTCGAAATGTATTTTGGGTGCGAGGTGAGTTTTTGGTAAGCGGTTAGAACATTGTTTTTGGGGTGTGGGATAATTGTTGGGGCGTCTAAAAAGTGGCTTTGATTTCTTTTGAAGTGTATTTAAGCGGCTTGAATATTGCGTTTAAGTAGAATAAGTCTTAGTAAAGGGTTTCCAAACTTGCTAGGTTGGACTTACGTGGTCTAATACATAATCAGACGCTTTTCAAACAATGATCGGATACGTTTAAATCATTAATCGAGTTAATAGTAGAGTATTAAGGCTTTGAGAAAATAGGATACTAACGGAGTTGATAATATTATATTAAAATTGTCCTTTGGAAAGTTACTTTACTTTATAGTCTCTTTACACTCTAGCGTGTTGTTTGCAAAGTATAGTGTTAATGTACGGATAGTTGGAACCATTATAATACCCCGTTATAGATATTTAACTAGATTCTTCCCTTTTTTTCTAGGCTGTTTCTAGTCGGCCAAATCGGCTATTAATTAGTATCAATAAGGTTTATACCAGGTAATTTAACGTGAAATGAAGTATTAATGTAATTGTAATATTAATAGTAGTATTAAAGATAAATTGATTCGAATGTCGAAGAGATATCCGGAGAATGCACGCTTTCTGTGAGAGCTTATAAGCTTTAGTCCGAGAAGTGGCACTTTACCATACACTATGCTAATCTTCTTTCTGTGCAGTGACACTCTACCATTCACTTTACCAATGTTCTTTCTGGGTAGTGGCACGTTATTATACACTTTGTAAGAATGAACCCTACAGTATGGCACGTTATTATACACTCTGCAAAAGTATATCTTACAGCATAGCCGCTTATTACCTATAAAGATATATATAATATCGATGAAAACTAATATTTATTACATCTCATGAAATATAATAAATGGTATTTAAAACTTAACTGTAAAAGCCCATTATTTTTATCCGTATCCTATTCGTTAACCCTATATAAAAGTGGGCTACCTGACTTAAACTAAAGAATATTAATAATAGCCTTTACTTTAAACGCATAACTCGGGTATAAACCGATGTATTACGATTTTTTATAACCTGTTTCAAAAACCGTTCGTCTTTCCTCATTCTGTGATACCCATTTTCGTTCCCGTTTTTTAACGCCTGCTTCGTCTCGCGTTATCCATTTTAGTCAACTTCTTTTTAGCACCCTCTTTGTCATACGTTATTCGCCATTGTCGGCGTTTTTTTAACGTTCGCCTCGACTCGCGTCGTCCGCCTCCATTAACGTATTCAAGCGCCTAGTACCAGGTATAGTAAAAGCTTCAACACCGTTGGCGATCCTGTTCCGAAAAGCCTGGGGACGATGATAATATTTTATAGAACAAATATAATAGGACTTCAATATGAGTAAGCTCAAAATTAAATCATTATTCGAAAAAAGTGGGTAATATAAGCTCGGCCCTATATATTATATTCAAATATCATTAAAATGAAATCTATAACGTTATAATAACTAATATATTCATTTTGGGTTAAAAGTGATTTGTATAATATAAGCTTTATAAGGTGTACTGAACGTTTGCCTCGAAACGCCGAGGCTTTATAGATTTTCAGGTTTCCTCATTTCGACTAGAATTTATTTAAACTCGTAATATATTTTCAATTTTCCATAAATATCTATTTAAAGTTAATTTAACTTTTTCACTAAACTAACATATATCAGATATTATCTTTCTACTTTTTCATTACTAAGATATCCTAAACTTTTAATTTTTCGTGTCTATTATCCCTCGTATCGTCAACGATAAAAACTGGACACTGGTAGGAATCGGATGTAATCCAAGAGGGAAGGTAATTCGTGATTGCGCATTGTCCTCCATTCACGAAAAATATATGACAATAACTGAAGATATTCAAAACGATATTGAAAGAATTTGAAACGTTTATTATACAGTATTGATTGAAAAATAATCGAGTTTTTTTATTCAGGTTGTTAGTTTCTAATTTACGTAAGTCAAACTTAACTTCATCATTTATTTTTTATTGTTTCTCCGGGCGTAATTTACGGTTTTTAACTTCTTTATTCATTATCACTCGTGTATTATAACCGCTGAAACTTATTCCATACCCTCATATAAGTGTACCAAAAAAGTATCGGATTTTTACGTTAGATTAGTTATCGATGTCATATTTGTATTTACCCGAAAAATAAGGGACATTTAGGACCTATTAACCAGTTAATTTATATTGAACTTCATCATTGTTTATTTCAGGTTATTCAACATGATGAAAAAGTTAAGAAATATAATACTTAATTAATCTACAAAGAGACGATGATAATTTGTAAGTACGTTTAAGCCTCTTCATTTTTCCGATCGTTATCTCCGTTGATTTAAGGGTATTATAACGTCGAAGAAAATTACTTTTCTAGTATGAAAAATCATAAATTAGCTGAAAGAGTATAAATTTATTCCGAGTCGTAACTGTTAATAATAGATACATAAAATTTATAAAATCGCTACTATATATTTCGAAAGCGTTTCCAACGCGCCTTGAAGATTATAAACCATATTATCTTCAATTAAACAAATTTGAAAAGTCTATTTGTAAGAATTAATAAATAACACAAACAGTTATGATTAATCGGCAGGTGGGTTATAAAATAAATTAAAAAATGAATCGAATAACTATTTAAAATGGAAAATGATTAAATGAGGTTTCATAGAAATGTATAATGAGTTTTCGTATTATTATATTACTTATATATTTGATGGAAATAGAAACGTTAAAGAACATTCCCTATTAATATTCATTACGGTTAAGGACTCAAAATTAAACATATCCACTCGAATATTTTATAATAAACGTGTTGAATGTTTATGATAAGGTTTTTGTTGTTCATATTTCCTAAATCGGTAGTACCAAACAGCCCTAGTAACGTAACGTATACATCAAGTCGAAACTATAATTCGTAATTTTTATAGAATATCTTACTCTAGCTAAAAAAAAGTTTAACATTTTCAGTAACCATTTATAGGCGAACCACGTATAATAGGTCCTTTATTATACCCTAATTTTAAAATTTCGGTAAAACACCTGGTCCGAAAATGAGGTAATCGTTTGACGTTACTCAAGTTGGCAGTATTAACTTCAGCCGAACCTGGAATGACACCGTAACTGTTAAAGCCCCGTTGTTCTCCGACTCGCCTTTTACGCGTATATTATCGCGATCTGTTAGTTCAATTTCCGTTTCGATCAAGCTATTCGTATGCCTTACTATAATATACGTTTTTGTGATATATGAGTTTATAGTTATTATATTCAATATAGTTATAAAAATGGGTTAAAATTTGTATACAGCGTTTTTGAAATTCAGGTGGATTTGATAACTTATGGGTTGATATATACGGATGAACGTTTTGAATTATAGGCTAGTAACTTCAATGATATTAGAAAATGACAAAGTTTTATTTTAACGAGATCAATGTTACGAGATGAAATGGGCGAAAGAAAAATACTCTAATGTTTTGAAATTCGTTAAACAAATAAACGGGATACGAACACTCTGTGTTTCTGATAACTACGTTTTAAAACATGATACTAAGAAAAAGAACTCCTTATAGTAAATAGTGTAATTATGTTTCGCGTTTGATAATCGTGCGAAATAGTATATCACTGGTTAAAAGATACTGTTTTTATCGCTCTACAAAAAGTACTCTCCAGAAGTTATCCTCGAATAATCTATTTTCATTATTGTTAGCTAATCAGTCTTCTAATATATGATAACTGGAGTTATAAAGAATATCCATTTTATTATTCGAAATATATGTTCTACGCGGTCCTTTTAAAGCTACCGCATTTTCTATTTTGTAAATGAAAAAAAATAATGAGTTAATTCTGAAAAAATATTAATAAAGTTTCAATAAAATTTTGTAAACCATAAAAAACCCTAACTTCTTGAATAATACTGGGAAATTCTTATTCTCGAACGTCCCTTACTTGTTCGAGATCGGCATGAATACCTATGCCGGTTATTATAATAAGATTAAGGGATTTTAACTTTACCACTAATTTATATTTTTCAAAATTCAGGTTAAATTCAGTTTTATAAGAACGTTCCAAAATTACGCGAACTGTTAGAATAGTAGTAATTGCAGTACAGTAAGTCAACTTTACTTACAGTAAAATAGACTATACTAACTGCAAGTTGAGTGTATTGTTTGTGAGCCTACTGTATTGGCTGTAAGTCAAGTACAGTATGCACCCACTTCATACTAGGTTATATACCAAGCAATTGACCATACAAATTACTATGCAGACGGGCTAGTGGTCTGAAAAACCTGAGATAATACATTCACCACTTGACCACAAAATACTACTATTACTTCAACTAATCTAATTGACAACATTATAATGCCTAAAACACTTCCAATACTGATCAGTGCTTATTAGATTAAGTATAGATAAGCTAAGTAGAAAACGAAGCTACTTTCCGGTTACGCTTTACATTACACGACGGTTAGGGTAACAAAAAGACTCTTATGAAGTGTTTTTACTACTGTATTAGTCTCTACAGCAGTAAGTAAAGAAGATTTTTGGATTGCGTTAGTCTCTACGGCAGTTTAGAGAAAGCAATAGTATTACTGCTGAGAACACCAGGAAATATTTACGGATCTTTCTTAAAAAAACTTTAAGATTAACCGTTAAAAGTCTTATATAGACAAGTTGTCAAACGGCCAAGTTAGTACTACTACGGGTTCTATTACTGTAAAAACGACTAAGTCTCACGTCCTATAACTTTAAACTTTCGAATTTCACTAACAATAACAAACGACTTCAATTTTACTCTTCACACTAAACCTTTGCCCCTTTTTCATTATTTTCCTTTCCCCTATACCAATTCATTTGTTAAAATATCCAATTTCAGATAATTTATCGAGAATTACCATATCGCGTTAAAAATGCCGCTTTTCACGACTTGACGCTAAATTTCCAAATTCCTTCGCCCCTTACAACTTCAACCACCAAGTCTCACACCAGTCCAAACGTCAATACAACTACCGCAAGCGCTAAATTTAAAGCTATTTCCAACCTATTAAATAAAGAGGCAATCAAGGCTCTCGAACACCGTTTCACTAAAGATTACAACGACGACTTTGAAGGGAAAAATGTTAACGAAGAATGAATCCATGAACACTAGGTTAACATGGTTGGCAGTTACATCCTTAAGTAGAACAGTGGCAAAAAACTTGATCACAATGACCACACCGTCCGAAATTATCGTGAGGTTTTTCTTAATTCGACTGTTAACATATTGGAAAAGGTTTAAAATGGTATCAAATTCAAGTTAAAAACAAAACTTGAATGACGAGGGATATACGTACCAAAAAAAAAGCTTGACCAAGCTAGCAGAAACCCTCTTCAACCTGGCCCAACTTAAGGAATACCATCTAGGCCTGGGACCTAAAGGAAAAGCCGTTAAGGATCTTTAACGCCCTTATATGCCTTATAGTAAACCTCCACTTTACCCCCAGTTAATTTAAGCCTCTTCTAGCGCTAACAATAAAAAACCTTTTAATCTGCTCGAAAGTCTAGCACCTCCACGTAATAGCGCGGGCTACGCCCTCAATGGCGGCAAAGCGCATAAAGTTACAGCTGCCAATACGGCAAAAGATATTAATGTTGACGTTATCTAACGGTTAATTAAACAAAATCGTCAAATACTTTAAAACCACTCCTATAACCAAGTTGCTTCTACCCTTTAACCCTTCACTTAGAATTATTAAGTCCCTTAAAGCGACGCTTTCTACAACAAGTACACTTATACATACGTGCCTATTATAGGTTCTATTACAGAATTTTAATCTTTGTGTTAGATAACTGGTAATAATCCTTAATATAGAGACTCTAAAGATTGTAAATCTTGAATCATCAGGAAATACTAACGAAGACTGGGATGATTATTGCGACCTTTCTTCAATACCTGTCAAAGTAATCAATATCAACTACAAGTTTTTCTCGTATTTTGCCAAGATTTGAAATAACGTAGAGAAGTATAAAGGGAAGGTTTACAACTTTCTTACCACTATGATAATTGTCATTTTAGAAATCTGTAAGTAGATATATATCCCTCTTTCGGGTTTTACTTACTATTTCCCGGAATACTTACAAGGTACGCTAAAGCCTTCTACTAAACCTTTATAACGCTGGTACAAACTATTCGCGTGATTTACAATAATATGAAAAGTTATTTTAAATAAAAAGTTCATATTATGCAATATAATATAGACTAGGCTACCATAATATGTACGAGGATAATTGTAAAGAAGAAAAAGAAGGAATAACTGATAAATACTTTAAATTCAATGTTCGATAAATTGATATTATGCTTATAAGTGATTGTGAAAGATTATATTAGCGAAGCCACACTTCATGAGTAGGTACGGGCAGCTGTTAAGGGAGTTAACGAGGTTAAATACACCTTACAACACTCTAATACTACATATAAAGGCATTTTTAGACAGTTAAAGTCCTTGTTTGCGACTGTAATAGCTCTTATACCAAATTCGTTTGGTATATATCCCTAAGCTGATATTTTTTGCGGTGTAGATAAATAAGACTGCATAATAGTATACGATGTCAATTGCAAATAAGGGCGGCCACAACGCCTAAAATTTGGTCCAATAGCTTCGGATAAAAAGCTACGATCAAATTAACGTTAACTAGGGGAGAATCTAAGTGAACCTATGAACCGCGAAAACTATCTTCGTAATAGTGGCACAAAATATTATATTTATAGCAACTCCAGTTTCTAGTTAACTCGTCACCTTCCGTCCGAACGTAATGATAAACAGGTAATATACCACACCCAGTACCCTACTACTTTAAGGCAAAATTATTAAGACTAAATTATATACTTTGAGGGTAAAGAAATCATTAAAGGCGATGAAACCCTTAAGTTAATTGAGTGGTATAGAAATAATACTCTTAAAGCGGAAAATAACTAACCAATCACGCCTTTTTATATTATTTAAATAGTGAATACTCTGACCTTTACCCTAATCATACCCATAGCTTTTTGCATACCTTTAACCTTTGTAATCGCTATGCGGACCACATGTTTCAAGGTATTATTCAAAATACAGTGGCAATAAGGTACTTAACGGGAGGTAATTCGCGATATGTGATAATACAAAATGAAAATACTATTATTACTAAGATTAATATTTAAAATTCTAATAAAGCTATAGTTGGTTTTGGCTTAGGTCAAAAACTATTATAACTGAGAACAACAGTAGTTTACACTATTATTAGGTTCATTAGATTCTATATACTCAAGCCCATCAAGTCTTTTCTTTTGTACTTAAATGATATAAACACACTTAACGTCAAAATTGATGTTAACACTGATAAATTGGTTAAAAAAGTACAGAAGTTTCTCTTTGCCTTCAAGTATAGGTATTTATGGATTTATCCTTAAAGCCTGAAAACAATGGTATGTAACCTAAAGAAGTTAGAAATACGTCAATTATACCGGCGCTTTAATTACTCAACCGTTAACAAGCTATATAAAGTTGTAAAGTATGCAAAGTATAAAATCTGGAATAATGAACTCTAGGAAAAATCGAAAGATTTTGTTATAATTGTTAAATGTATACCTAAAATCGCTAAAAATTTAAATTTATACTAAAATCGACAAAACTTTCAATTACGAAATCTTTATCAAAGTATTATACTCAAATAATTGACCTATTCTTTATATGATTAACTTCATAACCGTTTTACACAAAACTAAGTTTTTAAAGTCCCTATCGAAAAGAGATACGTGAGAAACGTTAAGGATATTATAAATTAACACATACCTAAACCTACCTAACTTCGTCGTTTTCAATATTAGTACCAACTTTACGACAGCTAAATTTCAAAAAAAAGCCAACATAATAGTGATTGAATAGAAACAGATGCCTATAAAAACTTACTAAAGTATGAATAAGGTTGAAAAAGCATATATACTACTTCGTCAAACGTACGATATCCTTATGCGAAATATTGAAAGCTTTCTAAACTAATATACACAGCTTAAGATAGTGGTAAAGGGCTTAAATAACACTATAGACCCTACCGGCTTAGTATCAACGCTGCTAACATTTAAAACATATCCACACCTAACAAGTGAATCTCTGCTATAAACAAATAACCCCTCCCCCCCAAAAGAAAAAAAAAACTGTAACCTACAGTAAGGTACTAAAAGAACTACGGAAGGAATCGATACGGCATCAAGTTAATAATACCCTTAATACCAGAAACGATCACACGATAATCGACGTTCTTATCTTACCGTTACGTAGTAAAGTCTTCGTACAATGGAAACTAAGCAAATAGGATTGCCTATATAAGACTTTAAGTATCGCTAACTCTGAAAGAATTATTAAAAACTGCGAACGGCCTCGCGACGTTTCGTATCACCTAAGTCAAACCCTACATTAAAGCAACTAACGATAAAAATCTCCTAGTTAAACAAATGAGTTAAATACAACCCCCCTCCATATATTATCAATAAATTAATAGAACACCATCGACGTGAACTACCACTAAAAAGAGGAACGCTGAAGACAAGGAATACGCACCAGATTACATTTACAATATTATCTGTGAAAACAGGGAATAAAAAGGACGACGAAGATTTAACGTTAAAGTTTTGAATATAAGGCGTTATCAAAACCTGTAGCAAATCCTTTGAAAAAAGTAACAAAGTCGAGATCAAAGGCTTCCTAATTAGAAAAGTTATATAATTCGTACCCAAAACTAATTTTAATCTCTAAGATCCAAATATCATAATCTTTGAATTAAGAATTATACACGAGGTTAAGGTCAAAACCACAAGAAATCCATACGAGAAGTCATACCTAATCGAGTGGAGATACCATGATAAAAGCAAAAACTGAATTCCTACGTAGTATCCAACAATTTAGAAAATTAGTCAACGCTTAGTAGTCGCTTTAACGACAATTTTTTAACTAAAACAAAGCCTAAAGGTAAGTATACACTTAATGGCCGGGATATAACGAAATTATATACGCAGTTGACGGAAAATATACAAAATAAAATTATTAAAGCTACCACAGGAATTACATGCTATGTACCCTCTGAGAACGGTAATACGATATATCAAACCACTTTACGAATGAGCTAAAGTAAACTTCGATTGATTTTTAACCTATCAATATCAATGTAAATCATAGCTAGGCACAAAATCTTGAACATACGACCCGTATTAACTAGTAACATATAAGATAAACTTTAGCTTAGTGGGTATACAAATTGACGATAACCTATTCATAGGAATGGCTAGGTTTATATTATCGGAATAAAAGGCGATTAAGGACTCCAAATTCTGGAATTACAAGCTAGTCACAAATTTATCAAGAGGTAATAAACATAAATTTAATAGATAGTTGTTCATCATGCTTTATGTTGATGTTAGCCTAAGTTTTTGCTAAAAGAATTAGGGTGTTAACTTGACGACAATTAACAAGATTAACGTAACCAACGCAGGACAATATTTGGATCAACGCGCCCGTAACAACTACATATCCATCCTACACTAACCGAAAGCCTCTTACGACTTATCGATTACAGTATAAACATAAAACCTAAAAAAATAAAAACTTTAACCTACTAAACAAAAAGTTTGAATAACAAACAAGAAACCTGGACCAAGGCATTAACAAAGTCTCGATTAACATATCGAAAGCCAAATTAACAATATTTACGAAGAGTTCCTTTAAAAACAACACCGAATTATCTTTACAACATCGGTTTTCTAATAACCCTTGTTCAGAAAGATAAGCGGGAGAACCAATTTAAAATAAGTGGAAACTTAATATACTAAACGTGCGTTAAGTGCAAAAGGATTACATGAAGTATGATAGCTTCAAAGGTTTACACTATAATGGCTAGCTTTAATATGAGTATAACACTATAGAAAAACCCTTAACTATGTTACCAAAAAACTAAAGATTCCTTTTATCCCGGTGATAATCTATATCGACTCGAGAAACATATTCGAATGCCTTTCCAAACTCGAAACCAACAGAAACGAAACGCTTGATAATCGACGTAATAACACTTTGTGGAACCTAAAAAGGTAGAAAATCGAAAAGTTCATATATATTGATGTAAAAGACAATTCTGATAACGCTAAAACAAATATATCAACAAGATATGACGTTAAGACATTTATAAATAATAATATGCCAACCATACCTATTGAGTGATATGTTAATAAGCCACCTTTGAAAGCCAAGTTACGTGCTAGGGAGTAGAGATATGATGGGAAACTGGAAAGCTGCTAGGGGAATGACGACTTCTTTAAATAGCATGGTTAAATAGATCACAGCTGTATGACAATTAACTTACATTAGTTGAAATAGCTAATAGTAATAGGGGTAGTAATAACTATACCAGCCCGGTTGACTCACGTGAGTTAACAAAAATAATAGATAGATTAACCAACAAGGGTAAAAAAGGAAAATAGCGGCGGTGGCCTAGTATACGCAAGTCTATAGCAAAAAACTTTTGCAAGAGAGTTGGTAAAACCGAGACTCGGAGCCGTAGGAAAATTGAAAGTAATGAGGGTCAATTTGGGTGCGAAAGACACCTGGAATTGATAAGGGTTTAGCCAGTTCACGAGAATGTAATTCAGCAGTAACCGGAAAATTTTGGTCAACCACACTAGCATACAAAAATAAAACACGAAGCCGTTAGTATTGAAATAATGGAAATTAAAATGTAGTAAGTCAACTAAACTTATATTAAAGTGAATTAAACTAATTACAAGTTGGGTGTATTATTCCTGGGCCTACTGTATTAGCTAAAAGTCAAGTACAATATACGCCCACTTAACACTAAAGAACGGGACGAACAATTATCCATATAAATTACTATGCAGACCGGATAGAAGTCTGCCAAACCTATAATAATACATCTACCACTTGAACATGCAATACTACTGTTACTTCGACTAATTAAATTGATAACTTTGCAAAGTAGAAAGCTCTACTAACACAAACCTTTAGTATATAATTTCATTTGGTTTTGGAAAAGAAAATTGAAAGGGCGTTCAAGTAAACCATAACAAAATTATCCAAGGTATTAGCCCTTATATAATTAATGTAACATTGAGGAGACTTTAATTTTTTCGCTAACACGAACGGGTTAATTAACATTTCAAATAAGTTGAAACGAATATATAAGGCCTTTAACTTCTCTTATCTGAATACGATTAGAATACTGTGAAAAGTTATTCGAATATCTAGTTTGATAAGTTACTTTGATTCAAATAATACGTGCAAGCCTTTTTTATTGAAAGGCGTTGGAAAACGATTTTAATCAGTAATTTTATTAAAAACCTGATAATCGACAAATTACCATTACTTCTTCTCTCGGCATAGAAATTGATAATATTAGCGTCGCAACTAATCAAACATTTATTTTTTCTCCACCTTTATTTATTAATTCTGTTGCTAGGCTTTAGACCTTGCAATATTATTGATTTGAATTGGTTTTCGAATTAATAGTAGTATTGCATTGTTCAGATGGTGGATGTATTGTTCTAGGTTCGGCAGATCGCTAACCGGTCTACACAGTAATTTGTATGGCCAATTACTTGGTCTGTGACCTAGACCTAATTGGGCACTCCACAATTAACAGACTTGTAGTCAGTACAGTTAACTTTACTATAAGTAAAGTTGACTGATTGTACTGCAATTGACCTGCTAAAATTAGCAGTCAATATTGTTACAACACTGACGGCCTTTTATTTTATTCCTGCGCACGTCAGTGTGGTCGACCAATCTTTTCCAGCTGTCACTAAATTGCCTCCTCGTCAACTAGTTATACCCCTGTCCATTTTGCAGCCAAATTGACTCCAATTACCTCCTTTTGCCCTCTAGTTCCGAGTTTTTTATCTTTAACTCCCGTGTACAAGTCTTTTTCCAAAAAATTACGCGTATTACGTATTTTACCAATTATGTACCCTTTAACAGTAATTTTAACTACTATTATCTTTACTTTTACATTGACAGTTTTTTTAATTTGTTAGGGTACCCTTACTCGTTGGTACGTAATTTAACCTTACCAGGTAACCCTTTTATATAGCGTTTTAATTAACTAACGCCTTTAAAGTGTATATCTCGACCTTAATGGGCTTTCTAGGCCTGCTAACCCTGCTAAGATTGTCAGGCCTGCCGGCCTTTCTAAGCTTACCAGGCCTACCAGCTCTAGTAGGCTTGCCAGACCTACCAGCCTTATTAGGCTTTCCAGGCCTGTTAGAATTACCAGACCTATTAGCCTTTTTTATCAGCCTTTTGGACTTGCTAGACTTGCTGAGCCTTTAGTACCTATTCCTCAGCCTTTTGGATTTACTAGGCTTGTTGCGTCTGTTACACCTGTGCTTCGACCTTTTATTTAGTTACTCAAGGGTCTTAAGGATCTTTTAGGTCGAGGTCGTCCTCAAGATATTCGGTTTAAGGAATTTAGATTTTTGGCTTGAAGAGAGTTTTTGTTTTCGTTTTCAAAAAGGTCTTTGTCTTCCTTAAAGTCTTCGTTTTTGTTTTTTAAAGGTTTTCGTTTTTCTTAAAGTCTTCATTTTAGTCTTTAAAGGCTTAAAGGCATTCCTTAAGTTAGGCTAGGTTAAAAAGGATTTATATTAGTTTATATTAGCCTCAATTGATAAATAAACCTTTTTTCGTTTCAATTTCACTTTAATTTTTGTATTTACCCTTTTTCGAACAGATGTTTATCTAGTTATAATCTAGTCGTTAAAAAGGTTATAATAGTTGTTAAAGACGTTATTAGGGTCGTTAACATCTTAAAACTTCAAGATATAATAACCAACGAAATTAGTAAAGTGTTTTTCAGTTAAGTTTTCATTAACATTCCGTCTTTAAAAGTCGTAATTATAATACTTGGTAAAAACAAATTCGAGGGCTTAAACATTCTCCATATATTCATGATTTAAAGCTGTCTTAATGGTTTAGCTTATAAAGAATGTATGGGACGCGTAAAGAGAGGAACTTGGTGATTTTTAGGCATAGGGATTAGGTGTAACATTGCGTGGAAACTTAACTACTTGGTAACTTATCATAAGGTTACATAACGTAGCCTTTAATACGTAACTTGGTATTTTCGTTTAAATTAACGAACTTAACGATGGAGGTAATGTAAAGGGTGAAAAAATGTAAAGTATAAGTAAATATCTAGTATAAAGGGTTAGGTTGGAGGTCTTTTGTTATTAGTAAAAGGCGAAAATTCAAAAGGTATTTAATATAAAGACTTTATCATTTTTTTATAATGATTACACCCGTAGTAATACTAACTTAACCGTTTTCCGACATGCTGAATGTTAAGACTTTAAATACTTCATTTTAATATTTTTGAAAGAAATTGTAAATATTTCTTAATATTTTTTAGTAACGATACCGTTGTAGCCTTGAAAATGCCGTAAAACCCGATTCAATTTAAAAATCTTGTTTACCTACCGCCATGTAATGATCACACTAAATACCCGTGAGTAAATATAAGGTGTCAGGGGGTTTATGTTAGCAGTAAAGTAGCAGAGGTAACAAAGGTGCAATATCAAGAAGATATTTGTTCGTGCTGTAGAATGATCACTAGCCATTAGGCTATTCAGGTGAGTAGACTGAATACTTATATTGACAACTGAAGAGCTATAAAGGAAATACCATCTATGTGGTGATGACCGTATCCTTATATATCCGTACCTTCATACCGTCTTCAGTACTGGACCGCTGAAGTCGATGTCACTTCCTTCGGTTCCAATGTTGTCGACTGGACCGCGAGCGGTCCTGTCGATCCAAACCCTTATCCTGGGTGCTTACATAAGAGAGATCCCTGGCTTGATGTGTTGGACATCAGGCTTCTGATAGCGCAGCGGACCGCTGGCCTATTCTATGACCGGAAGTTGGTCTTTGAGTTATAACACGCCGTAAAAACCGACATAGTAGCAGAAGCTTTTCATAAAAATTTTCCTCTACCTTAGCCGCTGTTATTAACGTAAAGCGTAACCAGAAAGTAACTTTTTCTTTTAATCTGTGCTTAACCTAATAAGCACTGATCAGTATAGGCAATCCCCTTTATCTTTACGACGTAATCGATTCGAATATCTATAGACGAAGTAACTGGTACTTCATTCAAAGTGGTGGGTGTATTGTTTTAGGTATGGGGGACCGCTAGCCGGTCCAAACAGTAATTTATATGGCCAATTTCTTGGCCTATACCCTAGACCGAATCGGGCACTCCATAATCAACATATTTGCAGTCAATACAGTCAACTTTACTATAATTAAAGTTGATTGACTGTATTGCAATTGACTTGCTAAAAATAGCAGTCAATATTGTTTCAACACTGACAGCTTTTTATCTTGTGCCTACGTACGTCAGTGTAGTCAAAAATCTTTTCCGGTTATCACTAAATTGCTTCCTCGTCAACTGGTCATACCCATGTCAATTTTGCAGCCAAATTAACTCCAATTACCTCCTTTTACCCTACGATTCCGAGTCTTTCGTTCCTTAACTTCCGTTTACAAGTTTCTTGTTACAAACTTACGCGTATTATACATTCCACTAATTACGTACCCTTTACCCATAGTTTTAACTACTATTATCGCTACCGTTACCTTTAAAGTCTTTCAATTTGCTAAGGTACCCCTGTTCATTGACACATAACTTAACCTTGCTGAGTGGCCCTTTTATATAGGGTTTTAATTAATCAACGCCTTTAAAGAGTATTTTTCGACCTTAACAGGCTTTCTGAACCTACCGGCTCTGTTAGGCTTGCCAGGCCTACCGGTTCTACTTGGCTTACTAGGTCTGCTGGCTTTGCCAGACCTGCCAACCTTATTGAGATTTTTAGGTTTGTTAGGATTTCCAGGCCTACTAGCCCTATTCCTCAGCCTTGTGAACTTGCTGGCCTTGCCGGAACTATAGCGCCTATTTCTCAGCCTTTTGAATTTACTAAGCCTATGGCGCCTGTTACACCTGTGCTTCGGCTTTTTATTTAGTTACCTAAGGGTTTTGGAGGTCTTTGAGGTTAAGGTTATCGAAAATGTCTTTGTTTTAAGGAATTTAAAGGTCTTTGGCTTGAGGAGAGTTTTAGTTTTCGTTTCCCGAAGGGTTTTCGTCTTCGTTTTTTAAAAGGTTTTCTTTTTCTCCAAAGTTATCGTTTTCGTTTTTAGGAGATTAAGAGTATTCCTTAAGTTAAATTAGATGAAAAAAGCTTATATTCCTTTTATATTAACATAAGTTAATAAGTAAACCCCTTAACGTTTAAGTTTTACTTCAATCTTTTTTTAACTTTCTTTTAAACCAAGGTCTCTATATTTACAATTTAATTGTTAAAAAGGTTACGAAATTTGTTCAAGGCTTTTTCAAAATCGTTAATATTGTAGAAAATAACGATATAATAGCCCACAAAGTTAATAAAGTATTTTTCGATTACGTTTTTATTGATATCCCATTCCCAAATGTTGTAATTATAATATTTGGTAAAAATTAATCCGAATGATTTGACCTTTTATATATATTATTAACCTAAAGCCACATTAACTATTTTGCCTGTCAAGGACGTTTATGATGTGTAAGACGAGGGACTTAATAATCTTTTAGTGTGGGGACTTGGTGTAACGTCGTATAGAAACTTAGCGACTTGATAACTTAACGTAAGGTTACGCAACGTGGCCTTTTTAACATAATTTGGTGTTTTAGCTTGAAGCAGCGAACTCAACGATCGAGGTAAGATAAGAGGCAAATGAAAGTAAAGTATAAGCAAATATTCAGTATAAAGGGTTAAGTCGAAAATCGTTTATTATTGGTAGAAGGCGAATGTTAAAAGGTTATTTAGTATAGGAACTTAGTCGTTTTTCTTATAGTAGTAAAATCTGTAGTAATACTAACTTAACCTTTTGCTTAATTTCTGAATTTGAAGACTTTTAACAGTTAATTTTAACGTCTTTAAAAATATTTGTAAAGATTTTTAGTATTTTGAGTAACGATACCGTCGCTACCTTTTAATTACCGTAAAAACCGACGCAATTTCAAAGTCTTTTTTCCTTTTTTCCGTAAAAACATACGTGGTAGTAATGTACCTTCGCAAAAATCTTTCTTTTACTCCAACCGCCGTTATTAACGTAAAACGTAAGTGGAAAGTAGCTTCTTCTTCTACTTGGCCAATATTTGCTTAACCTAATAAATACTAATTAGTGTAGGTAGGCATCTTTATCTTTGCAGCGTAGTGAATTCGAATCTCTGTAGACGTAGTAACTGGTACTGCATTAGAAGTGGTAAATGTGTTATTCTAGGTTTGGCAAACCGCTAGCCGGTCTGCATAGTAGTTTGTATGGCCAATTGCTTAGCCTGTGCCCTAGACCAAATCGGGCACTCCACAATCAACAGACTTGCAGTAAGTAGAGTCAACTGACTATACTGCAATTGACACGCTAAAAATAGCAGTCAATATTTTTCAAACAAACTCGATAATTTAATGTTGAGATTTATAGAATTAATTTCGTAATATTAAGTATTACAACTCCTATAATTTATTCAATAAAGATCTGTTTCCGTTTAGTTTAATATAATTATAGCAGTTGAGTTTCCTTTGATACTAGAATATAGCTGTTATTTCTTTCCAATTAAATAAATCGCGAAACATCTATAATTCTGGCGTGAAACGGGATTAATTCTCCTTTCTTTTCATAACAGATTGTGTTGTCGAGTATAAAATTCTCGTTATTTTGAAGAGATTATAATAAGACGTTAATTACAATCAATCCGCAATAGAATATACAGCCTGTTAAAACTGTGTCGTTAATTTAATAAAAATAACTTGTATAATACCTAGACTATTTTTCTATTTAAGGCGTAATATTTTCGTATCAACTATTTACCTTCCCTCCCTATTAATTATTTAGTCATTTTCACCAAAGTTGAAAGTTACTTATCAATGTCTTATTCATTGAATACTACAAATCATACCTTATGTTAGTACGGGAATAATATATGTTAATATCGAGTTCGACTATTTATCAATATTTACATTAAACTTTGCTATATAGGTAATACGTATATTCTACTATAACCAGAATATTATATTGAAATTTAGAAAATGTAATGATCGAATTAATGATATTTTGAACTATCATTACTGAACGTTGCCTAATACACAATAATGATTATAATGAGAACCAACCTGAGTATCCAACAAGTAAATGTTATGTAAGATATAAAGATGAGGAATAAACTCTCGTTTATAGATATTTTAATTAATTAAATTCCTTTTTATTTGGTTTCATCGCTATGGTAATATAGTTATATAATTATTAAGGAAGATTACGTCTAAAAGTTAGAACTCTTCCGTTGCCGATAATAGGAAACCTATATTAACCTTTTGATTTGAAACCGTATATATCTCTGTTGGAGGAAAAACCGGACGGTATTTTGAACCTTATTGGAAGTGATTCGAAAAGTTATAGTGTAGGTAAAGTTTAATAGCCTGCCTGGTCTAACGTTTTTTTTCGCCGTTACCTATATTGTCTGATGTTTTTAAGATTAGGTTTGTATTAAATGGGCTTATTATTGTAGCCAACCGAAATTACCATAGCTTTTAGATGAAAGAATTGAAATAAATTGAACCCCTGTCATAATTCTAATTTCATTCAGTTCTAATATCTATATCGAACCCGACAGGTATTGATTAAAATGTTGTTTTGAGTTTTAAAACTTGAATTCGTTAACAAATTAATAGTATTGAGTTAAAGTAACTATATAATCAATAACATTTACGTTGATTATAATATATTTACATCGGATAAGAAGAAAAATTCAAAAACCACAAATAATTATATTAGCTGTTGAAGCCTAATTAAGGCTACTAATTTATTAAAAGAACGTTCCGAATTTGATAATAAACGAAATAAATAAGTTTTGATCTTTTATAAGTAATCCTTTTCAGTTGAACAAAACTTTACCTACGCGGTAGAAGTCGTTGACAGCATCCATGATATAATTTAAAACTCATTCGTATTGAATATACCCCCATTCCCTTGAGCCTCGTAATACGATGTAATAATTTACTTAATAACCGGCGTATCATATCCTTATATGTAAAAATCATATATCGGCCCTTTTCAATTTGCATTTTATCCATATTGAGTATAAACTTAATCGTTTAACGCGTCGCCGATTCAGTATGAATAAATTAATCGAATTGTAATTGGTTGTGACATTTTCAGCCATTTTTAGGCGTTAGAAAGCTAGCATGAAAAGTTGTTATATTAGCTTTACTTTGTTAATTTTTTCTAAAGACCTGGGTGAAATCGAACGTAGAAGATTCAAAACGGTCGGGTCGAAAACGAAAGTCTATTAAACGGATTATTATATCTATTTTAAAGTGAATGCAATGTAATTGATTTAATCCCCAAAGCGAGATGTATCGCGTGAAGTTAGCACTGAGAGTGTAGGAAGTTTATCCGTAAAAGTAAAGGATTGTGTGTTCCTCAACGGCTTATTATACCCAATAAAGTTAAAATATAACGCGAAATTCTTAAAATTTGTTATCTATTCGTTTATTATGATAAATATCTTTCTGAAAAATAAAACGAAACCATAATTGTTTGTAATAGTCTAATTCACGAAGGTATATTAAGTAGGTGCTGAATTATATTCATGATTAAGGTATTAAAATGATTAGAGATGTTTGTACAGGTTGTTTGTACAGGACTTATGTATAAGGTCCGTATAAGTTCTGTTACGTACTTTCACACGCAACGTTTGTGGACCGCGTCCGAATCTCGTACAAAACGGGTACTTTAAGTTTCGGTTCATGTATATTAACGTAACCTATAGACTCAAAAACTAGTACTCGGAGTCTATAACATGCGGAAATAAGTGGGTTCCATATTTATACTGAGATTACAAGGTTTTTAAAACTTTAACAACTTTTATCAACAATTTATGCGGAATTATGTTGCAATTACCGGCTCTTCAATTCGTTCAACTGAAAAAAGCTTCACTTTCTATTAAAATTCTATAAAAAAACCTACTTTCAAACGACTTAAACTCTCCTTCCTTCTTAAACAAATTTTCGCCTAGTAGAAACTTTACCGGAAACCATTCTTAAAGGCCAATTATTTCGGTTAAGCTTTAAAACGTGACTACCTTCATCGGAACATTTACGACACCTTACACCTCATAACATATTACTTTTGTTGTTAATTACTTATTGAATACAATTACGAAATTTACGATGAAAACGATTAAAAATTAGAGATTAGTTAAAAATATAGAATGCTAAGCTGCGGGATACAACCCATCCGTTGACTATCTTTTCAAAGTATTAAAAAAATAAAATATGTTGGTAGTGCTTTAGACGTTATAATGTTATCAATTCGATTGGTTGAAGCAACAGTAGTATTTCGTTGTTATTTGTTGAATGTATTGTTTTAGGTTTGGTAGACCACTAGTAGCTTATCGTAGTAATTTGTATGAACTGTTGTTTTGCTTGTAGCCTAGTGTAAAGTAGGCGAATACTGTACTTACTTTGAAGCTAATATAAGAGGCCCGTCCAAAATAATACACTTAACTTGCAGTTTAGTATAGTTGACTTTACTGTAATTAAAGTTGACCTACTACACTGCAAATAATACTATTTTCATACTGGCGGCTTTTTAGTTTGTACGCATACGTTAGTGTGGTTGACCAATCTTTTCCGATAAGCGTTAAACCGCAACCTTATTAACAAGATATACCTCTGTTAATTCTAATGAACCTCTGTTACAAATTGTACCTATTTGTACTTAAATTAACCCTAATTACTATTAGTTGCCTTACGGTTTTAAGTTTCGACTTTATCGACTTTTACAAAATGTTTTTCCGTTATAGGATTATATAAATCTTTACTTAGCCGTTCTAGTTTCAAAGGTTAATATCGTTGATCTCTTGGCAGTTTTTCATTTTTAAAATATATCTTTAACCGCTGTTACGTGATTTATCTTTGCCAGGCGGCTTATCAACATAGCCTTTGATGTGTATAGTTAGCCTATTTCTGTTTACAAACATTTTAAAGGATTTTTTTGGCGATATCTTCGTTATAGTATTAGCAGAATTATTTTTATGATTGATTTATCGGAATCTCTCAATATTCTTCCCTTCGTAAGCTTTGCGCAGTATTATCACGTCGATTATCAGGAGTTTTTAGCTGGTGGTTCCGAGTTTCTAAGGGTATTCGAATAGGTTTTTCGAGTTGGTACAACTTACTACTGGAATAGGAAGAATTTTCAGGTTTCTAATAATAATGTTAAAGGTTTACTATCATATTATAACTATATGAAAGCCTGCAATTATGCTGTAGACTTTTGAAGATAATATATTTAGTGTAATCCTTTTGTATTTGACAGAGGTTAAATGAATTAGGCTGCTTATAATAATCAACTGGTAATCCTATTCGTTCTCATTACCAAAGGTTATTAGAAAGTCAATTTGTAAAAATGGTCGGTATTATTTGTAAAATGCTTATTTTCAAAAATGATTAACTTATCCCTCAATAAGCCGATTAAAACTATATTAGTTTCGGTTTAGGTTTCACATTTATTAGTTGATCCTTTCATTTAGCCGGCTAAAGTCGTTACGTGTTGGATTTTGTACCTATATTGCGATATAGAGGTCGTAAGAGGCCTTTGGTTGGCATAGAGTGATAATATAGTTGCCATAAGTATGCTATTTCAGGTACAGTTGGGCCTTAATTATATTAGTCTTGTCGATTATAGCCAAATTAATACCTTATCCCTTTTTTCGAAAGTTAAAACCGGTATTAGTACCAAGTATACGGATTAATCATTTATTAAAGTTAAGTTGACTGCCCTCAATTAATGTTGTAACCAGCTTATAGTCTTAAAACTTGGAGTCATCAATTGCCTATTGTTCCTCTGTTATGAAGCCAGCTGTTTCAACGAAAAGGGAATCATTAATTTTATATACTATTAGGTTGAAATCCCTCCTTTTCGTTACCAGTAAATACGGTTCGTATATCAAAAACTTTATATTTAATAGTAATTTGAAATATGATTGGTAAGTTAAGAACCAATGGACATTTTCTTTCCCTCAGTTGTATAAACGATTAATATATCGTATCATTGTTTTCAAATAGTAGATGGGTCGTAGTTACTATGGTAATCATTGTAGTATAATCTTTTATAGGGTTTTTTATTTATTATATATAGCTTTACTCTAGATTTCAGCTATTAAATATGAACTCATCTTTAATTTTACCTAGTAAACAGGTTATTAGAGATATTAGTAAGCGTTAGTTAATTTTATAAATCGCTAATGATTACGTAAGGACTTAGGGTTTGGATTTATTACCATATCTTCAAGCGATGAAGCGCGACTTTTCGTATAGTCGCTCCGTAGTTTTGACTTTAACCTTGTGGATAATCTTCAACTGGAAAATCGTAATATTTGGGTTTCAAAGGTTGAAGTCTGCCTTCGGTACGAATTATATAATTCCTTAAATTAATAGGACATTAATTGAGACCTTGTTGATTTTACCAAAAGGTTTATTGGAGGTTTTAATAATACCTTATGCTCGAAACTTTAGTGCCAACTTTTCATTATCCTTTTTTTTCCTGTTTACTTATGTATTATTGTAAATACAGCCTGGTATATTTCTTTATCTTTAGTATTCCTCTTTTCATGAGATTTTCCGCCCCAGTAGCCTTCTATCGGTTTATTGATAACGGATAGAGAAGGCTCGTGTTGGCCTTGTAGTTTGGCTAAAGTATCTTTATCATTAGTAATCTTGATTTAGGGCTCAAACTGGGTGATAAGAAACGTTATAAAGCCGTTAGTAGTTTTAATAACTACTTTAAAGTTGGCGATACTTAATATTTTATATAGTCCCTCCTATTTATCCAGCTCTCGTTATACGAGGACTTTCATTTATAATGGTAAAGCAAGTACGTTGATTATTATAGGACCGTTTATGATATTAAGGATATTGTTGACCTGGCGGCGTGCCGATTCCTTTCGCAGTTCCTTTAGTACTTTTCCATAGGATACAGATCGCTTTTTGGTACTTACCCATGGTGGAGATTTACTCATTAAGCGTGTGTATGTTTTAAAGACTAGTAGCGTTGGCATTAGAATGTTAGGGTTTATAGTATCGGTTAGGTCTTTTATAGTTATTTAAAGGCGTGTTCTCAGATACACAAAGCTTTTAATCTCTATCATAAGGATATTATACGCTCGTCAAAGTATTCTTTTTTAATACTTTAGTAGGCCTTTATAGGCACCTGTTTATATTGAATTCCCATTATTTCGGTAGTTTCCTAAAACTCCGCCGCCATAAAGTGGTAATTGGTATTGCGGACGACAACGTTAGGAGACCCTAGGTACGTGTTAATTTATAGTATTTTTAATGTTTTCCACGTATTTTTTTACCGAAAGACATTTTCGGAACTTAGCACTGTAGGAAGAGGTTATGAAGTTAATAACGTGAAGAATAGGCTTTTTTTTGAGTAAAATACATTAATAAAAACCTTGTAGTTAAAGTTCTTAGCATATTTTAGTGTAAAATTCAATCTTCGGGGGGCTTATATATGTGTTTGGTATTAGCGACAAAGCTTTTCGATAGCTTTTAGGGCAAAGTATTCCACATCTTTATATACTGCGGTTTTTAAGACTTTATATAACCTATTAAGTACTGAGTGGTTAAAACGCTGGTGTAATTGATGAATTTTAGGCTTCGTTAGGTTTAATACCAGTGCTTTTGGGCTTTAAAAATCAAATTATAGATACTTCTATTTAAAGTTAAGGGAAAACATTTAGCCATTCTTAACTCGCTCGTCGGCGTTAACGTTAACGTTAACTCTAAGGGTCTTTATATCATCTAGGTATAAAAAGAAACAGGTAGGGGACTTAAGGACGTCAAACTTAATCGATCTAATAATAGTTTAAATTATAGTTATTTTTAGTAACGATAGTTATTCGTTCAGCTCAAAAATAACTTTAAGTTTTCCAGCATCGTGACGATTAATTTTAGTAGCCGTAATGATTTCCCTCCGTACTATTACGTATTACGAACAACCTCTTATTAAGTACCTAGTTAATTTTATATTTGGTACAATACTTGAAAACGTATGGTCCGCAGAACAATCGCAAAAGTTAGATGTATATAAGGAGTCAAGGGTTTCATTAGAGTAAAAGTAAGGGTTTTTACCGCTTAAAAGGCATAGTAAGGTATAGTTGACTAGTTATTAAGCCGTGTTAAGGGTATTATATTTATTCTACTTAATTTATTTTGGGGTATTGTTGCCGTCAATTAGATTGTCAACTTTAATGTTTGCGATTTGGTTTAATTATTTTTATTGAGAAGTAGTAAGGTATTGTATATAATGTATTAAGTTTTTATCATTACGCTTGGCGGATAGGTGGCGAGTTAACTAATAGCAAAACTTCATATAAATTTAACATCTCTTGTCATTATTACGACGACAGTTTTTACGGTTAGTAAAACCGCTTCAATTTTGGTATTCTTGGTGTCAACATGGCTATTGCCTTTAGATCGAGGCTATTATGAGTTAAGGCCGTTTATGACCGTATTTTTCATTTATGTAATTAACCACCATATGGTTATTTTCCTTTACGTTAGGGAAGTTGTTATCTTAGGATACATAATAAGCGAGTTTAGTATACGTGTTATTACGGTTGCGAGCGAGGAACGCAGTTGGTTAATGAAGCCTTTGTACTTAGTATATAGGTGTTATAATACGTATTAGAATTCGCTAACGCCTATAACGACTACTTTTACTTGCTCGCAAAGTATAGCTTCGTTAGTATAGACTTTTCCCATTATTTATTGGTATAATATTAGTTTGTTAAATATCTGGTTTAGTACATTTATAGGTATTTTTTTCCCATTATTATCGTAGTTTACCTAGTAGTAGCCTAGTTTATATGATACTTGGTAAAGTCGATGTTGTATTTGGAGTGGCTTTTTATATTATCATAAACTTCGCCAGAGGTGGTTATTTGGATTAGGAGGGTTAAGTAATAGTCTTTAGCATACCTTATAAGGATTTTAGGAAATAATAAGTGAAAACCATATAAAAGAACCTTTATTTACTTGTAAATATTAAAAAATAGTATTATCTTCGTCTTAAGGGGATTATAAGGTTTCCTGTTATATTTTTTACATCTTTGTAAATTTCAAAGAAGTTTGTAAAAATATTTGTAGTTATTGTTAACCATATTAACAGGTTTTGGGAGAAAGTTAAGATAATTATTTCATCCTTTATTAGTAGTGTTTCCTAACGTTTTAAGCGTTAAAGCCTTCGAAATACGGTGTTGAAGGTAATTACGAATCGCTTGGACCGAGAGGTAGAGTTCTATGGTAGAATTTATAGTGGGGTTTCGCTTGTAGGTAAACCTTCTATAGAAATACTTTTGAGGGATTTGGCGATTAAAGTGATAGAGGGTAATAAAGGCTTAAATATTTTAGGAGATAGGGGGTAATAAGGGCTTAAAGGTTTTAAGGGACTTGGTAATTTTGTTTAATTAAATGGTGTATGACGTTAACGTTAATTCTTTTGGCTGCGTTAGTAGCTGTTGTTTTACGTTCCCTACCGCCATTAAAAGCGTACTCCGCGTTGTAACGTAAAGATGCCGGGCTATCGAGTAGGTTAACAATTTCTTCGTCGCTAGCGCATAAACAGGCTTGACTTAGTTAAGGGTAAAGGGGAGGTTCCCTAAATCGCGTTTAAGGTGTTAAAGTTCTTTCAATCCTTTATTTATACCTCTTATGTTTTAAGGATTAGGATATTAAAGGAGATCCTCCTGTTAAACTAGTTTATAAAAGGTTTTAGTTAGTTTTAATTGAGTCTTTTAAGGGATATAGATATTACAGCTGGTAATTTCGTTTTTAGTTTGGCCTTAACCATACATTAGTTTATCCTTTATGTGTTAGGAGTCCCATCGTTAAAGAATTTACGAAAATCTTATCAAGCGCAAGCGCTACGGCTATAATATTCGTCTGGGTTTGCGTCAAGGATATACTAATTAACCTGATTGGTCAGGTAAGCTTTAGTTAAAGTTTTATTAATATCTGTAATTTAAAGATGTTTGTCGTAGTAGTTAATGAAGACTATTACGAGGTGTTGCTTTTAAGTTGAGTCGGTAATAGTCTGAAAGTAAGCATTTTCGGTAGCCATATTGGCTTTTTGGCTTGTGTAAGACTTGTAGGGCGTGTAAGGCAATGGACTTGGTGATTTTAGATATGAAAAACTTGGTATTTTGGAATAACGTCGCGTATGAACTTGGCTATTTGGCATGAAGTTACGTAACGTGGCTTTTTCGGCGCGATTTGAAGATTTTTGGTGTTTTCGATTGAAGTATTGATTTTAATGATTGAAATTGAGTAAGGGGAAAAGAAAAGAGTAAAGTAGGGGAAAAGGTTTGATTCATAGGGTAAGGTTGAAAGTCGTTTGTTATTATTGGTAAACGTCAAAGATAATTTGTTATTTTGGATGTAGGACTTAGTCGTTTTTGTAGTCGTACTGTCCGTAATAGTATTGACTTAGCCGTTTGCAAATTTGCCGAACTTTAAGAATTTTAACAGTTAATCTTAACCTCTCTAACGAAAATATTTAGTAAATATTTCTTGGTATTTGCGATAGCGATAGTATCGATACCTTTAAACTGCTGTGAAAACCGGCGTAGAATAAAAATCTTTTATACTTACTTCTGTGAAAACCGGCGCAGCAGAAGAGGCCCTTCGTAAGAATCTTTGTTTTACTCCAGCCGTCGTTTTAAGTAGAGCGTAACCGGAAAGTCGCCTTTTCTTTTACTTCGCTTATCTGTGTTTAGCCTAATAAGTACTGATTAGTATTGGTAGGACTTTAGACGTTGAAACGTTGTCGATTCGATTGGTCTAAGTATTAGTAGTATTACGTGGTCAAGTGAGGTATATATAGTTCTAGGTTTGGCAGACCGCTAGACAGTCTGCGTAGTAATTTGTATGGCAAATTTCATAGCCCGTTCCCTAGTATGAAGTGGGCGCAAATTGTACTTGATTTGCAGCCAATACAGTAGGTCCGCACAAAATAATACAATCAACTTGCAGTTCAGTATAGTTAACTTTACTTCAAGTTAAGTTGACCTACTACACTGCAAATACTACAATTCTAACAAATTGCTTTCTAACCACCAGATAATTTTCCAAATAACAAATACACTAATTAGGACGACTTTTTTAATCTCGTTACAAACTAACTTATAATGAAAAGGCCAACCATGTATAATCCGATACACTATTTAAACGATACCAGGATATTTCTAAAAACCTTTCCGACCACTATCTTTTAAACTAGTAATTATATTTTTTACACCCTAAAAAAATCTTTTCTATACTGCCTCCGAATATCTACGTTTCTAAACTTATAATTACTAACAAATCTTTTTCGAAAATATATAAAATTTGTACCAACGTTAACCTTTAAAATACTTGGAACGTCGCCATTATCCACAACGCCACTTACCCTCGTTGGATTCACGTAATACGTATAAATAACCGGATTTTCCCCACCAATATTTCTATTAACAACTACCAAATACTAAAAGTCTTTATTTTGAAACATTTAATAAACCATAATAACATCTTACGGTTGTGTAACAGTATTTTAATTCCCATGAAAAAGCTGTTTATGACCTCATTTACTTGAATGATATATGATTCACTTCTTAACTAGCATTTGTGCTGCGATAATATTATCAATACTATATTTGAATATATTTTTCGTTCCTGGTTACAATGAATAATCGGATGTTTTCACCGGAATTGCAATATTTGTAAACGAGTTTTTTTTAACGATGTTGTCGAAAGGGACTTTTCAAACCCTTACCAATTTAAACGATTTTGGAGCAAACTTTTAGTTGACTTTATAATCGATCCTCCTTAAAGACGAGCTAATAATTTACGTTATCTTATAATAATTCCATATATTTCTAGTAAAGATATTATTCATAAGTACCTAATACTAAAAACCTAAAACCTTATACAAAATAATTTCTAAACTACCATTAGCGATTTTACGAGGTTTTTACATTGTGTTTAATAATCGAATTTCGAATTGAACTAATATGTTTGAAAAATATTTTTGCAACCTAACGACTTTGAAATAATGTTTCAACCCCGTATTATACCCTGAAACAAATAATGCTACCGAAAGAGCTAATTAAAAAGTTGTAATATACTTTTTTTTTTTTTTTACAATCAATTCGATTCAAAACGTTTATTACTAAATGAATTATTAAATCTAGATAATCAAAATACTATTACTACTAATTTTCGCCCGTTTTTCATAATACACGATTAATATATTTATCTTATACTGCCTATCTATCATTCATTTAATCCAATCACAGAACTATATGCAAAAGCTGAAACATTTGTCCAGCGTATTCGCAATGCTAGGAAATTCGAATAAGCTGAAAAAACAGCTATATGACAATGAATAGAAGAAGCGGCTAATAAACAATGTTTTTTTTTGAAACATTTTCGGCTCGACAATAACGTTCAACTTTTTTTTAAAAAAAATCACTAACCAAACCAATGTTTAAAAAGAATAAACTAACTTTATAACAAATATTGTGTCACACGTATCGTTAATTCCAACGTTATCGAAATAAATATTCCAGATAAATAAAAACACTAATTTCACGTCGACCAACTTATTCAAATCGTTTTCAACCCATTTTCAAACCAATAAATATGTGATTATAAACTATTTTTTATCAATATTATTATTAATAATAGCGAAACAGAATCTAAATTCAACATCGAAGGTATTTTACGAACCTGAAATAAGCCTTAGATAAATCGCCCCCATATTAACAACTCTTAAAAGAGACAGGTTTTAACTGAATGGATAGTTTATATACACTCAATTTAAAAACCGCTTTCAAAACTCTGAATTACTATAGCACTCGACGTTTGCGAATGTTGTTATAGCTCGGTCGAAAATAACAATAAACTTTTACTCTCAACCGATTAACAAACTTAACTTAATTTTGTTCTTCCACAACTATGAATCCGTTACGGAACTTTTATATTCAGGTTCTCAAGTAGTATGAAAGTTCATTTACGTGAGTTAGTGGTAACAATAAGTAATTTAACCTATATGTTCTAGTTGTAGTAGTGAGAAAGTTAACTTACGTAATTTAAGTGGAAATAGTAGGCGGTTTATCTCACGTTGATTAAGATGACTGACGGGTTTATATTTGTAGAAAAAAAAGGGAAGGGGAGGGTGAGAGGGGGAATTCATCCCATTAGTATATTTGGCAGAGCGTAAGGACGTATGACGCTACTACTTAAAAGAAAAGTGGTTGTTGTCAAAAGAGTAGGGAGAGGGGGGGGGGGGCTACAAGTATATGGGTACGCTAGGGGTAATATCATAGGCTAGTACCTATGATAATAGTTATCCAGGATCTAACCCGAATGGTTGCTATGCTCCTATAATACTATAGAGCTATTTGGGGGTATGTTTTTATACTTATCATATAACTGGGCTACCCATTTTCAATATATCAAAGTAGCCCCTTAGCAGAGGTTTTTCTCTCTTTCTCTTCATCAAAGATAATAGATAGTATCCCACCGCCTTAAGCGACAGCTTTGGCTTGGTCCCTTCATAATTGAGGGCTAAGTTGAAATTCTTAATGATGGTTTTTTGGCTAATAAAATTAACTTGTGGTTGAGTATTGAATTTTCTATAACGATTGTAAACGAATATAAATTACAGAATCATTAGTTTGTCACTATAAAAATCTTTCATCTTCTAACCATGATAAAATGTAAAAGTGTTACGCGAAACGTATTTATTTGGAAGGTTTATGATGTAATAACGAGATTTAATATATATATAATTAGATGGGAAATATTTTACATGGTTAATACGTTATTACGAATTTTCACTGTTCTGATCATTATTTATAACGACTAAAACGATTTTGAGACTATTCTTCCAAACTGTAACAAACTAATGATAAAAGCTTAATAATCGATATAATAATCATTTTCGAAGCCTATAAGAGTAGAAAAATAAACAAGTTCTGATAATTCGATAACAAAAACAATACTTTTAACGTTAAAATAAAGTTTAAAACGAATTGGGTCTTGAAGATTTTATAAATAATAACATACTAATTATATGAATCGAAGGTTACGTCAAGGGGCTACCTATTAATGTATTATATAATTACAGATAGAAAGGTGGAAATGGGTGCCATGACAAATAAAACAAATGCTGGAGGATCGAGTCTGTTGTTAAAAAGGACTTAATTAACTGACCCAATTGAATTAGACGTGTAGTTGTATATATATTGAAGGATTAGAATACGAAGGTGGGTATAAAATTTGACGGTGGGAATGCAAATGGTAGAGAGTGATCTTATTATACAAACGATGGTGGAGTTGACATTGAGAAATACTTGTATATACGAAATGTTTTCTAGCAAGACGTATTGGCACCAGAACTGACACTACAAAAAAATGCCGCTAGTATTGAAATTATATTCAAGTGTAATGTAGCCAAATCAATTGTAGTATAATCAAGTTAATTGAATTGATTGCAAGTCAAATACAGGAAGTATACAATTCGGAGTAGAATATGAGCTAAGCAAATAGCTATATAAATTAATGTGAAGACCGGCTTGCAGTTTGCTAAACTTAAAACAATAAATCCACTACTAAATTCCTATAATACTACTGTTACTTCGATTACGATTCGAATCGATAAACGTTGTAACGTCTAAATGACCATCAACATTCATCCTTATTAGCAGTAGTGGCGCAATAGTGTGCTTAAAAACGTGGGTTTAAAAAACGTATTTAGGCTTAATCTTAGGTAAACCCTTATGAACATGCAATTGGATATTAAGGGATACTGTTATTAATGATACCTTTTCCCTTTTTTCACGTATATATTAAAGGCCTTTAGATGTGGCTCATTCATGCAAAATCTTTGCCAAATTGCATTCCTTCCTTAGTGTTGCTGGCAGTAAAATGACTCGTTTGTATAAGTTAACTCCTAGTTTCACTTTGAACAATTTCTTTGTTTTTTTACATATATTCCAAGTTCAATGCTTAAAAACCTAATCGAAATCGTAAAAATCCTTGAAGTCGTAATTCTAGCTATCGCCTAGCTATCGTAATTTGTATAAAGAATAAAGTAACCGATATAATCAGTCAAATGCTCGAGAGGAAAATTTTCGTTAACTTTTATAAACCATGAATCGTTATTAATGTATTTAACGAATGTAATTACAATGGTTTTTATTGCTTCCTTTTTAATATGGGTGGTAACAATATTAATTTTAACGTTTTTGGTAACTATCTTCTTGATTATATAAAAAGAAAGATTAATATAGGAAGGTAGGTGATATGTTATTTACCGCTAAAGTTATTATTTATTGTTCGAAGGGTTTTATGTCTGAAAGGTTTTCAATTTTTGATCTGTGAAATACTAATAGCGACATATCTATTTGTTAAATTGAAAGATTTTCATGAGTTGATGATCCTTTTTCAATCATTGGTTTTAAAAAATTTAACGGTGAATATCAAAACTCACATTCTATAACTGATTTAATAAAGATTTCTTAATAGTCTAACGATACCGTCGTCGCTTTTAAGTGCCTATAAACTGCAAAACACTCAAAATTTCTCTCATTTACTGCTTGTAAACAATAGCATAATAGCCAGTGCACTTCGTAAGAATCTTTCCTCTATTTTGCGAAATTGCAAAGCGTGAACAGCAAGTTACTTCTTCTTTTACTTAGCTTCTCTATGCTTAACCTAATAAACACTAATCAGTATTAGTGGGCCTTTATCGTTGAAACGTAATCAATTCGAATCGTGGTCAAAAATAACTGGTGTATTGCATTGATAGTGGTGATGTTACTTCTCAATTTAGCAGGCTGCTAGCTGGCCTTACCACTAAATCTATATAGGCAACTGCTTGGCCGGTGCCCCACATTGAATTGGGCACTCCACTGTACTTGACTTACAGTTAATACATACAGTCAACTTACAATCAATACAGTCAACTTGCAGTCGGTGCAGTCAACTGACAGTCAGTATAGTTGACTTAGCTGTACTGCAATTGACTGCTGTTCCAACAGAAGGACCTTGTGGTTTATAGGTGGTTTGTCTTCTAGGTGTATTTGTTATCGTCAGGTAACAAATAAGACGGGAAATAGGTTTTAATCAAAGGATTTTCAGATTTGCATGACATATGAGTATATTATAGCCAGGAGGTATCTTTTCGGTTTTCCTCGTCTAAGTCATTACGTGTGTGTTTTTAATATTACGTTTTAGTATTCATAACGAATCAAAATCCAGCATCGGACCATTTGTTTCTAGGCACGCCAGAAGTAATCCTCCTCCACGTAACTGTCCTACCGTTGCATCACCAATCGATTCCGCCCCCAGTGTGCATGGGACGCTTGTGACTTCTGCTCCGGTCCCCTGACAATCAAATCTGTGGTCCTGCCAGTGCCAGATCATGAACTTGCAGCTTCGACCTGCAGTCCTCCATCGCGGGGACCCAGATGTTGATCTTTTCTCTCCTCCGACAACAACCGCACGAGCGTTTGCGCCAGTCTGAGCCTTGGCCTCGACCCTTCCACGTTCACTTCCACCCGGCTGAAGCTCGCGGCATCCACGCCAGAAACGCGGGACTGATTTGTGGGAAGACGGCCAGAACCGCAGCTGCGGTATCAACACTGATTTCTTGCCCTGATTTGCGTTGGGCTGTATGCACGGGGTGCTTTGCCAACAGGGAGATTCATACCTGTACAAGACATGCCAATGCCCTAGTCTCGCGTGATTTGAGAAGTCGGGATGTATATACTTTGCTAGTGGCGCGGTGCTACCTCCAGCATCGTTCTTGGATGTCGAGTGGTGGAGCTGGTGGATTCTTTGGTCGTGGCCAACCATAGGAGCCTGAGAAACGTGGAGACCTAGAGCAGAAGAAGCCTGGGCACAGCTGTCCGTATATACATAGCCCATTTCATTATGTCCACTGGCTGACAGCATCGTTCCAACACGCGGTTTGTATATACAAATCGTCCACATGAGCCCACCTATGTCCAACCTCTCTCCCTGTATTGTTACGGGATAGCCTCCAGCACATGCTTCGCCCTCATACCCGTCGACTGCTCAGCTGGCAATGCCGCCCTCTTCATGACCGACGGCCTCCTCAACGGCCGCCTCAAAACCCTTCCCCCAGCTCCAGGCCCAGCCCCAGCCCCAGCACCAGCACCAACCCCCCTCCTCTCCTTCAAGACCGGAATGCCCCCATGCGCACACTCCCCCCCATGAAATGCCGCATCCGCAACCGCCCTCCACACCTCCGCCACATCCTCCACCATCCCCGCCGTCCAATACAGCCGACAGTCCGCCTCCTCGCGCACAAACTGCGCCGGCAGCCCGTCCTCCAGGTTTCCGCGCAGGATCTGGTCCCGCACGTTCAGCGCCGCGGCCGAGCTGCGGTTCACCGCCAGGGCGTTGTACCGCGCCAGCGCCGCGGCCTGGCCGCTGCGCAGCGACCCGGCCGTCGCGTTCGCCAGCGCCCACCGGGTGAACGCCAGCACGTCGCTCCACTCGGCCACCTGCGCGCCCTTGACGCCGCCGACGCCCTGGATGGCGCCCGCCGCCGGCCGGCCGCCCATCGCGACGGCCCGCACGCCGCCCTGCAGGCGCAGCATCTCGGACGCGAGCGTGCACGTCGACGCGCACACGCCGTCGTACAGCAACACGGTGTTGGCGGCCGCGAAGGGCTGCGTCAGGTTCGCAAGCGTGCCGTAGCCCGAGATCTCGATGCCGATGCCGAACGTCGTGTTGGTCGTGGTGAGAGGGTCGCTCAGGTTCCAGCGCATCAGCTCCGTGTAGTTGGTCTCCTGGAACACGACGGGGCCGAACTTGGCGGCGAAGGAGGGGAAGTTGTCGTCAGTCAGGTTAAGGTCGTAGCGCCAGTTGAACCAGCTGACATCGTAGCCAATGAGATCCTTGTCGGCGTTGGTGAGCGGGTCGACGTCGGCGACGGCGTCCGAGACGGCCTGTGCGATGGCCGTGAACGACTCGCTGGCTTTCCAGCGGGAAAAGCCGTCCTGCACCACCGACGGGAACAGCTGCCGGAAGAAGTCGTAGCCCTGCAGGATGTAGCCCCCAGCGTTGCTCTGGAAGTCGATGATGAGCTTGGTCTTGGCGTCCGCGCGCGCCTGGTCGTAGAACTGCTGCGTGACGGCCTGGAACTCGGCGGGTGACTCGCTCCTGAACTTGAGCGCGACGATCACGGCCACGTCCTCGTAGCCCTCGCCGTCAAGATAGAAGCCCGCGACAACGCTGTCGTTGGTGACGATGACGGGGCGGGGGTATCCGGAGATTGTGGTGTTGCTGGCAGCAGTCGTCACGTTCGGCTGGGCGGCCGCGGCGGCGCCGCTGCCGAATCCGTTGGGGTTGCAGAAGACGGCGTACGCCGACGGGCCGTCCGTCACGCCCGTGAAGGGCTGCTTGATGTGGGCGTAGTTCTCGAGCGTGATCTCGGTGCCGTTGGCAAAGGTCAGGTTTGTGGTAGCGCCCTGGTAGATGTACCTGATGCGGCCATTGCCTTGGAAAAAGCCGCGACCCAGGCCGGCAGCAACACCGGCCATCTCGTAGAACATGGAGTTATACGCCGAGTCGGCGTCTTGGTTCCAGGTGCCCTGGTAGATGCGCTCCTCCAGGTAGCTGGCGGCGTCGACGCCGTTGATGAGGGTCACCACGGAGGCGGTGCTGGGTGACGAGATGACGTCCTCGTAGACCTTGATCTCCGGGAGGCACGACTGGTCCTTGCTGATGGAGACGAGAGACAAAGGCCGGTTCCAGTCGAATGGGATCGACAAGAGATCCGGGTACATGACGAAGTGACCGTCGTGAGCGGGGCCAAAGACAGTCCTGTACAAATCGTCCTGGAACTCATACTCTCCCGCGTACGAATCGTTTTCCAGCTTGGCTCTGACGACGGCCAGGTTCGTAAACATGTTGTAGGCCGGGTAGAAATAGTCAGCCGGAGGATCAGCCTTGTAAGCGGAGTCTGTCGAATTCATCAGCTGGTTGTTCCTATGGCACAGAGGAACTCACGAGGATGGGTGTTTACCGGACTGCCAATCCAAGTATGGCTCGATCGAGTCCACCAACTCCAACGCAGCCTCTTTCCCCAGCGGCACAGACTGCAAGCACTCATAAGCGATAGAGGCAGCGATGGTCGGAGTTGCGGCCGGGGCTGCTACGATCTGGCTCGCATAGGCAGCAGAGACAACCGCACACGGCTCTTCTGTTTCTGATTGTGCGATGCAGGCGCGGCCGCACAGGCCGACAGCCAGCAGCACCGAGATGCAATTCCGAGCCATGGTGACAGGAAAGACGAGGACTCGTCCGACTTTCAAACAAGGACAAGAGAAGGGCCTTCACACGGCGCACATGTCCATCAGCCACCCGACAGTGCCTGGACGGCCTCACTTTATATTGCCAAACCATCTTGTCAGCCATGCGGCCGTGCTGCATGTGGCCCGCCCACGGGGGCCATCGAAACCCACCATGGCTTCCACTATGCACTGGTCCGCTGCAGGTTGTTATCGTGTGCGTAGCGCCTCGCCGTCGAAATTACCTCGACCCCAGTGGAGATGCCGTGGTCGTGTTCAATGACGGAGTGGAGTGAGCGTCACCGAATGAATCAAGCCTTCACCTTCCGGATCGGGCAGTGGAGGAATTCGAATGCGCCCACGGTTACATTGGACTTGGACTTGGATGGGCCCGACGGGGCTCGCGTTGCTGCAGCTGCAATGTCCAGGATGCTGGATGGCCGTGTTGGCGAGCTCAATCAGCGAGCTCGTAACGAGACCCGCGGCAGTCGGTGCTGATGCTGCCGCGGACCGACGGCGTCCTTCTCCTTCATTCTCCTCTTCTCATTCGCCTCCTTCTCCTTTGGTGGCCTGTCGTTGAACAGACCACGTCCCGGCCTGGGCCATGGCTTGGGGCATCACCGTGCACGGGAAAGACATCTGGCTGGAGGAGATAGGTCGTCGGGATCTCGAGTCAACGTCGACGTCAATGACGATGACGGAATAGTTCTTGCCGCGACAGGAGATACTTGATGGGCCACTTGCCGTGGCTGAGTTGGTTGTTGCCGTGGCGTTCCGCGGAACGACCGAACAAAAGCAGGCAAAATTGGTCGGCAATGGCCACGGCAGGCAAAGCAACTTTGCCTGCACAGGGAACGGTTGCCTCGATACAAAGTCAAGATGAATTACTCAAGCCCGTCATGGACTCAGGCTGTTAGCCGTTGAACCTCCAGGTTACGTGGCGATACACGTAAAAGACGGTACACATACGGCGTACGGACCGCACCCGATCCGCGCCTAATCCGCGCCCGGTCTGGGCGCGGTTCGCAATGGTCACGTAACAAGACACGTGACGGACTACACACTTATGCTATACGCTAAAAGCCATTGCACATTTCTCTAGTCTTCTTTCATACCTCAATGAAGAACATTATTTAGCATCTACTAAAATCTCCATCGTAGGTTAAATTATAATATTCAATGAACGTCTCCTTTTTTTAAAAAACAATACTTTTTCACTATGAATGAATCGATAATGAATATTATTAATTCCGTCTTTTATTTTATCATTACTGGGGAAAATAGGCCGCTGGTTGGAATAGCAGTTAATTGCAGTACAGTTAAGTCAACTATACGTACAGTTAGTTGATTGTACTGACTGCAAGTCTACTGCAGTAGGTGCCCACTTCAGGTTATGCACGGGCCAAAGCAATTGGCCATACAAATTAGTGTGTAGACTGGCTAGCAGTCTACCAAACATAGAAGTAACACATCACTGCTTTTGAATCAACACCAGTTATTTCAACCAAAGATTCGAATCCATTATATTGTCATAATAATGACCTATCAACACTAATTAATATTTATAAGGCTAACCTAAAATAAGTTGAAAAAAAAAGAAGCTTAATTTCTAGTTATGTTTTGTTTGGATAAGGATAAGGAAAGGTTCTTGCAAAGTACCCCGACTATACTATATTAGTTTTCGCAATTGAAAAGTGGAAGAAGCCCTAGAATTGTGTTAGTTTTCGCGGCAATTTAGGAGTAGCAATGGTATCGCTATTGAAAATACCAAGAAATTTTTACTAAACCAGTCTTAAAAGAAAGATGTTGAGATTAACCACTAAAAGTCTCTAAGATCATCAAGTTGTCAAGTGGGTAAATGGTTTAGTTAAGATGGAAAAAAGCTACGTCAAGTTGGTAAAAAGCTAAGTTAGTATTATTATAGGTACTATTACTATAAATTTCAAATCATAAAAACGACTAAATCCTAAAACTTTTAACTATACAATAATTTTAACGGCAAATAACCTAAAACTTTCCCTTCATATTATTCTTTATCCATTTACACCTTTAAATCTTCGTTACGATAGCTTTTAAAAACATCAAAATCGAAACAATTACCAATCTCACTAGAAAAAAAATTAATTAAAGCCCTCGATACTATTTTTGCCAAACACTACAATGAAAAAGTTTTGGCTTACGGAAGTCAACGAAAATTTAACCTTGGAATACTTCACTAACATAATTAGCTACTTTATATTCAACTTAAACTCTACCGGAACCGTTTAAGGGCCCCGAATATTTGAAAACTTTTAAAAATGGTTTGGAGATTAAACTTTGTGCATATGAAACAAGATGAACAAATAAGTCAAAATAAGAACGAAAACTAAGCTATTTAATCGAAGCATTAATCTCCCTAAAGAGAAAAAAAGCAATCTAGTTAATGTATTTTATGAATGTGTAATAGATAAAGATTCCTAATAAAATAAGGTTAAAGGCAAAGATATTATTAGCAATAACGTTTCTTAACATCCTTATATATGTTCGCAAAGTTCTATCGAAACACAGATAAGTTCTTCAAATCCCTTTATATAAAATCCTTGATAGGTTGATATCATTTGTTGTAAGGAATCAATTAACTCACGTACTGAATCTTTAAATCCACCAAACAATTAAATAATAAACTCAATAAACCTATTAATATTAACAGAATTATCATTAAGTTCATTATAGCAATCTTTAAGTTTAATAATCTCAAACCTCACAAAACATCGAGTTTTGGCAAGTTAATTAAAAAAGAGGTTTTACGCGCGAGCTTACTATAGACATGACCATTAACATTTTCCTTCCCAACTTTACCAAAGATAACTATCCTACCCACCAATACCTTTCCCAACACTGTTCAAAAACTCCAAAGGGTTTTTACGACCAATACATCACTCTTTCCCCTTGAAATGTCCCTATAACAAATACGGATTTCGTGGCAATTATACTCTTCTTTAAAATTTAAGAAGGAAAAAAGAAGTATAACTATTGGTAAGGTCTATTGTACCGGGTACATTAATGTAAAGGTAGCAGTAGAAGAGTTTTAGTGTATATTGAATATATATAGTAAGGTTGAAGGGATAAGAGGCATCTAAAGACTGCATGCCTTAGATGAGAGCTTATAAGCTTTTATGCGGGCAGTGACACTCTACCATATACTCTGCGAATCTCTCTTCTAGGTATTGAAACTCTACTATGCACTCTATCAATCCCCTTTCTGGGCAGTGGTACGCTATTATACACTCTGCAAGAATTCACTTTGCAGAATGGTATATTACAGTGTACTCTACAAGGATTCAATATATAGTGTAGCTGCTTACTAACTTTGGAGATATATGATAATATCTACAATAATGGTATACCATACAACTTCCTCGAAGTTAATTTACGCCTATTCTTGAACATTTACCGCTAAATAAAGATTAAATTGCCAGGTTTTTACTCGTTATTTCCTAATATTTTTACTGGCGAAGCCCAGGATTATTACCTTTGGTATTAAAAAACTATTTATCGTGTTGATAGATTTACAATGGTTTTAAAGTTTACTTTAAACACGATATTATCTTTGTTTCATTCCATAAGAACTGTAATATTATAAAGTGGTCTTAAATACTAAATTATCAGAAATCGTTGCATAGTAAAATAGACTATTTAAATTAAATACTTAACAGGCTGATACTTCGCCAATAAGTAATAGGTAATGTAAAAGCTGGTGAAGACATATTACGCAAATATGTCTTCTAGGCTGTTAAAAGCTAAAAAAAAATCGAATAAGCCCTATAATTCTCTAACGCCACCTGTAACAGCTTCTTTAATTAATTGCAATTATCTCTCATAACCATAATGATACGGATACCAAACTCAACTAGTATATACCCTTCAGCTTAAAAGTTTAACGACGACGATAAAACCCCTTTCCATTTTAACACGAATTATATCGATCGAAAATATGATAGGCATAAGTAATAAGATTAATAAAATTCCCGAACCTAAAAGCTTAACTGTCTAACCACATGAATAAAGAAATATTTCTCTTTGTAAAAATCGTTACATTAATTATGTAAGTTTTTTTTAAAATATAAAAAGGTGTTGGACTTACGGAAAATAAGGTTGTTCGTTAATACGTCATATTGTTATCGAACTCGAATTTAAACAAGTGATATACCATATATCATACCCTTCTACCTTGAATAATAAATACATTAAACGCGTTATAAATTTAAAAGGTACAAAGATTAAAACTAAGAACTCCAACACTAAAGTTATCGATTAATATAAAGATATTAGTCTTAGTTCGGAAATAATGTAACAATTAGCTGACCATATTTTTTATACCGCTAGCTAAGTAAAGACTGTAATTGTTTCCATAAAGATGAAGATCCTTGCCTCATACATTTCTTCACCATTTGCGATAGTGATGTTAAATAAATATTTTAGGGTATTATATCAAATACTGAGGCAATATAGTATATAACAAAAAGCTATTGCCGATTCGTTACTTTATGAAGGAATACTAATACTCTTGGAACAGTAGTAATTGAAATCTCGTATGTTAGCTGTACTAAGAGTGAAGTTGACTATATTGACTTCAAGTTGAGTGTATTATTTTATGGGTCTACTGTATTGACTTCAAGTCCAGTACAATATGAAACCACTTCATTCTAGGGCACGGGCTAGGAAATTGGCCATACAAATTAGTTTGCAGACAGGCTAGCGGTCTTCCAAACCTAGAAAAATACACAAATTACCTCACCATGCAATACTACTGTTACTTCGAACAATTAAATCGACAATATTATAACGTCGAAAGCCCTACTAGTACTGATCAGTGCTTATTAAATTAAGCATAGATTCGTGAAATAGCAAAAGAGGCTACTTTTCGGTTATTAAGCTTTGAGTTAAATAAAGTAGAGGGAAGACTTTTGCGAAGTGCCTTTACTACTATGTCAGTCTTTACAGTAGTAAGTGAAAAAGACTTCTGAGTTGAATCAATTTCTACGGCAGGCTAGAGATAGCGACGGTATCGTTATTTAAAGCATCAAAAAATATTTACGGATCTTTTTTGAAGAAAAGCGTTCAAGTTAACCATTCAAAATCTAAAAAACCATTAAATTGGCAAACGGATGAGTTAATACTACCACAGATACTACTACTAAAGGCACTATTTCTGCCAAAACAACTAAGTCTTATACGATTAGACCATTTATTTTGAACGATTTTAGACTCTATCTCCTATAACAAACTTTACCCTTAAACCTAAATTTTCTTCTCTACTTAATTTATTTCCCCGTCTTCTACGTCAATTCAATCGTAGAAATATCTACTTTGAGCCAAAATACCGAAAATTAACATATTGTGCCAAAAAAGCCACGTCGGGCGACTTTACCCTAAATTCTCAAGTTTACACGCTCATAAATCAACAAAGTCTTCAACCAACATGTTATACGCCAGTTGAAACACCAAGATAAGATTTGATTAAAAACTACTAAAGGTAATTCAAGTTCTTGAATCCCGTATTTCTAAGTATTACGATAAAAAACATTGGGGGGAAAATATGAACGAAAACTTAATGAAAAGATATTTGATGAAATTCTTCGACTACTATATTATCAAGTAAAACGTTAGCGAAAACTTTAACCGGGACACCTAAGCTTTTTGAAGATATTATAAGTTCTTTGACAACTGGATAAATCACTGGTGAAAAGATTTAGAATGTTATTAAATCTAATTTAAGGGTAAAGCTTAAACGCCTAGGAGTATATGCACTAGATAAAAACTCTACAAAATTGGCAAAAATTCTCTTCAAGTTAACTAAGCTGAAGGAATACCTTTAAGACCTACGGGCTTAAAAAAGGGTATTAAAAACCCTTAACACCTCTATATGCGTTCTAAAGAACCTGATTTTAATACCCACTTAAATTAAGTCATCATTCTCCCTGTTAATACCGATTCTTTATACGTCAATACTACTATTACAACCATTCTCTCAAACCTATCCGAATGGTTAATATTAATTACAAACTCCTTACGGACTTTACCAATATCCTAAATAACGCAGAGAAGTATAATAAAAAGCCCTAGAATCTTCTCACCCCAAAGATAATACCATTTTAAAAGATTTGCAAGTGGATAGAGGTTCCTCCTTCTGGTTTTTACTCACTATTCTCTGAAATCTTTATGGACTACACCAAAAACTACTACCTGGTCTCCTTAAGAAAATAAAAAACGTTCCGCTAGATTTATAACTACATAAAAAGTCACTTCAAGCACTACGTCCATTTTGCGCAATATTTTACAGATTGAGCTACAATAAAAAGGAAGATAATAATAACTAATAAAAAAAAAATCAGGAAACTCAGATAAATATTCTTAATCAAATTCTTGATAAACTAATTGTAGTTAAGGTCTCAAGCTTTAGTATTCACGTAAAATAAGGTTTTCAGAAGAGTAATCGTTAGATTGATAATTGTAGTATAAAAAAAGATGATTCTTCAAGAAATATTCAGAGGTGCACGCCATAAGTGAGGGCTTATAAGCCTTCCACTCAGAGCTTATTACTCTGGAATACATCTTATAAACCGATCCACGAATTGCCATCGGTCTGGAATACCCATTATAAATCGATCTATGCTTTCCGTTGGTCTTAAATGGTTATTCCAAACCGATCTATATATAATGCACTTTGCGCCTTACAAGAGTAAAACCTACAGCATAACACGTTACCGTACATCCTATAGGAGTACACCTTAGAATACAGTACACTTTGACTTAACCGATATATACTATCTATAAAAGTATATAGTAATATCCATACAAACAATATTTTCTTTTTTCGTCCTTATATATTCCGTACCTATAGCTTGCTAGTAATAGTATAATTTGCAATATCAATTGTAATAGATCCAAACCAACAGTTTCCGTAATAATAGTGTTATTGCCATATTAATCCTGAAAGGTTTAAATTAATAGTTTCCGTAATAATAATAGTATTACCATATTAATCTTAAAGGGTCTGAATCACCAGATTTCTGTAATGACGGTATTATTACCGTATCAATCGAAAAAGATCTAAATTAGTAAGTTCGGTTAAAATAAATAAAATTTAACCGAAGTAATAATTATAGTTCGGGTTTAATTCATGTAACTAAATAGGGCCAATATAATTGGTAATAACGTTCTTTTCGTAGTTAATAAGGGTAATTATGTCGTTATTATAAGGGTAGATTACGTAAGGGTAATTACGTAAAGGTAATTTCGTAATTAAGTATTAGGTTAATATAAAAAGGTACATTGTTATCAGCACAGGTAAAACCTTTTTTCTTTTTTTTTAAAAGCACGTAATTTATATAGATACAAGTCCCTATTTTAATTTAACCTTTATTCTCTTTAAACAGTCCAAACCGTATCAATATTTTCCTCTGATTCCCTTAATCAAAATAAATCGCTTTAATCAATAAGTTATTTAGCTAATACCCATAACTAACCTTCCCTATATCCAAATGACACGCAAAAACCGAACTGTAAGGCGCTGTCCAACGCGTAAGCGGCGGCGCGCCATCGCCGCCACCGCTACTACTTTTACTACTGCCGTTGCTACTGCCTTCATTACCATTACCAACAGTCATTGCCCACTTTCCTCGAGCGACATCTCTCCCATTGCCGCCACACCGCTAGCCTCTGCCTTCTCGCCCGCCACTACACTGCCAAGCCCTAACGCTGCCGTAGCCACGCCACTCAGTCCAACCGCCACCACGCCGCCAAACTCACCCGCCGTTTTTGCCTCGCTTTTCCCCGCTGCCGCCGCTCAAACCTCCTCCTCCCCCTCTTCTCCCTCCCCCTTCCCCACCTCGGGGGAGGAGTAGGGGGCTCCCAAGGTTATAGACCTCACCTTCTCCCCACGGGTAAAACCCTCATCACCTGTGGGAACCCCTCTATACCGCAAGCGCAGCTTGGCGCAGTTGCGCCAAGGTATGTACATCTTAGTCCCTCCGTTTGTAAGCTTTTTACCTTTGTCGTTGTAGCTCTTTACAACTAGGCAGGTCTTTTCGTAAGGCTTTCCGGCTTTATCCCTAACTTCGTGGACAAGGAGAGTTAGTAAAATCCTATAGGTTCTGTGAATGGTTAGATCAAAGCGTTTAAAGCAAAATACACCTTGGTCGATAAGGGCTAAGATTTCCGTCTAGGTAAATTATACGAATAAGGCACCTAAGGTGGTGATAATGCTTTCGCGGTGAAACTTCAGGTTAAACTCGTGGTTTTCCATTTCTTTTTACGTGATAAATGAGTCCATGTCAAAGGTCTTGGGGTGTTTCTTGGGTTTCGAGCCAAAAGGACGTCCTCGACGTCGATTTTTTTAATGGGTTTAATACAGATAAGCCGGTTTTATTTAACGTGATCGGGTTGGATTCGTGTCTTAGGGTTAAGGCTAAAGATAAGTTTAGTTTAAATTCGTTGTTTAGGGTAATATATTATAAGCGGTTCTACTCGTCCTACAGCTTCAGGCCGTTCTTTTTACCATTCTTTTATATTTTCCTACTATTATCCAACGAAACAAGCTTATTTCGTTTGATAAGTTAAAGAATACATTGTAACCTCTAAATCCGTAAATCTTCCAAAGTCCAATCCATTCATCCTTTGTTTTTTAAACTAAAACATTAGATTATAATAATCGGTCTAATATGTTGATCTCACGTGGGCCATTCCTGATAACCAACGTCCTAAATACATTATTCTTTACTCGCAATAAGCGTAAGGCCGTCATAGCCTTAGATATAACATTAGCCCTTTATATTATAAATAATAATAGGATAAAATATATTTCAATCCTCAGGTAAGCATTAAAGACAAAGAGCGTAAGAATAAGACTTCTTATGCTTAAAGTGTTATTGAAGGCGCTATCCATTATTTAAAGGATAAATTCCTTGGGACAAACACCCTTTGATTCTTTTGAAAACACTGTATACGCTTTTTTCAGTAGTTTAAAATATTGTTTACACTTTTCAATGCCCTATAGGGCTTCCATTGAAATCTAATTACATTCGCTACCGGTTATCCGAGATTTCGTACGTTATTCAGTGGAATCAAAAGCCGTACCAACGTCGTACGTAATCGATTTTAAAGGCCCAAAGTAAGCTTTCAACCAATAATTAATTAAATGTTTCTAATAGTCTATAGTAAAAGCGCTTCGTATAAACTTAGAGGCCTAAAATAATATAATCGTATTGATAACGTAGAGAACCAGTTGCTATCCAAGTATAAAATATTCATAATAACTTCGTAATTAAATTCTATATAGTTTGAAAGGTGGAATTTAACTGGTTTTAATGCCTATTAGTAAATTTAATATTCATAACAAAACTTTTTGATAGCCTCGAATACGTCCTTCCCTATATTTATATAGCTTACAGCGTAAAGTAAACGTAAAAGGCGTTTAGCAGCTAAGTATTCGAACTGTCGGTATAAATCTTATAAGTTTAGTTAATTTAAGTAAATAGCCTTAATTAAACCTGTTTTCAAAAAAAAAAAACCCCCATAAGTAGACGGGCTTAAGTTTAAGCGGTAAAGATATGTTATTTAAAGTGCAGACAAGCTAATTAGTTGTATTTCGGTCTTTAATTACTATCTTATTGATATTAGCTAATGAAAACAAAAATAATATTTTAAAATCCATTACGTAAAAGTTAATCGGTCCGAAACGCGTATTTACAACGACCGTTTCGAACAATATTGCTTTACCTTTACTGAATAAGATCTTTCGGTATTCCAATATCCGGTTTAACTGACACTTTAGAAATTTCGCCGCAAGTACGTCGAATTATCGCTTCCCAGCTGTTGAAATCTCAATTATATTAATATTAGGCATAATTACCTAAAATCTGATTCCATATATATTCAAAAAGGTAAATTACAACTTTATGTTAGCGGTAAACACTTCGTTTCCGTAGTTCAGGTTTGTAATATGTAAAAAGGAAATATCCTATAAGCCGGTAAAGATACGCTAAGCGTTTTTATTGTCGTAGGTTAACAGGTAGTCATCGTCTTGTTTATGGTCGTTTTCTCCGGATGTATTTTCATAAGGTTATACGTCGAGTCCATTACCTATACTTTCGCATTCGGCTACGTATACTATAAAATTGGCTTTTATCCGATCTTCAAAATCACATTCAGCCTAAAATTATCGTTTAATCCGAGTTTGTTCGTAAACTTGGTGGTTTATAAACTAACAACCGATTTTTCCGCATACGATACACCGCTTTTGCAAACCTATAAGGCGCCATACATTTTTCCGCAAATATTGCTGTAGTTTCGGTACGTTTCTACTATTTTCGAACGACTGTCCCTATCTCTTACTACCAGGGTTTTCTTCCTAGTGCCTATACTTTGAACGTTCGTTCTACCTTGAGTAAACCTTAAATCTCCGTTCCAAAACATAGTGAATTATCTCGGTAAGGTTTGATTGAGTTATCTAAGCTTCGCCTCTGGTCTTATCAGTTACGAATACTAATCCGAAGCTTACTTATCGGCGTATAGAGGTCTCCGACGATGTTTTAAGGCTTTCTCAAAAGGTCTTTAAGTCCTTTTCCGGTTTAAAAAGTATAAGGTTGAAATTTGGGTTTCCATGGCAGGCTTTTATCACTTCTTGAATAAATAGTTTTTCGCCTATGTATTCTAGTCTAAGGGCTGCTTGGCACTTTCAGAACTTCGCCAACAGGGCGGTAAGGATTTCTCGCCTTATTATTAACGTTAAATAAGGTCTTCAGAAGAGTAATCGATAGATTAAGAGTTGTAGTATAAAAAAAGATGATTATCTAAGAAGAAGCATCTAGAGGTACACGCCACAGGTGAGGGCTTATAAGCCCTCCACCCAGAGCGTATCACTCTGTAATACTTCTTCTATACCGATCCACGCATTGTTTTCGGTCTGGAATACCCATTCTGGACCGATATATGCATGATGCACTTTGCGCCTTGCAAGAGTACAGCCTGCAGTATAACACGTTACCATGCACCCTTCAGGAGTCCATCTTGCAATGCAGTACACTTTTACTTGATCTATGTATACTATCTATGAGGGTATATAGTAATATATACACTAATATTATATTAACAAGAAATGTGAAAGGCTTATATTAGCGAAAACACGCTCTGCAAGTTAGTATCCCTAGTAGTTATGGGCACAAGAAAGTTCTAATATGCATTAAAACTCCCAAATGCCACCTGGAACGGATTTTTTAGTCAATTAAAATCCTCGTTTACAACCTTAACAACACATACACCGAATATGTTCGATATATACATGTCAACTGAAAATTTCTAACTTAACTGTGCTAGTTAATCAAGTCGCCAAATTTATTAACTTAGCGATTATCCAGTTTATTAGTGAACTCTTGCTTACTTTTTCGCTCGCCGGCATATGACTTGAGCTTGATAGGTGGCCTTATAATTTATCCTTTGATACTTATAGTTAACTTATTATTTTTTATAATTTTAGGGTTTTATTTGGGGTCAATTTTGTTATAGAATAAATCGGATAGTTTTTACTGTTAATTAATGGAATTTGTCAATCTTACTGCCTTTATAGGTTTTTCGGAGTACTATCACATTAATCATTCGGCGTTTTTAGCTTATTCTTTCGAGTTTCGAATGGTATTCAAATAGGCTAATTGAATAGATACAAATTACCACCGGCATAGGTAGACTTTATCTTCATTTAGTGACCTTATTAAACGTTTTCCATATATTCATACCTATATCGACACTAGATATTCTGTTGTATAACTTCGAAGTTAGTATGTTTTAAGTGATGTTTTATGTTTTACGAAGGTTTAATGAATTAGGTCTACGGTGATTTTTAATGGTTCTTTTATGATTTGTCACTATTAATGATCGCTATGAGAAATTGAATTTAAAACGATAAGTTTGTATTGTTTGTAAAATAGGTATTTAATAAGATTATTAACTTGGAATGCTATTCATCCCCTGGTTTAAGTTTATTATCTGTTAGGTTGATTTCTTTTTTAATTTATTGCAGTTGTCATTCTCAAGGTTCTAACTTTGTATCTTAATCGAGAGATTGTAGGAGGTTTCTGGTTAGTATAGCGTTGCAATATAGTTGTTATAACCGTATTGTTTTAGATGCATTTAATCTTTAATTAAGTAGTATTGTTAATTGTAATTAAATCAACGTCCTAAACCTTTTGACATAAGTTAAGGTAAATATTAGTATTGTTACCATTATGTTTGCAGATTGACGATTCGTTAAAGTTCAGATATTTTCCTTTTAACAGAGTCGCGACCTGCTTGCAGTTTTAAAACTTTGTGTTGTCAATCACTTGTTATTCTTATATCACAAAGTGAGTAGTTTTTATGAAATAAGTATCATCAGTTTATATATTGATTCAGTCGAAATATTCATTTAACGTGATTTGTAAATAGGGGTCGTAGGTTAAGGATTCAATTCCTAGTTTCGATTTCAAGTGTGATTGATACGTAATAAATCAATGGATACCTGTTTATGTTCGTTTATATAGTATTTTGAATTATCGTATTACCGTTTCCGAAAATTATTTGTTACAGCGCTTTTGTGGTAGTTTTAATAAAATGATTTTCTTTGTGAATTTGTCGTTCATTACATATACGTTGAGGTAATGTTAAAGGTATTAAAGGTGAATTTATTTCAAATTTTGGTTTAGTTAACTTATTAATCATGCGATTACTAAGTGTTTAGTGATTTCTAAAATCGTTTTCAATTGTATAAAGATTTAGGTTTTGCTTTTATTACTATATTCTGAGTGTTTAGGCCTAACTTTTCATATGGCTTACCCGCGGTTTTTCCTTTGACCTTGTATATAATTTTCGACTTCAGTATTGTGATATTTGAGTTTTGGAGGCTAAAGTGGCGTTTCAGAATAGATTGTACGAATTTACTCGTGATTACTTGATTAATTTCAACTTTATTGTTTTTTGAAAGGGCTTGAAAAAAGTTTTAATGTTTTTTTGTACGCGGAGTTTGACAGCCAAGTTTTCATCATCCTTCTTTTTCCCGTCAATTCAAGTAGTATTTTATATTCAGATTAATGTGATTTTATTGGGTATCCATTGTCTTTAATGGTGGGTTGCGCTGTTTACGGTTTATTAGTTTATCGATTACGGGATAGAGAGGGTTGTGTTGGTTAATTAGTTTGGTTTAAGGATCTTCATTATGATCGTTATCGTTCGTCGTTTTAATATAGGGTTCAACTTCAGATATACGGAACGTTATAAGACCATTGAAAATTTTAATAAATTCTTAAAAGTCAATGGTACTCAAAATCTCAAATGGGCTATCCTATTTTCCTTGTTCTCGTCACATAATGACTTTACTTTGTAATAGGGAAAATAGTGCATCAATTGTCGTAGGACCTATTTTAGTTTTAAGGGTATTGTTGTTTTGATATCATGTCGATTTTTTTCGTAGTTAATTCAAGATCTTTCAATTTATCCTAGCCCTTTTTTGAGTTCTTATTAATGACTGAAATTAACTCGTTAAACTAGGATATGCTTTCAAGACTAGCAACGTTGATAGCAAGTTGTCAAGGCCTATAGTATCGTTTAAGCCCTTTACCGAGATTCCAAAATATGCCTCGTAGTTCGTAAATTTTCCTATATCTAATACAAGTATATTATAAGCCTTTTGAAGTAGTATATATACCGTTTCGAACTTCCCCATGCTTTAGTAAGCTTTGATAGATACCTGTTGACATTGGATTTCCATTATCTTAATATTTGTTTGAAATTCCGGTGTTGTAAAATTTTTATTAGTATTTAAAACGAATATGTTTAAAAGGCCTCAATAAATATTAATTTATAATAATTTCAAAGTTCTCCATATATCATTTGCTAATCCTAATTTGAAAAACTTAGTTACATTGAAAAGGGTTGCAGAGTTTTCAAAGAAAATGATAGGCTGTTTATTTAAGTAAAATACGTTAATAATGATTTTATAATTGGAATTTTTGTTGTTTTCTAATCAAAATTTGAATTTCCTTGGGGTTTGGGTATATTTTTGGTAATAATGATGGAGGTTTTAAATGAACCGTATAGCAAAGTATTCTATATTTCTATATTTTGTGGATTTAAATACTTTGTATATTATGTTGACATTTGTGTAATTAAAACTTCAGTTTAAATAGAATATTTTGGATTTCGTTTAAACCAGCACCATTATGTTTAGGTCTTGAAGATAGAATCACATATCTTTCCATCTGGAGGTAAATGAGAATATCTAGCCTCTTTCAATTAGTTCGTCAACATTAATATCTACATTGACGCTAATGATCTTTACATCTTTTAAGTAAAGAATAAATAGGGTAGGGGACTTAAGGATTTAAAAAGTAATTAGGTTAATAATTTTTCATATAGTTGCTTATTCTCATAACGATAATTATTTGCCTGGGTCCAAGTTAACTATAGCTTTAACACTATCCTAACGATTAATCTCTATAGTAATAGTGTTTTCCTGTTGTAATTTTTTTATTTGCTGTTACCAGGCAGTAACAACTATAATAGTTTCATTAGATGCTACGAAATGGTCCTGTAGACACTGGTGTGAGGGATCGTATCGCGAGCGCTTCTAGAGCCCATACGAGCCCATAGGACCTCGAGCTATCCCTCCAATCAAAACCTTAGGGTGTCCTGCAATCCAGAGACCCATAAGCGTATGGATTATAATCCTAGTCTAGTAACACAATACTACCGTCTCAGTCTCAACCTAACGTCTACTTATGCATGAGATATAACTATATGCACCCTTAGAAGTAGGTCTTTAAAAAGCTTAATAAAAAAAGACTAGCCCGTGTAACGGACGAAAGTGAAACGTGTAAAAAAAACGTGTAACGGCACGTGTGCTTGTGTACGCATGTATATGCATGCGTATACGTGTTGTGGTATATTGTTATTGAGAAGAGTTCTAAGAAAACACCTACATGCGGGGTAACCTATGTGTTAAGTCCCAAAACAAATAAAAAGGGTTCCCTTATTTAAATAGCTCCTAGACCTAAATCTTTATTTATATAACAATAAAGTTTCACACATATTATTGAACACACTAAACTTTGTATCCGACTCCTAAAAACCCTATAGCTACAGTCCTTATAACTAGGGATACTATACTAATATATATACAGGTCTTTTTTTGGAAAAATAGACCCTTGTAAGTCGCGCGCCATCACGCGCGTTATTAGGCCGCTGCCAAACGGCCTATTATTCCGAAAAGAGTCTTTTACGCCCATATCGACCATATATTCTATTATTTTTCCTCTTTACTCGCCGCTATCCTTCCCATAACCCGCACCCGCCTTGTATTACTCTGAAGTGTATAACCTTATACGGATTATATCATTTCCCTCTTAATAGGAACTAGTAACGTGGTTTATATTAAGAAGATATAGTCAGGCGTTTAACCGCTCTACAATGACCCCTTAGCGTTGCCATTTAGGCAGCCAAAGGCAATACAGCCTAGGTTGCAATTGCGGTGTTAATTGAGCGGCGAAACCATACCACTTGCGGGGAAGGGGTTAGCGGCGAGGATAACGACGTTAATAATGATGAATAAACGTGTTTAATAGTTAATAAACCCATACTCGTTGCCTTTATCTCCGACCTTACTACCTTTTAACCCATTTGATCCACTCCTACCCCCAATTGATCTCTGGAACTTACCCCTTTTAGCCTGTAGGGACATACCCGATAAGTCATATTTAAAAGGTTTTGGTAGTGGAGGTAATGATGTTATTAATGGATAAAACTTTTGGTTGGTTATTATATATAATAAAGGTCAGTGAGCTAGAAATGTAAGTATAATTAGCGAACATGAAACGTAATCGTTTCCGATAAGCGCAAATACAAAACTTTTACACTATAATTCTAATTATTGTTTAATTTTGAAAATGAAATATTAATATATATAGATTCCTCGAAAATTACAAGGTTTGAAAAAACCCTATACATATAAACTTTAGGTACCTACCTATCTAAATGTTTTCTGGGAAGTCAAAATTACCTTTTCATAACTTTTACCAAGATGATATAATAAATCAAGTAAATAACTCCTCGTTTTCTATTATAACAAAAGTAGAATTTGGTTTTATTTCAATATTGCAACCTCTAGTAATATAATATAAAAACTCAATATCACTATTCATTATCAAAAACCGATATAAAAGTATCCATAATAATGAGGATAAAGGTAAAAAGGGGTTTTCATATCGAAATTAATAGTATTCTGATCTAAATTTAGTTTAATATGTAAAGTCCTAGATTTTATTCAAGAGAGAGAAATTCTCCCCCTTTTAGTTCCACAAATTCATTTGTATAACCTTTTAACACACATTGAATGAAAGCCTAGCACGGTTAATAAAAAAAAAATTTATCGTGAACGCGAATAGAAAACTTAACGTTAATATTTGTAAACTTATATATGAGTTCGTTCCATTTAATACCTATAAAGCTTGAATTTTATTATACTGTAATAAAGTTTAGATGAAATTAGATTATGGAGTAAAGCTTTTTACAAACCTATTAGGATAAAGCAATAGGTGTTGGTAAGCCTTTATCGTTGCAACGTAGTCGATTTGAATCACTGTGGTCGAAGTAACTGGTTCTGCGTTGATATTGTTGATCGATGTGTGTAAGTTCTAAGTTTGGCAGACCGCTAGCCGGTTTGCGCAATAATTTGTATGGCCAAACGCTTTGGCCTGTACCCCACTTTAAAGTGGGCACCCACTGCACTGCACTTGCAGTACAGTGTATTCAAATCCCACAAATTGCAGTCAATTTGTAGTATATACAATTAACTTTACTGCGAATAAAGTTGATTTGATTGTATTGCACTTGACTACTATTTTAATACTGGCGGCTTTTTGTTTTGTGCCTTCACGCTAACGTGGTCTGTAATTAATTGGTGGCAACCTTTGAAATTCCTCCTTAATCTGTAAGCTAACAACAAACCAAACTCCTGTCAGTTCCAATTAATTTTATTGGAAACACCCTTAATTACGGCCCTTCGTGGCCCTTTTACTTAACCCCTCCGAGGCTTCTATTCCTTAATTCCCGTGTACAAATCTTTTGCCACATACTTACGCAAATTAAGTACACTACCACCTGCGTACCTTTTGCCAGTAATTTTAGTTACTACCATTGTCACTATTATCTTGACGGTCCTTTAATTTTCTAGGGTAAAATTGTTTCTTTACATCACGTATTAGGCGATCCATATAATCCTCGATTAGTATGATTAGCGTATTTCTATCTACAAACCTTTCCAGGACGCCATTAAACGTGACCTTGGTTATGGCATTGGTAGGATTATCTTTGCCGTCAATTCACCGTAACTTATCGATTTTTCGGGCTTTGTATGCTTTCCTTAATGTCATTACGTTTATAATTAGGCGTTTTTTATTGGTCGTACCTAGTTTTAATGAATATTCGTAAAGGCTCGGGGAGTCGGTATACATCACTATAGGGATCGATGGCAAACCTAGTTGTTTGGTGATAATCCTTAATATACCGTTAGTTAATATACTGATATTAAAGCTTGCCATTATTCCGTAGACTTCCGATGCTATCACACTTCGAGTTACACGTTTAAATTTGACAAATGTTTAGTATATAAGGTTCCCGGTAATCGTAAACAACCCTTTAAACCTTTCCTCGTTAATGAAAATTATTAGGAAGCCAATTTTCAATGGGAACTTCATATTATTGATAAATGACCCGTTTGTAAAGATTATTAGTTTCGCCTTTGTTAAATTCAAAAATACCATGTTTATTTATTTTTTGCGTAATTTATTTTCTATTCAATCCGTTTATTTAACTTGTTAAAGTCTTCGTCTTACGGGTCTTATACTTGTACCGTAATGAAAAGGTCGTATAATGCCTCCAGTTGGCATGGTATGACGATGTAGGTCGCACGTTCCTTTTGTTTTAGATATTTTTGTGCCTTTACCTCGTTAGCCTAGTCGATAATCGTTAGGCTAGTGGCTTACCCTTTTTAACGTAGGTTAATATTAGTGTCGCTTTTAGCCTTAATATCATAGATGCGAAGTAACGATCTGTTGAAGTCAAGTGATATACCTTTAGCTAAAATTTCAATTGGCTTATACTTTTAAAGGCCTGACTTTTAGATAACACGTTGTTCCATTTTTAAAAATCTAGTATCGCCGAGAAAAAGGGTATCATTAATTTTTATACCTACAATATTAAAGTCTTTGCCCTTTATAATTAATGGGTACGGGTTAAATATTAAAGTTTTTATACCTAACCTATTTTTAAAGTATGCCTGATACGTTAGAAACCAGAAGACGTTAACTTCCTTGAATCCGTATAAAGACTTTATATAATGTATTATCGTACCAGCCGGAAACTTGTCCCTTATTTTTTATGATAGTTTCAACAGTATAATCCGCTAAATATAGGTAGCAGATTACATATAAGTTTACGTAATGTCCCGGCTATCAAGTGTAAATTAACCCTTTGTGCTAGTAGTCGAACTGGTAATAATAGAAACGATTAAACGTTGACTGATCTTTTAGATTGTAAACGATTAAGTAAGGATTTAGTCCTTACCTTTGTTACCGTATCTTTAGGCAATAAGTTGTGACTTTTCATACGGCCGGTCCGTGGTTTTGCCTTTCACCTCGTAAATTATCCTTAACTTAAAAATAGTAATATCTTGGCCTTTGAATTACATTAACTGTATTAACTGTATAACCCCTGGTAATTGGAGGTCGTTAATTTTCATTGGTTACTTTTATTAAAGAGCTTATCCGGTATATTAATGATGCTTTTAGTACGTAACTTAAGGGAAAGTTTTTCATCAGACTTTTCTTTTTAAAACATCTACGCCGTTATATATACCTTTTTAGGTCTGTATTTTCAATCTTCCCCCTTTTCAATTTGTTTTTTTCTTTTAGGTAGTTTTTTTTGCCGTCGACGTTCTATTGGCTTGTTAACAGTCGGCTCGGAAAGGTTGTATTGATTTATTCTCTCGGTTCGGAGGTTATCGACGTCGGGATCTTTATTAGATTTGAGGGTCTTTTGTACGGCTTGACTTATATGGCTCGAAAAGTTATGGGGCCGTTAGTAGTTTTAATTACCACATTTAAGTTAGTAATACTTAAAATTTTATACGGCTTATTCCATTTGCCTGGTTCGCGTTACGTTAGGACTTTACTTTAAAGGGGAAGTGAAAGTACATCCGTTGTTTAAGGTCTGTTTTTGGTGTTAAGAGTATTATTAACCCAGCGGCATTCCGATTCCTTCCTTAGTTCTTTTAGGGTTTTATTGTATGTTATAGCACGTTTTTGGATATTTTATGAGGGTGGTGACTTAGTTATTATTTGTGGGTAAACTTTAAATACCAATAAAGTTGGTATAAGTTCTTTAAGATCAATAGTATCATTAGGGCTTTTTACTGTTATTTAAAGCCGTGTTTTTTAACTTGTGAAGTATTCGATTTTTAGTGTAAGGATATCGTAAGCCTTTTGTAGGAGGGCGTGTGCCCTTTTAACTTTATTAATACCTTAGTGAATTTTCATAGGAACCTATTTATATTAAATCCCTATTAACTTTATATTAGCTTGAAACTTTATCGTAAAAAGGTTGGTATTAGTATCGTGATTTAGCACGTTTGATAGGCTAAGGTACGTATTAATCCACAAATTACGTAATAATTTCATATTTCCTTCGTCTTAAGGGTTTTAAGGAAGTTAGCATCGTGAAACGCCGTAGTGGGGTCTATAATGCGTAGTATTGGCTTGCCGTCCAGATAAAATACGTTTACGAAGATTTCCGAGTTAAAGTTTTAATCTTTTTTTAATTTAAACATCAACTTTAATAGGGTTAAGAAGTGTATTTGACAGTGGTGGTAAAGGCGTTTAACTACCTTTAGTGATGATAGATTCCCATCTTCGGAACTAGTTTCCTTCGAGATTTTGTAGAGCCTGTTAGTTATTGGGTGGTTCAACTTACGATATAGGTACCGAAGTTTTGCCTTCATTAAATTTAATATTACTGCTTTTAGTTTTTAATGATGAAACCAGAAATTCCCCCACTTAAGGCTAAGTAGAAACCTTTTTCCGGACTTGATATATATTAGCTTATTAGTTGAAATATTAACGTTAATGCCAAGGTTTTTTATGTCTTTAAATGAAATGGAAAATGGGGTAGGAGACTTTAAAATGTGAAAAACAATAAGGCTAATAACATTTTTTACTGTTGTCGATCCTAGTAATGAAATATCTTTCCTAGGGCTAAAGCTAACTTTGACTTTGTTAGCATCCGCGTGATCAATTTTCGTAATAGTATTAGTATTCCTTTGTAATGCGATATACTGCGAATAATCTTTTTTAAGTACCGTGTTGCTCTTGTATACGGTATGATCCCTTAAAAGACTTGTTTTGCGTAATGGTTTCGAATAATAAAAAAGTTTATAGATTTAAAGTCTTTATCACTATAATAGCGGTAAGGGTCTTTACCCGTAAGGCGGTATAAGAATACGTGGTCAGTTAGTTATTACGTAGCTTCCAGGCTAATACCAGTGTTAGTGTTGGTATCTTCGTGTTAGCCGATGGCCTTCGACTTATTTTCCTCCTCCTTAACTTTATTTCCTTTAAATTACGTGATACGCTTTATGTAATCTCATTTTAAGGCAAAGATGTATTACGTATAATACAATAAATATTTTACGCTACGTTCGGCGATAATATAGCGTGTTAATTAATAGCCTTATTTTCCGTAAATCCAATATCTCTTAGTGTTTAAGTTAAACTTGTTTAGCCGATTTAAAGATTTTAAAAAAGATAAATACCCTCTTTTATAGGTAGAGTTCCGGATCCTTTATTAACCGTACTTACCGAGCCTTCCGTACCGTCGATTAATATAGTACGAATTAAAAGAGTTTTCTTCTTCGTTACTAAATTCTGGAGCTTAAAATTATATATTGGTTGAGCCGGAAAATCGAGCGGTCACGGACGCTAACTAAAATAGTAATTAGTCAAAAAACCCGTTGTATATAGCATTAGGGTATTATAAGGCGTATTCGAAATTTTTATAGCCCGTAACTATTTACCGGACTTGTTGGCAAAAGGTGCTTTCGCCAGTTCTTACGTTTTCCATTACCTGTTGGCAAAGTATCAGCTTGTTAAGTATTTGATTTAAAAGGTCTATCTTGCTTTTCAACTTTTTTTATAATCTAACATGTAATATTATTTAATGATGTTTTAGTCTATGTAATACTGATTAAGGTTGATATAGTATTCGATATAGCCCTTTATGTCATAATATATTTCGCGAAAAAAAATATAAATCTTTAGGTATCGGAGGTAGTAATCTTTAGCTTAGCCGGTAAGAATACTGGGAAATAGCGAGTAAAAACCAAGTAAATTAATTTTAATTCGGTGGAAAATGTTAAAAATGGGTGTAACTTGCCGTCGAGGAGATTATACGGCTTATCGTAATACTTCTTCTTACCTCTCTATATATTGACAAACGTAGTAATTGCCGTATAGTCCGTATCTTTAATAGGGACGCGCCGAGAGGGAAAGGGTAATATACTGGTCGTAGGGATCTTTTTTACTTGACTGGGAAAAAGACTGGTATTGTTGCTAGTATTAGTAGGTAAAATAGTTACCTTTAGCCGAGTTTGAAGGGGAAAGGCTAACAGTTGTACATATAGTAAGCTTGCGTATAAAACCAGTGATTTCTTGGTTTAGCTGCTAAAAATGGATTTTTTAAAGAACCTGGGGAAAGTAGGGTTAAAGTTTTCCACCAGGTGAGACTTGGTGATATTTCTTTTGGTTATGAGGGGTTTGGCGAGGTTTCTATTTAATATACTAGTAGATCTGAGGACTTAAGGGTGTAAATTCATTAGGTTCTTACGAACGTGTATATAGTCGTTATAGGTTACTATTACCAACAATATCTTTACCCTTAGCCGGAGTCAATTAAGGGTTTTTATCCATAGCGTATTCGTAAATTAAGGTGGTTAGATTACCGTTCTTCCCTTTCTTCGTATTGAGTTCGACGCTTCGAATAAAAAGGTCAACCTTTAGCCTTATCTTTACTTGTTTATCCGCCTTTTACACATTTTTAGACTTCAATCGCGGCATCAGTTTTAAAAGATATTGAGGGCTATAGGTTTATGTCCGATTTTGTTAAAGTTTTCGTTGAGAATAAAGCGGCCGATTACGTTGGTCAGATGCTTTGGGTTAAAGTCTTTAGTAGGGTTAATGAACCAAAGCTTTTCGTCGTAGTTTTTCGCGAAAACAATGTCGAGATCTATAATTTCCCTTCTTCGTTCGAGGTCGTTAACGGTGTAAATTCCGGCGTGTTTTAAAGCCATCGTAACGATTTGGCTGGTGTAAGGGGTGAGACTTAGCGATTTAAAATTATAGGTATTTGACGATTTAACGTGAAGTCGCGCGACGTGGCTTTCTTAATGAGACTTGGTAATTCCTCATGTTTTTGCGCCGAACAGTGAACTTAACTATTAATATGGTGTAAAAAGAGTGAAAAGAGTAAAGTATGGGTCGATATTTGGTATAAAGGGTGAGATTTAAGGTTGTTGTTGGTATAGATTATTTGGCATAGAGACTTAGTTGTTTTTCTTGCGATTTACGGTAATAGTACCTGTAGTAGTAATTAATTTAGCCGTTTTCCAACTTGCCGGCTTAGTGATGCGGTCAATTTTAACGCCTTCAGGAAGGATTAATAAAAATTTCTTGGTGTTTTCGAGTAGCGATACCGTTGCTTACTGATGGACTGCCGCGAACAACTACATAATCTATAAGTTTTCCCTAATTACTGCCGCGACAACTGCACAACGTATGGGGTTCTTTGCGAAAACCTTTCCTTTACCTTGCCTGCAAAGGACAAAATAGAACCGGAAAATAGTTTTCTTCTTTTATTGAACTAATTTTTGCCGAACTTAATAAGCACTAATTAGTATTGGTAGGCCTTTATTATTATAACGTAGTCTATTCGAATCACTGTGGTCGAAGTAACTGGTGCTGCGTTGATATTTTTCATTGATGCGTGTAAGTTCTAAGTTTGGCAGATCGTTAGCCGGTTTGCGCACTAATTTTTATGGTCAAAAGCTTTAGCCTATGCCCCAATTTGAAGTGAGCACCCACTATACTGCACCTGCAGTGCAGTGTATTCAAATCCCAGAAACTGCAGTCAATTTGCAATACGTACAAGCAACTATACTACAAGTAAAGTTGACTTAACTGTACTGCACTTGACTGATATTGCAGTAATAGGGTCGTTTTTTAAGTTGAATAATATAAAGATATCATTGACGTTCATCGTAATATTGTTTATTATGATACAAACTATTGTTTTTAAGCTTCTGAAAGCGTTGATAACCTTTACATCGAAAACTTATTTAGTGCTATTAAGTCCACCGGATCTTGTTGCGACTGTATAGCCATTATAGTAAATTACATATACGTTTCCGACGTAGTTTTACCCGTCAAAGATTATTTACATATGTGAATAAATATTATAATGTGGTTTTATCGAGATTGAAACACGTTTTCTTAAACTTTATAACTGCAGTCTTTTATTAACCCATCCGTAAGGTATTCGAAAATTCCGGAGATGAAACGTAATTCTAATAGTACAGGTTGCGAAAAGTGGGAAAACTTCTCGTCGGCTGTTAGTTAACGTAACCAGGACTTATCTGAAGTTTTAAACCGAAAGAGTGGTTAAAAAAAGGTTACAAAAGGTGCACGGACGTATTGTATTAACAATTTTATGGGAAGTTTTGAAAAACATCGAAATTAGTGATAATATAATAAAATTGAAATCTGGAGTTTGATGAAAACTTTGGAGTTTAAAACGTAGCTTCCGTTGATACGATCGTGAATGACGTTGTAATTTGTTATGTAAATGGGTACCTAACGTTACTTATTTATAAATTTCAAGTCAAAGAAACGTAGACGTTATTATTCCCAAACGACTATGTCCAAAGGAATATCGAAATCGTCAATGGCGACGACTTTAAGCAAAGTCCAATACGACGTAACTACCGATTTTAACGTAAGAATTAATAAAACTGTAATTTATTTAAAAGCCTTTTTATCTATATCTAAAGTAATAACCTTTAACCCAATAGGTAAATAGAAGCATAACTATTGTGTGGATAATTATTCGAAACCAATATAAAGGAAATCAATACTTTGTATGTAAAAGTCTCTTGTAGTAACAAGCAACCTTAAATGTTTTCATTTCACCACCGTATTAAACTTAAATAAATCTCTGGGCAATGAACGCCTAAGATATTATTCAGATGATCATATATTTAAGTCGTTTCAAATACACCGTAATTAATAAGATTAAACTTTATAAACATAATGAAAAAATGTTTCAGTTACCTTATTTATTAATTATAAGTATTTCCTATTGTTCCAAACCTATAAAAAGATCTTTCATCCTATGTATTTGTTATAAAAAGCTCTAAAAGGCCTTACCAAAGAGTTCTAACACGCCTTAAGTAATTCTACTATTATGCCACCAAGCTTTACTAACGTATTTAGAATTTCGATAGTATTATAGCGGATCTTCTTATCGGAGATATTGAATTGTGAGGGAACAATATACTCGAACCCATCCTGATTGATAAAGAAGATTTTAACGATATTATTAACAGTTGAAGACCTATCTAAAATATTATTTCGAAGGACTTAAACTTATTAGCGAGTATTATAAAAGAAGCGTTAACTTACTTTAGAAGAAAGGGTATGAAACGGGGGGAAATACTTATATTAACTAAGAATTTCGTATAACTTAGCGAAATCGGCGGTCTAGTTCAATTTAGTCCTTTATAACTTATCGCGTGCCCGTTTTACTTTAGTCAGCGTGTTTTTACGTTTTATAAACTTAACGTTACGTAACTGCAACGTATGCATTTTCCTTATATAATGGTAAAGCCTATCTCACTTGTGGGTTTATTATTTCCTAATTTTGACATATATTATAATGAGGCAAAAGTTTTTCAATGAGGCGTTAAAATATAATAGGGCTAAAGCCCTCTTTATACGTGTATCATTACCACGTTTTCGATGTTATATGTAAATGGTAAAAAAGCTATTTTCATAACTATTAATTCGTTTAACTTTGGGAAATTGGTTTCTAGCACCACAATACGCGGAATTGGGAGAATATTGGACCCTTGAGCTTCAAGAGTCTTTAATAAGACCTTATAATCAGAGCCGTTATTAAGATTAAGTCGGATTCCTGTAATGGCTTCGGTAATATTAGTAAAGGTAAAATTGAAAACATATTTTAAACGATAAATGGAGATTCCTATTTCCCCATTAAAATGCATGTTTATTGAAATAACTCAAGTGTCCAGGGTATTTCCTCAGCGTACGTTATCTAAATTTGGTTTCGCAATGTTATATATTATATTCAAGTCTTAATCGATCATTATTTCCAGCCTATATAACCAAAGTGTTGGAATCGCAGTCAAATGCAGTACAGTCAACTCAACTTTACTTGCAGTAAATTTGATTGTACTTACTGAAAATTGACTGCAGTTTGTGGGATTTGAATACACTGCACTGCAAGTGCAGTGTATTAGGTGCCCACTTCAAAGTGAAGCACAAGCTAAAGCGTTTGGCCATACAAATTAGTGTGTAGACCGGCTAGCATTCTGCCAAACTTAGAACTTACGCATCAATCAAGAATATAAACGCAATACTACTGTTATTTCAACCACGATTCGAATCAACTACGTTGCAACAATAAAAGCCTACCATTACAAAGGTAAATATATACCACTAGATAATTTTTAAATGAATCCAAATAAATGTTAAATATATGTATCACATCAATATTTCATTTTAAAACCGCACTTTCAGAACTCGGTTATGATTCGATAAAGATAACGGAAGCCTTTTTTCAAACATAATAGGGGATCAGGCTCAAACATTTTAAAGTAATTTGCATTTGTCCTCCCACGTAAAAAAGAACCCCCCTAACTGAAAATTAATAAAAAAAAGTCATAAACCGGGTAACGTTCCGTAAAACCTTAACCGTTATCTTCTTTACTACACCAAGATTTTTATATTTTAAATATATCAACGTCTTCATTCGTGCTATTTATAAAAAATATTTGAAATATAATTGTTAATTTGTTTACATTTACGCAAATAATTGTAAACTCTGTATTCTTTTTACTCTTCGGTAACGTCTAATCTCCTTATATATATATATTTAATGTAGGCTTATATAATATTCTCATATGTTATTACTAGTGAAGAACGAGCAAGCCGTATGATCCCTATTCATTATATTACTTTAATATGGAAAATTCGTTTCGTTTTATCAATTGAAAAGGGTGTTGAAAAGGGGTGGAAATTTGGATTCAAATATAAACACGGCTAAATTTATCGTCGAACGGTTTTCATTCAAGAAGGTTTCAGTTACGGTAGCTGGAATAAATTTTGTTTTAATTATTGAATGATTTCTTTATTTATGGTAGTTTTTGGTAATTTGAAAAAAAAAAATGTTAATTATAAACGATTTAAACCTTATACTTAGCCTTCCTCCCAGAACAAAGTAGGTATTTTCTAATATAACGTTCTTTTTTGTATATGAAGGGAGTTTTAGAGCGTATGACGCAGGGGGTGGAGCCCTGACTGGCAATTTTCCGTATGCCCGCCTTCAATTGGGCGGTGATAATCTCGATCGCCGCGTATAGAGCGACGTTCATAGAAAGGGGACTTCGTAACGGGACAGAGTTAACGTACGAGATCATGTAACCGCTGGTTATATGGTTACGAATAGGAAACGCAATTTCTAAAGTGCTTTTGCCAACAATTTATTAACGAATGCTAGTGTAATAAGGTTTTGCAATGCAGCTCCTTTTTGTTACGCGTACGTTCGGCTTGTTAAGATTAGTTATAATGACGTTTTCAATTAACTATTTTAGCGCTACTTTTGTATTATAACGTATCCTAGTCAGTAGTCGAATCTTTTTGAATAGGTATACCGAAATACGAATATATTTCCCATACTTTTGTTTAAGGGCCACCCGATATTGATATATGCTAAATGGAAGAATTTGTAATAGTGATAGTATTAAAAAGTCGTCGTATACAGTTTTGGAACGTGGTCCCTCATCGAACCCGTATAATCAAGTATCGGATCAAACGTACGTATCGTATATTAATATACTATCATAAGTATTTCCCGTTACAAAATTGAAGTTGGTAACGATTGTTCTCGTTTTCGATCTTTTATTATTCTCGAAATGGCGAAAGAATTTAATGGGTTTGTGAAATAAAACGATTTAGGTTGTTAAACTCATGTAGATATCTTATTTTGATACCTATAAATAAGCGTTATTAATTATAGTTTTAGTCTTAATTGTAAGATTTTTTATCACATTTGAAATTTTCATCTGTTTTTTCAAAAGTGTATAAATTATACAAAAGACTTTTTTAACAGTTTATCAATATAAGAAATGATAGAACGTAATGGGGTATCTTTTAAATAAGTAAATTAATATGGGTTTTTTTTTTTCCGAAAAAGTATTTATTTTTAAATATTTTGTTAGTATGATACATATCATACCCAATAAAGATTTTATTGACCGATTTAATCGTTAACGGATTTAGTTATAGGTGATTTACAAGAGTGTATTAGAGGAAAACCCCTTCAATATTACTTTTTTAACCTTTAGTAACCCTAACGAAAACCCGTAAATCTTTTTTCTCCGTTGCTTTCTGGGATGTAATACATTGTACGGGGTAATATTTCAGGTAGTCGCTCGTAGAACACTTTTGGATTTTCGTATGCACATGGGTTTTTTACGATGTTGGGAAAACCGACCTCTCATTATGCTCTATTATTACAACTCACGAATGTTTTGAAGCTGGTGGAATAAAAGGTTTTGCACTTTTATTTACTCAAGAGGTTGATAATATCGGATTTATCTTGTAGGTGGTAAGAAAAAGCATACAAATAGACTTTTCAAAGGTTTCTCAATCTTAATCAGTTTACAAAAGGAGAAAAGAAAAAGGAGGCGTCGTCTAAAATTTAGGCTCACCCTCATATATCTTTCAGCCCCTAATTTCAAGGTAATAGATAACGTACACCAAGATATGAAACGCTAAAATGCAATGTTTAGTAAAGCTGGATATATTGAATTGTATAACGAAGGCAGTGATAACCTATTTATAAGACCAGTAAATGTATTCGCGGACTTTTCAATCGCGCCTTTACGCGTCGAAAGCTTTATAAATGGTTTCGTTGCTAAAGCGTTAGATTCGATAAATAACAACCTCTTTTTCTTCCGTAGGCGGTTTAATTGCCTAGTGCTTTTGCTAAGGCCTTTGATTATTCTACAATGATTGGGCATCTTTTGTAGGCACGTTGAAGGTGCGCAGTATAGATTTGATCCCTTTAGCGTTGGCTATAAAAGGAGCCATGGAAGGGTTTTCATCGGAGATGTTAGTTAATCGTATGTAATTCCATTAACAGTACTAACAATTGTAGGGGCTGCTCATAAATGTGTTGGGAAGGATATTCCTCGTCATAATGCCGGATATTTCGAATAGACTTCAGTTTAGTACCTTATTACCCATAAATCTGTCATACTACATTAAAACGTATAATGCGTGTAACAATAGTAAAAATTATAGGTATGTAAGGGGTTACGTATTTGATTTTAAAAGCAAATGTAGTGGTTTTTACTATTTAAGCGGTATAGGAAAACGTGGTTCTCTAGTTATATAGCTGTTTAAAGAGTAGTATCTTCATGTCAAATGACTTGATTTGGCATATCGTTGTTGTCAACAGCCTTTTTACTCTCGCAGTTTACTATATATCCAAATAGTCTTGCCTAGAAACAATAATGTACTGGGTATAATGAATTATTTGTTATTAATAACTTTTAGTTATAGGATATCGAGTTAACTAATAAACGTATTCCTCAAAAATCTAAAACCCTTTGTCACTATTACAACGATAGTTTTTGCGATTAACAAATCCTCTATAGTTTCGCTTTTGTTGTTAACTCCATTATGGTTATAATTCCAGATCATATTTTAAAATATGGTGTTTTATGTATTTTCAATTGATATAATGTATCATTATGTAGTCTTATTTGTTCCAATTGGGGAAGTTATTGGTTTGTTGGTATATATCAACGGAATTTGGCTTGAGGGTCATCGTAGTTATCAACAAGGACCGTAAACAGTTAAAAAAGCTTTTACATGTTGCATTTAAGCATTGTAAGGTTCATTCCAACTCTCTAATGCTCGTAATAACTACACTTACCTGCTCGCGAATTTTAACTTAATCAGAATAAGCTTTCCCTATTATTTTCTAACATAATATTGACTTTTTAAGTATGTACTTAAGGATGTCTATTAGTTTTTCCTTCTGATTTTTTTGGCTATTATCGTCGTTTACTTCATTATGACTAAATTTGAATGATATTGTATGGGTTGGATGTTATATTTGAAATAGTCTTCTAAACCATTTTAAATATTCTTCAATGTCCTTGCCCTCGTTAAAATAGTTTTATACTAGTGTTTTGCGTACCATATAAGTATTCTAGGAAACAGTCAGTCCAAACCTAATGGGAAAACCTCTACCCATATAAAAATATTGAATAACAACATTATATTCGTGTTAAGCTAATTGTAAAGCTTTTCGTTATACTTCTTTATTTTATTCCAGATTTTCAAAGAGTTTATTAGAAGCTTATAGTTAATGTTGACTATTTTAACAGGTTGAAGGGGTAATTTACGATAGTTATCACAGTATTCTATATTATTCTTTGTTTTTTTAACGTTGCAATAGTAAGGGTAGTCGCTAATCGCCTGGCACAATGTATAAAATCCTGTGGTAGGGCTTGTTGTTGGCTTACATATGTAGGTGTACTTACTATGGAAATCTTTACTTCAAGGAACTTGACGATTTTAGGGGAAACCGTTAGGGATTTGGGGAATTGAGTGATATTAGAAAAGGTTTTGTGTGATTCTAAGATCTTGTTTCATTAATTGATAGATGGCACTGACGTTTATTCTTTTATCCGCATTAATAACCGTTGCTTCATGTACACTACTTCCATCAAGCTCGTACTTTGCGCTATTGCGGGAAGAAGTTGGGTTGCGTAGAAAATCAATAGGTTTCTTATCGTCGAAGTGCAAAGAATAGGTATTAGTGGGGAGGTTCAACGTTTGATTGAACTGGGGATGAGGGGGTAGTTTCCTAAAACATATATAATATTATTGAAGATATTCAAAACTTCTTCCTTTATTTTGTGAGCTTTAATGATTGGGATTTTAAGGGTATTTTTTAAGTTGGAGCAGCTTAAAGAGCATTTATGTCAATTTGATTAAGTTTTTATCCGATATGTAGATTCTTCGACGAATAATCTCTGCCTTCAGTTTGTTTCTTACGTCTTTCTCAATAGTTTTTCACATGTTAATAGTTTAATTACCGAAGACTTTACGGCGGTTTTGGAAGGCGTGGGCGCTTTAATCGAACTTTTCGCCACCGTTTTGGTTTAGGATATTGTGGCCGACGAAGCTGTTTAATTGTTTTTTAAGTGAATTTTATCTAATATTTTTTCCCATATATTTTGATCGTAATACTTGAGGAAAGGAGGTTCGAGGGCCTCCATTTCCTTGATACGTCCTTGACGAGGTGCTATTTTAACTTGATGTTTTGGGTAAATGAACTTCGCAATTTGAAAACGTAGAAACTTGACGAATTAGAGTAGAATCAAATAACGAAGCTGTTTTAACGAGACTTGACAATTTCTGGTGTTTTTTTCTTAATGTAGATAATTTAACGATTATGTTGGTAGGGTTTCAGACGTTTCAACGTTATCGATTCGATTGGTAGAAATATCAGTAATAGTGCAATAGTTTAGTGGTAGATTCATTTTTTTAGGTTTGGTAGACCGCTAGCCGACCTGCATGGTAATTCGTATAGCTAATTCCTTGGTCCGTATCCTAGTCATAATCGGGTACTCTATAATTAACTGACTTACAATTAGTACAGTTAACTTTACTGTAAGTAAAGTTGACTAACTATACTACAATTAATCTGCTAAAAATAGCAGGTGATATCATTCCATCAGTAATGGCCTTTTGTTCTATACGCGTATGTTAGTATGGTCGAATAATCGTTTGCGGTTAACACTAAATTTCCTTTTTGTTAACTGGCTAAACTCTTGCCAAGTGCGTCACTTTTTAATTAACCAACGTATTTAGAGTGTATATCTCGACTTTAATAGGGCTTTCCAGGCCTGCCGACCCTGATAGGCTTACCAGTTCTATTGCGTCTTATACGCTTGTTACGGTTGTAGATTAATACTTTGGACTTGATGAGCCTTTGATGCCTGTTGCGCCTATACCTCAGCCTTTTGAACTTGTTTTGGGGACAGGTTTTGAGGATCTTAAAGGTTTTCAGCTTTGTTTTCAGAAGGGTCTTCGTCTTTATCTTCCGAAGGGCCTTCGTCTTCATCTTCCGCAAGGTCTTCGTCTTTGTCTTCAATATCTTAAAGGCAAGTTTCGAATTAAGCCAAGTTACAAAGGGTTTTTGCCATCTTTGTTAAGCTCTTATTTGGTACGTAAACTCCTCTTCATTTAATATTTTACATAATCTTAGATTCAACCCCTTTTTAAATCATTTTCCACATATCAAATATGTAATCATCAATTAAATTCCGATGCTCTCGAAAGGAGCGATCTTCGCATTTAAGGTCTTTATCACTATTTAGGTCGAGGATATACTAGCTGACAAAGTTAATCAGGTGATTATCTATTAAGTTTTCATCAATATCTGGCCTCCAAATGTTTTACAGTAATAATTTAAAAACGAGTTTAAAGGATTAAATTGAGTTTAATAGCTTATAACTGAATATTATCTTCATGTTTTTATTATTGTTGAAATTGGTGGTTAAAGATTAGCAAATCGGGGTGTAAAGACTTGACGAATCAAAGTGAAGTCGCACAACGTAGCTTTTTTAACGCAAATTGGTTATTTTCGGGTTTTCAGCTCTAAATAATGGTTTTGACGATTGAAATGGCGTAGGGGAAGGTGAAAAAGTAAAGTAGAGGGAAAAACTTAAGTATTATGGTAAAGGTTTAGCGTAAAAGGTAAGGTCAAAGGTCGTTTGTTGTTGTTGGTTATTTTCTGTAAGAACTAGTCGTTTTTATAGTATCAGTATTTATCTATTTGCCAATTTTATAAACTTTAAGACTTTGAAGCGTTAATCTCAACGCTTTTGTTTAAGAAAGATGCGTAAAAGTTTCTTGGTGTTTTCAAGTAGCGATACCGTTTCTTATTTCAAGATTTCCGTTGTAGATTAATGCAACCTAGAAGTCTTCTCTATTTTCCTACCATTGTAGACTGATGCAGTACTAATAGAGGCACTTCACAAGAATCATTCGTCTACCCTAATTGCTGTTGAACCTAGAGCGTAACCGGAAAGTAGCTTCTTCTTCCATATACCTTATCCGTTCTTAACATAATAAGTACCGATCAGTATTACTAGGTCTTGACTATGATAGGCCTTGAGACAATGCAACTTTGTCAATTCGAATCTCTGTGGTCGAAGTAACTGTTTCTCTATTGAAAGTGGTAGATTTAAACTTCGTTAACTATACAGTAGGTTTACTACCCAACAATTAATAAGGTTTATAAAGTTTTAAAAACGATTAGTTATAAAAATATAAATTTGCCGGTATTAAAGGTAATTAAACGGTTTTGCAATTACTGCCAAATACAATTTCTAACAGCTCTAGTTTTTAAATTTAGGTTAAAATAAAATTCAAAACTTAACTAAAAAGTTGTTATAAACGTGTTTTGCGTGGACGAAAAGCTAGTACTTCACGTTATGAACTCCTATGAGGCCTTTTAAAGCGTCAAGTTTTTGAAAACCATTATGGAGAAATAAATATAGAAAATATTACGTATTTGGTAAATTAATATGAACCTTAAACCACTAGATGTATCAATTTACGATACAAGTACCAACTTCATTACGATACATTTTTAAATTAATGCTTGATTAATGGAATTATGATTTGAAAAAGTTTCCGTTAAAACCTCTTGAAATATTGGAAAAGTCGCCAAGGTATACGCCCTTTTATGAAGGGCTTACGATATCCTTATATTGGAAATCAGAAGTTTTACAAGTTATAAAACATGGCTTTGAATAGCGGTAAAGGGCCTCAAAGATATTGTTAACTCTAATGGCTTTATACCTAATTTATTGGTATTTAGAGCCCAATTACGTATAACAAATGAATTGCTACTATTGTTAAATATCTAGAAACATATTATGTATTGGTATGTTTTCAAATCGTTGCAACATTGTCTATCCGATTGGTCGAAGTAACGGTAGTATTACATTGATCAAGTGGTGGATGTATTGTTTTAGGTTTGGCAGACCGCTAGCCGGTCTGCACAGTAATTTGTATAGCTAATTGCTTGGCCCGTACCCTAGTTTGAAGTGTAACGGACTGTACTCGACCTACACCCAATACAGTAAGTACGCATAAAGCAATATACTTGTAGTACGTTCAACTTGACTACAAGAAAAATTAAACTATTATACTGCATGTAATACTGTTTTAACACTGGCGACTTTCTAGTTTGTATATGCACACTCATGTGACTAACCACTCTTTTCTGGTTACCACTAAATTGCCTCCTTGTAAACTAGCCAGACCTCTGTCAATTCCAGTTGACTTCCATACTCAATTGCACCAAATTTCACGTAGATTAACCCCATTTAACATTAATTACTCCGTCGCTCCAAGGTACGAGTTTACCAACTCCTGCAAAAAGTTCTTTCGTGATAGACTATTACAATCCTCTACTTTAACCATGTTACTTAAACAAATCACCATTATCAATCCCTAAACTTCCCTGAAAATCTTTTATCTTACCTCTGTTACGTAATTTTGGCTTTTGGCGCGGCCTGTTAACGTAGCCCACGATACGTATTGTTAGAATATTACTATTTACAAATATTTCCAGGGCTTTATTTGGTAATATATTTGTTAAAACATTAGCATGGTTGTCTTTGCCATCGATTTATCGGAATTACTGAATCTACCTCCAATTTTAGGCTTTATAGAATACCATTACATCGATCATTAGACGTTTCTTGTTAATAGTTCCGAGCTTCAAAAGGTATTCGAAAAGGCTCCTTAACTCGGTAAAAATTACCACCGGGATAGGAGGAATCCTTAACTGTCTGGTAATAAGGTGAAGGGGTTTTTATAGTATTATATCAACTTTAAGACCCGTTATTATACTATAAACCTCTGAAGTCAGTACATTTCGTAAAATTACCTTACAATTGACGAAAGTTTAGTAAATTAAGCTATCGATAATACTAAACTGGTTTTTCCGCCTGTTTTCGCTGATGAAGGTTATTAGGAAGCCAATCTAAAAAGATAAGTCGGTGTTATTTATAAAAAACCCGTTCGTAAAAATTATTAATTTGGCTTTCGACAGGTATATTGAGACCATATTAACACCGCGGTCCCGATTTTGATTTTACTACTGGAGCCTCTTATTTAGCTGATTAAAGTCTTTATTCGTTGATTTTTGTGCTTTTACGGCGATGAATAGGTCGTATAATGTCTTCGGCTAATATATAATGGCGATATAGTTTTTACGGGTACGCCATTTAAGCTACTGTTGGGCCTTAGCTGCATTAATTTTGCCAATTATTGCCAAAACAGTTCCTTAGCCCTTTTGGCGAAAGCTGAGGCCGGTATTAGTAGGAAGTATACGAATTAACGATATATTAAAATTGAGTTAACTGCCCTTCATCTACGGTATTACTAGCTTATAATTTTAGAAATTAGAGTCCTAAATCGCATGTTGTTTTAGTGTTACAAATCTAGTCATTCCGACAAAAATGGTATTGTTAATTTATATACCCATTACGCCGAAGTTTTTCTTTTACGTTACCAGAAGAAACGAGTCGTATATTGAAATTTGTACCTTTAAACATAATGAAAAGTACGACTGATAAGTTAAAAACCAATTGACGAATTTTTTAGAAAATCTGTATAATAACTTAATATATCATATTATCGTGTTTAAAGCGTAAATAACACGGAGTTCCCATAGAAGTTTAAGTAATACGATACGTTATAAATCCGTTATTAATTATGTATAGGCCTATATTATATTATATCCATTTAGCGTAAATTTTCCTTTAGTGGTAACTAATAAACTTGCTACTAAAGTAACTACTAAGCATTGCCTAATTTTTTAAATCGTTATTGATTAAGTAAGGATCCATTCCTTACCTTCATCGCTGTATCCTTAAACGATTAAAAGTGACTTTTTGTACGGTCTTCCCGTGGTTTTACCTTTAACCTTGTAAATAATTCTCGACTTCAAAATCGTGAAGTTTAGGTTTTAAAGGTTAAAATCGGTTTTCGATACGAATTATACAACTCCTCTAATTAGTAAGCCGTTAATCTCGACCTTATTGGTTTCCTTAATAGGTTTTCCGGAGGTTTTAATAATTCTTTTCGCTCAAAGCTTTAGTATTAAGTTTTCGTCATCCTTCTTTTTCCTGCTTACACACGTAGTATTGTAAATACGTCCCGGTATATATTTCTTTTCTTTAATATTATTTTTTCGGGGGTTGTCTACGTTGGTGACGTTCTATGAGTTTGTCGAGAGTAGGTTAAAGAGGTTCGAGTTTACTCGGCCGCTTGACTTAAGGGATTTTATCGTTAATAGCCTTAATATAAACTTAACCTTTATAGTTCGGAAAAATATAGGACCGTTAACAGTTTTAACAAATACTTTGAAGTTCGCGATAATTAATATTTTGTTTGGGTTTTCTCATTTACCCGGTTTCTGCCACACAAGGACATCACTTTATAACGATAAAATAAACACGTCGATTGTTGTAAAACCGTTTTTGGTATTAAGGGTCTTATTAATCTGGCAACGTGCTTATTTGTTTCGAAATCCCCTTAAAGCTTTACTATAAGCCGCAACTAATATTTAAGTACTTGCTGAAGGCGGATATTCACTTGTTAGGCGTAGGTACCCTCCGAAAACTAGCGGCGTTAACACTAAGCTATCAGAGCCTATAGTGAAGTTAAAGCCTTTTACTGCAAATTGTAAACGTATCTCCGGATCCATGAAACTTTCAATTTCTAATATAAGGATATTATACCCTCGGCGAAGTAGTGCGTATGCCCTTTTAACCTTCACAATGTTTAAGTAGGCTTTTACAAGCACCTGTTTACATTGAATACCTATTATCTCAATATTTTCCTAAAACTCCGTCGCCGTAACGTTAGTACCGACATTTTGGAAGAGGACGTTGGGTAGGCCCAAGTAAATGTCAATTTACAATATCCTTAATGTTTTCCACGTGTCTTTTATTAAAAGAACTTTAGGAATTTGGCACCGTAAAAAAGGGTTGTGGAGTTAACAACGTAAAAAAGAGGCTTATTTTCCAAGTAAAACATGTTAACAAAGACCTTGCTGTTGAAGTTCTTATCGTTTTTTGGTATGAAATTAAATTTCCGGGGGGCTTAGGTATGCGTTTGGTAGTGTTAACAGGGTTTTCTTTAATAACTTTGAGGGAAAAGCTTTCTATATCTTTATACCCTATGGAATTTACGACTTTGTATGGCCTATTAATAGCTAGGTAATTCAAGAGCCAGTATAGTTAACGTATTTCCAGCTTCGTCAGGTTTAAATCTACTGTTTCCGGGCCTTAAAGATAAAACCATAGGTGCTCTTACTTAAAGGCGAGTGGAAACCTTTAACCGGTTTTAACCAATTCATTTACGTTAACGTCGATGTTAATGCCAAGGGTCTTTATATTTTCAAAGAAAGTTAAAAGGGAGTAAAGATCTCAATGATATAGAACGAATTATTCCTATAATGGTTTAAATTGTTATTATCCCTCATAACGATAGTTATTCGCCTGGGCTAAGGCCAACTTTGGCCTTACCAGTATCATAACAATTGATTTCAATAGCTATAATACTGTTCCTCTGTAGTATCACGTATTACTAATAACTTCTTATTAAATACCTTACTACCCTTATGTCTAATATAATACATTAAAACGTTTGGTCCGCGTAACTATCGTGAAAATTAAAAGTGTATAAAGGGTTGGGGGTTAAGTTATGTTAATGGTAAAGGTTATCACCACCCAAATTATACAGAAAGACGTGGTCGGCTAATTACTAGGCCGCGTTAGGAACAGAGTCTTCTTACTACTTAATCTGTTTGGTGGCATTAGCGCCGTCAATTGGCTTATCGCCCTCAAAGTCTAAATTTAATTTAGGTAATCCTGTTTAAAATTAATAGGGTATTAGGCTTGATATACTTCCTTCCTGTTGTTACGCTCAGCAGGGGGGTACTGAATTAATTAGAATCGAATTTACTATAGATTTAGCATGTTTTACCACTACTACGATAATAATACTTACGTTTAACAGGTCCACTTAAATTATTGGTTTACTAGAGCCAACTTGACTGTTGCCTCCAGTTTATAGCCGGTTGGCCAGCCTTTAAGCGTTATATGCGCCTATATTTACAGTTGACATAATTTACTACCGTAAGGTCTTCTTTATCCACGTCAAGGAAATTGCCAGCTTGGAAGTACATACCAAGCGAGTTTGGTATACGAGCTATTATAGTAGTAAACGAGGAAAGCAGCTGGCTAAAAAAGTTTTTGCAAGTGGTATTTAGGCGTTATAGAGCGTATTCGAACTCGTTAACGCTCGTAACTGTTACCTGTACCTAATCATGAAGTGTGGCTTCGCTAACGTAGGCTTTCCCAATTACTTTTTGGCATGACATTAGTTTGTTTAACATTTGTTTAAGGATATCCATTGGCGTTTTTTCCTTTTTCATCTTTGCTATTATTATAGTTTACCTCGTAGTGACACAACTTGTATGGTATTAGACGAGGTGGATATCGTGTTTAAAGTGGCTTTTTATATTATAGTAAATTCCGCGAAACATAGTAGATTTAGTAAGGAAGGTTAGGTAGTATTCCTTGACGTATCTTATGAGGTTTCCAGGGAATAGTAAGTGAAACCCTAAAAAGTAAACTTTCATTTACTTACAAATGTTTAAAGAAAGAGATTATTTTATTGTTGAGGACGTTATAAGGCTTCTCATTAGACTTCTCTACATCATTTCAAATCTGGTGAAGTCCGTAAACAGCTTATATTTAATGTTAATTATTTTGATCGGATTTGAAAGAAAGTCGAGAAAATTAACCTAGTCTTAAATGGTGTTTCCTAGAAATTTAAGCCTTAAAGCTTCCAAGGCATGGTATTGAAGGTAATTTCCAGTCGCCTAACATGAGGGATAAAGTCCTATAAAAGGACCCGTAATAGGCTTTCATATATAGGCAAATTTAAAGGAGGAAGGTTTTTAAGGGGCTTGGAGATTTTAAGTAAAGTCTTAAATGGGAATTAGTACCTAACGACTTTAAGAGGTTTGGTGATATTGCTTAATTAACTGATGTAAAGTGCTGGCCTCAATATCTTTAGTTGCGTAAAAAGACGTTACTTCACATGCCTTGCCACCACTAAGAACGTACTTCACGCTATTACTTGGAGGTGTTAGGTTGCCGAACAAATTAAGATGCTTATTGCCCGCGTGTAAAAAGGCTTAGCTTAGCTAAGGGAAAAGGAGAGGTCTCCTAAATCGCGTATAAGGGTGGTAAGGTTCCTCAATAGTATTTTCTTCATAGTATGTTTCTTCAAAGCGTTTGTAAATCTAAGCTAGGTCTAAAAGTTTTTACACCAGCTTTATAATGCCTTATGGTAGTATATAGACTTTCTATCACTTAAGTTTTACATTAACCCTTAATTTTATACCTTTTTAAACTTCAATCTATATGTTAATAATCTAGTCGCTAAAGAAGTTACAGAAATTGATAAAGGCGTGGTTAGGGTTTTAATTATTGCAATGGTTTACCATTTAATATCCGATAATATTGGTAAGGTGTTTTTGATTAAGTCTTTATTGACATTTAGCGCCCAAATATTTTCGTCGTAAAACTTAGCAAAAGCAGTTTCTATGGCGTTAATTCCCTTTTGGATCTTTGAAGTAAATTCTATCTTAAGGTTTATGCTTTTACAGAACCTATAGGGCGTATATAGCGTGTAGGGTGAAGGAATTAGTGATTTTTGAGCGTAGTAACTTAGTGTTTTGGCGTAAAGTTGTGTGAGAACTTAGCGATTTGACGTTAAGTTGCGCAACGTAGCTTTCTTTGCGTGACTTGGTGTTTTTGCTCAGAGAAGCGAACTTAACGGTTGAATTAGGGTGGGAAAATGAAAAGAGTAAAGTAGGGGCAAAAATTTGGTGTAAAGGGTAAGGTCGAGATTGTTTATTGTGATTTTTTAGCGTAGGAACTTAGTCGTTTTTCTGTAGTAATAGGACCCGTAGTAGTAATGACTTATCCGTTTGCCAACATGTTGTTTTAAGTATTTTCGCGGTAAATTCCAACGCTTTTCAAACAGGATTAATGAAGATTTCTTCGAGTCTTTCTATAACGATATCGTCGCGAACCTCTAGATTGCCGTTATAAGACTAACATTACCCAAAAGTCTTATCTGTTTTCTTTCCATTTTGAGACTGATACAGTACTAATAGAGGCCTTTCGAAAGAATCTTTCCTCTACCCTAGCCGCCGTTGTGGCCGTATAGCGTAACCGGAAAGTAGTTTCTTCTTCTACTTAGCTAATCTGTACTTAACTTAGTATATACTTATTAGTGTTGGCAAATATTTAGATCGTTGCAATGTTGTCGATTAAATTGGTCGAAGTAACAGTAGTATTTCATTAGTCAAGTAATGTATATATTGTTCTAGGTTTGGCAGACCGCTAGCCGGTTTTCACAGTAATTTGTATAGCCAATGGCTTGGCCCGTTCTCTAGTATGAAGTGCAGTATACTGTTCTCAACTTGCACCTAATGCGGTAAGTCCGCACAAAGCAATACACTTGCAGTACGTTCAACTTTACTGTAAGTAAAGTTGAACTACTGCACTGCATGTAATATTATTCCAACATTATAGTATATAACAAAGTTTCAAAGGAATAAAGGAAAGAATCTATACGCCACTAAGTTAACAAAACCCTTAACATTAGAAATGAATCATTAACAATAGACGTATTATCTCTTCCTCTTTAAATAACAGTTTCTACGTAATGAAAGCAAGGTTAATGAGATAGGCCGCATGAAACTTTAAGTATTATTAATACAAAAATGATAGTTAAAAGCATTAACGGCTTTATTGATTTTCAAACTATATAAGTTATGCTGTATAAAAAAATCCTTAAGTTCGATAGAGTTCCTCATACTAATAACCGCTAAGCCAAACAAATTAATTAATATAACCCTTCCAAAAAAAATTATTGAAAAGCTAATAGAACGTCAAAGCGCATAAAACTGCCTAAAAAAGGAATATATACTAAAGAGGGAGACAGAGATAGGAATTATAAACCTGGCAAGGTATACATAACAACGTTTGTGTCTTAAAAGGAGAAGTTTAACAGAGAACTTGCCTTTAAACTACGCGCTGAAGGCATTATTAATAAACCGGGTAACCTTTTCAAGAAAAACGATCCAGTGGAGATTAAAAGCCCTTTTTTTATAAAAGATTATAAATTTTTTTCCGTTAACGCAATTTTAAAGCTAAAACGTCACTATATTTAAATTGAAGATAATTTACGAGATGAATGGTAAGATTACGAATCGGATAAACAAAAGATTACGGTAAATAGCTTAAGGATACAGCAATAAAGCTAAAGTCTAAATTATTATTTAATTACTTATGGTTTAAAACGTTATGAAACGTTTAATAGTCGTTATTGATACCAGCTTGACTATTGAGATAACAGATTGGTTTATACAAAACAGACAAAATATTACTTCAACATATATGAATATTGCCACCGATCTTTAGGAGATTATACTATGAAACCTATTAAAGAAGCTTAGGGATAAATTTCTACCCGATCAGTTAATATGTTATATTAAGCTATTGTATGGATTGATCAAAGCCTTTATTTATTGGTTTTCAACATACGAGTCGTGTTTTCTTAATAGGTTTAGTATAATATGTTAATATTCAACATATATCTATTAATTATAATGTGTGAAACCTTGAACGTTATAGATATACAAATTAATAATACGTCATTTTTCTAAGATATTACGTTTGTAATAGCGAAATAACGTATTATCGAAAAGTTAGGCTTTTAAGAAATACAAGTTAAATAAAACGTTAAGTAAAGATATATAGCTTAATTTTTATAAATTTTTGATCCTTATTAATATTATTAAGGCTAAAAACGGAATTTATATATGGATATGTCAAAGAGGGTACGATATGAGCCTGAAAATTATCGATTAAGCCGACGAAATGAGATTTTCAAAATACCTGAAGTAAATAGTACATACAGTCTATATCGCCACGCTATACCAACTGAAGGAATCGTACGAACTTTCCATTACGGTATAAACGCAAAATATACAGAACGAAAAATTTGATAAGTAAAATAAAAGTATGTAGTAACAACTATATTACTTGGAAAACGAAATGAATATAACATAAGTAAATTTAACCAAGGCGTTGTTTGTAATCTGTACAGACGTGTTATTCTCTAATAATACTAACTTTCCATTGTAAATCGTCTTTTCAATAATTCTCGTTAATTAGTAACGCTTAGAAAGAAAATTTTTAATTACCGGAAACCTTGCATATTAGATATTCGTCAAATATAAACTTATAATACGAATCGTATTGAATTTCAAAGTTTATGACACAATAACACGCTTTAACATCGATATAGTAATTAACTATATATTATAGATTATTACCAAATAATTGAAGTCACTTTTTATACCTTTACGAATACCTATCGAAGCTAGGTAAAACAAATAAAAAACGTGTTATAATAAATGTAATAGATTTTGAGAAAAGTATTTAAAGCGCGAGAAATCGATAAGTTCTGGTAAATTAACGGCAAAGACAACCCCGATAACGTTATAACTAAAACCACACCTAGCGGCGTTTTAAAAATGTTTATGGATAATAATAAGTTAACCATACGAATCGAGGGTTACGAAGATCGACCGATATATAACGTAAAGGAAGAAGGGTGCCCAGGAAAACTTAAAGACTATCAGAGTAAAATTGAAAATGATAACGGTGGCAAAGGTATTAATGGTGGTAATTTAAATTACTGGTAAAGGGTACGTAAGTAATTTAATATGTAAGGCGTATAAGTTTATGGCGAAAAACTTGTATACGGGAGTTTGGGAACATAGGCCTCGGAAGGATAGAGTAAAAGAGCTACGAAGGGCCGTAATTGATGTTAATTTCAGTACAAATTGATTAGAAATGAAAGGGGTTTCGCTTGTGGATTAAGGAGGGATCTCATAGGTTGCTACCAATTGATAGCAGGTATCGCTGACGTACACGAATAAAACAAAAGGCCGCCAGTGTTGAAATAGCAGTGAAATGCAGTACAGTCAAGTCAACTACTTACATTAAAGTTAATTGTACGTGCCGCAAATTGACTATAGTTTGTAGAATTTGAATACACTACACTGCAAGTGTAGTACAATAGGTGCCTATTTTAAAGTGGGGTACAGGCCAAAGCGTTTGGCAATGAAAATTAGTATGCAGACCGACTAGCAGGCTGTCAAACTTATAACTTACCATATCTATCAATCAACAAATTTCAATGCAGCACCAGTTAATTTGACCACAGTGATTCAAATCAACTACGTTATAACGATAAAAGCCTACCAACCGCCTCGGTGTATATTATTCATCCTTATCTGTAAGATGCATCCTTCTTAGTTCGCGTCTTTATTGAAGTTACTATAATGGTTTGTTAATTATTGAAGAAAAAGAACTAGGTTGATTCATTCGATTATTTTCAAGATTCTGATTATACTTTCTCCCTAATATAGGCTTTGATTTAATTTATGAGAAATATATCAATACTGTTGGAATAGTACTACATGCAGTACAGTAAGTCAACTTTACTTACAGTGAAGTTAACTGTACTGCAAGTTGAGTGTATTGCTTTGTGGAGACTTACCGCATTGGATGTAAGTCGAGTGCAGTATGATGCACTTTACTATAGGGTACGGGCAAAGAAATTGGCCATACAAATTATAGTGCAGACCGGCTAACGGTCTGCCAAACCTAGAACAATACATCCACTATCTGACCACGCAATACTATTATTACTTCGACCAATCGAATCGACAACGTTGCAAAGTCTAAAGCTCTACCAACACTAATTAGTTCCAATTGAGTTAAGCACAGATTAGCTAAATAAAAAGAAAAGCTACTTTCTGGTTACGCTATAAATCAAACGATCGTTAGAGTAGAGGAAAGATTCTTACGAAAGGCCTCTATTAGTATTGCGCCAGTCTTCCAACGGCAATCTGGAAGTTAGCAACGGTATCGCTATTGAAAAACACTAAGAAATTTTTATTAAACTTTCTTTAAGACATTAAGATTGACTGTTAGATGTCTTAAAGTTCGGCAAGTTGGCTAACGGCTAAGTTAGTACTATTACAAGTGCTACTACCGCTGGAAAAACAACTAAGTCCCTTTACCAAACGACTTTTAACCTTCGCCCTTGACTAATAATAATCGACCTCCGACCTTGCCCTTTACACTAAACCTCTGCCTATACTTTATTATTTTCACTCTCTCTACATTAATTCAATCGTTAAGTTCGCTATTCTAAGCGAAAAACACCAAGTTGCGTTAAGTAAACAATGTCGCGCGACCCTAAGTTGAAATACCAATTACACACGCCTAACGATTACCAAGCCCCTCGCTTTACACGTCTTACACAAGCCAGAAAGTCAAGATGGCTACCGAAAATGCTTAATTTCAAGCTATTACCAACTCCGCTTGGAAAGAAGCAAATAAAAACCTCGGCATAGTCTTTGTCAACTACTACGATTAATAACTATAAATTAAGGATATTGACGAAACCTCAAGTTAAGCCCTCCTAACTAATTACATTATCCAATACATTATTAAAACCGATTCCGGTGACGACTATAGCTGCAGCGCCCGCGCTTTCTAAGATTTTCGAAAGTTCTACAACCATTAGACTTTTAATATATGGAAGATAATCTAACTTCCAGTTAAGGTCAGGACAAAAAAGGAGGTTAGGCGTTGTGCTATTTATATCCCTAAGAAGCCCTCGGTGGAACTGGCGAAAATCTTCTTCGAATTAACTTAACAAAAAGACTGACCTTAAGACCCTAATTCTCAAGGCAGTTTAGAAAAAGTGAAAGGTGTTAAGGGATTTCAACGCCTACATATACGTTTTAGGGAACCTTCCCTTTACCCTTAACTAAGTTAAGACTTTTCACGTACGGGCGATAAGGAACCTGTTAATCTACTCGGCAATACAGTACACCCACACGACAGCGCAGAGTACGCCCTTAGCGGCGACAGGGCACGTAAAACAGCAGCCGCCCACGGGGCCAAAGGCATTGACGTCGGCGCTTTACACCAATCAATTAAGCGAAATTATCACTATTTTCAAAACCTTCAAACATCTATCACCCCTTAGCAATTTAATCGACAGGTTCCTTAAAACCTTTTCTCCTTTAGATTAGCCTATACACGAGAGCTAACTACAGATCCTACTATAGGACTTTACCTTTCAAGCTAGAAGACTGGCAATTACCCTTATCACTGTGCCTCGAAAGCCTTAAAGCCTCAACTGCTGGAAAACACCAATGAAAACTGGGATAATTATCTTGTTCTTTTTCCAAAACCTATCAAAATAGTCAATATTAACTACAAACTGTTGACGGACTTCGTCAAGATTTAAAACCACATAGAAAAGTATAACAAAAATCTCTATAACCTTCACGACACCAAGATAATACCTCTTTTAAACATTTGTAAGGAAATAAAGGTTTTAACTTTTGATTTTAACTTGATATTTTCCGAAATCCATATAAGGTATGCCAAAGATTATTTCCTAACCTTCCTAACCCAAATGATCATATTTCGCGAAGTATACCATAGTATAAAGGGCTACTTCAAATACAACATTCACCCTACGTAATAACATAAAAACTAGGCTACTACGAGGTAAATAACGATAATAATAAAAAAAAAGGAGGAGGAAACACCGATAGATATATTTAATTCGATAATTCACAATTCAATATTATATCATAAAGCAATATAGAAAGTCCACGTTAGTAAAACCACACTTAGTAAACAGGTACGAGTAGAAATTACGGGTATTAATAAGTTTGAATACGTTTTACAACACCTAGATACTATTTTCGAAAGCTTTTTTAACCAGTTGCGATCCACATTTGCAACTGTGATAACACGTATACCAAACTCACTTAATATATAATCCCAAACTATTAACTTCCTTAATATAAATAAAAAAGATTTTATGGTGATTAATTAAATCGACTATAAGTATGGACGCCTATAATTCATAAAGTTTGAGTTATTGACCTCGGCTTTAGACTAAAGTTAATAACCACTTTAGCACTAACAAGACTAAACTTTAGGCGGACCTGTTAATCGCTAGTATAATCGTCGTAATAGTAGTAAAAGATATTAGATTTATAGTAAATTTGGTTGCTAATTTACTCGGCACCCCTTTGCCAATCTCATTAACAAAAAGGAAGTATATTACGCCAAATAAACCAATACTTTTGAATAGGATTACTTGATTTAAATCGCACATTTTTCAGGCGATAAACCAATTAGCGTCGCTAACGCTACTAAGCAAATTAAGTAACACGAAAATACTACTTCCAATATGGCCTAGTAACTAGCCGATTACGTCTTCCTATAATATTTAGGTGGTAAAACATATACTTTTACCTCAACTAAGTTTCCAACCCGTTATATACCTTTGATTTACGTAATCGTTACGCATACTATACGTTTCAAGTTATTATACCAGACATAAGGGTAATAAGGTATTGAATAAAAGATTATTCTTAGTATATAGCGTAACGAAAGGTAAGTATTGAAGCTATTAAAAATAATTGTTACGATATGAGCAAAGTTAAAATTAACTTGAAACTAGGAAAATAACTATTGTTATTAGGGATAGCAGTAATTTAAATCATTGTAAAAGTGATTACGTTTCATAACCTCAATTTCTTTATACCTTTTGACTTAACTTAAAGAATATAAAGACCATCGGCGTTAACGTCAAAATTAACTTAAAAGAACTGGTTAAAAACAGCTAAGGGTTTCCGTCCGCCCTTAAGTAAGAATACTTACAATTTTATCTTTAAGACCCATAAATGATTTTGTTGAACTTAACGAAACCATAAATACGTATACTACACCTGCACTTTAACTACCAAACCATTAATAGGCCATATAAAATCATAAATTCCGTAAGATATAAGGATGTGGAATAACTTTCCCGAAAAGATATTGAAAGTCTTTGCCACCACGGTTAAACATATAACCAAGCCCCCCGGAGATTTAAATTTACATGAAAAGATGATAAAGATTTTCATTACGAGATTTTAATTAATGTATTTTATTTCAATAATAAATATATCTTTTACATCATTAACTCGATAAGTTCTTTTTACGTGGCTTAGTTGGTGAAGTGCCTTTCGATAGATGATATGTAGGAAAAGCTAAGGATGTTGTTAATTAACACGTATTTGAGACCACTTAATCTCGTAGTCCACGATACCGGTATTAACTTTACGGCGGCGGATTTCTAGAAAGATACCAAAATAATGGGTATTTCGTGTAAACAGGTGCCTATAAAAGCCTATTAGAACATTGGGAAGGTTAAAAGGGTATACGTATTATTTCGCCGAACGAACAACATCCTTTTATTAAAAATTGAAAGCTTTACGGATCTAGAAACACGTTAACAAATAATAGTAAAAGGTCTAAATGACACTATAGGCCCTAAAAGCTTATTGTCAACGCTACTAGTCTTTAAACTGTATCTACGCCTAACAAGTGAATCTTAGCTTTTAACAAGTACTTAAAAACGTATTACGACTGATAATAAAGCTTTGAAAGAGCTACGAAAAAAATCGGCCCGTCTTCAGATTAATAAGGCCCTTAATATCAGACAAAGTCCAATGATAATCTATATACTTACTTTACCGTCGTAAAGTGAAGTCCTCGTATAATAGGAGCTGGGAAAATAGAAAGGCTTGTACAGAATATTGAATATCGCGAATTCCGAAGTGATTACTAAAACTATTAACGGTCTTATATTTATTTAACCTACTTAAGTTAAACCTTACATTAGGGTTACCGATAATGAAGACCTTTACGCCAAGCGATCGAGTTAATACAAACTTCCTCCACCCGTTATCTATAAGCCGATAAAAAGTCGCCAGCGCAGACGACCTCTAAAAAAAAGAACGTTAAAGAGGAGGAATACACACCAGGCCGTATTTAAAATACTACTTGGGTAAAAGAAAAAAGAAAACTTAGTACTAAAGCACCGAACGTAATGGATTATTAAAACCTCCTGTAAACCCTTTAAGAAAAGAATTAAAGTTGAGATTAATGCTTGAAAAACTTAAAAGATTATACAATTATGTAGAAAACCGATTTTAGCTTCTAAAACCTGAATATTACGATTTTAAAGTCAAGGATTATTCACGAGGTTAAAGGTTAAACCATAAGGCGGCTATAAGAAAAATCACGTCTAATTGCGTAAAAATACGGTAATAAATGCAAAGGATAAATACTTACGAAATATAAAACGATCTAGAAAATTGGCTAACTATTAATAATTGTTTTATTCATAAGTTTACTAATAAAAAGTAAAGGAAAATTTACGTTTAATAACCATGATATAACGAAAGCTTATATATAGTTCATGATGGATTTATAACGGATCGTATTATTAAAACTATTACAGGAACTTCGTGTTATTTACACTTTAAATACGTTAATACGTGTTATGACCAAGAACCAACTGCAGGTTATGGAATAGGCCAGAGGCCAGCTGCGCCATTAGAAGCTTGACGTCCAACATATTAGGCGGAGAACATCTCTTATGTCAGCAACCCAGGGTTAGGGTTAACGCACGGACGCATAGGATATGTTGGATATGTTGATATCCAAGCTATCCAGTACTGAAGATGGTATAAAGGTACGGATATATAAGGACACGGTCATCACCACATAGATAGTATTTCCTTCATAGCTCTTCAGTTGTCAATCTAAGTATTCAGCCTACACATCTGAATAGCCTCACGGTTTTTGATCATTACTTACACGGTTGCTATATTGTTTACTCAGCACCTCTGCTACCTTCTTGATAACATAAACCCTCCAACACCTTCTATATACTCACGGGTATTTAGTGTAATCATTACACTTTTATTAGTAGTTTAAATTACTGGCATTGCTATTACTAACTTCGCCGTTAATATTACTATCTTGCCAGTCTTTCGGTTTTCTGATGCCTTCCTGTTCTTTCACGTTACACATTGGGCGGTTTAAGTAGCCTTCAATTCGTACAGTTAACTTATTATTGTTTACAAACCTTTTTAGGGCGCTATTACGCGAGACTTTGGTTATAGCGATTGCGGTATTATTTTTTCCGTTAATCCACCTGAGTTTATCGATTTTCTTGGCTTCGTATAAAATCTTTAAAGCCATTACGTTCATCATTGGACGTTTCTCATTAGTTTTACCCAGTTTTAATAGGTATTCTTAAAGGCTTTAGAAGTCTATATACACTATTATAGGTATCGGAGGTATTCCTAGCTATTGAGTGATAATTTTTAATTTATTACTAATTACTATACCGATATTAAATCTTGTTATTATACTATAAACTTTTGAAGTTAGTACGCTTCGTGTTATACATTTGTATTTAACCGATATTCAACGTATAAGGTTTTCCGTAATTATAAACTGCTCTATAGACCTTTCCTTGTTAACAAGTATTATTAAAAACTGGATTTGTGATGTAAGATTAGTATTATTGGAAAATAACCTATTCGTAACAATTATTGACTTCGTTTTATTAAATCTATCGAGATTATATTAATCACTTGTTCCGAATGGTCTAGTTATTATTCAATCCTTTCATTTAACTTATTAAAGTTTTCGTCTCGTGGATCTTATACTTGTGTCGTAATAAATAGGTTGTGCGATGCTTCCAGTTAACATAGCGTGGTAATATAGACTGCACGGACCCTTTGTTTTAGATATCTCTGTAATTTTGTCTTGTTAGCCTTATCGATAGTCGTTAGGAACATAGCTGTTATAGGCTAGTGTCTGGCTAGTATTTAACATGAATACAACCCTGGTAGTTCTACTCGCCCCTGCGATGCTCTAGAATAGGGAGAGAGCCGTTTAAGGACACATCACATGAATAGGGAAAGGGCTGTACCATTTCAGATCCATAGCCGCTCCCTAGAAGGTACTTCTACTTTTTATCCTTCTTTATCGAGGTTTATAGACAGAATCCAACCACCTTAAGCGAAAGCTCCGGCTACAGTTCCTTTACATATAAACCTTGATTCTCTATCCGACGGTGTTTTAATTGCTCCTTAGCTGCTATAACCTAGAGCTATATCTTTATCCTCCAATCCACCGAATCTGGACAACTAGACCTTGGACCAATTCTTTGATGCACGCGTTAAGGAGCAGCTTTAAAGCGCTTTATCGGCCTAATACGATTAATTTACAACTTAATATGAACGTTTTACTGATTCATTACGTATGAAACTTATCGAGCGGGATAAACTAGTTCGGAAATACGTTTTGCACTTAAAATAACGAAATAATAATACTTTGAACGCTTTAACGAATATAATCTAACAACTCGAAGTTACCGACACGCCTACATCTTCGGGTTAACTTCCTCTTTAGGAGGTTCCCCCTATGTATATTACGAATCATGCTGTTGTTATACTGTTCCCTATTAAAGACCGCGTTAACTTCTCAAATAACGACGACTTCTTCGATTTTGACTACGATATCAACACCCCTTTTAACGGAAGTTACCTACCTAAACGTAAATTACTTAAATAACCGGTTAGGTTTCCCAATATTGAATTACGATTCTCGGTATAAAAAGCTACGATAATACGTAAATTACGCCGGAACCAGAAGTTTATGGGTATTAAAAAAGATTACTTTACTTTATTTTTAGTATCTAGAAAACCCCGCCAAAATCGTCATAAAAATCTATTACGTTCATGAAGGCGATAGCGGTATTAATGACCCTGACGTTTTTATAGTTATATTTCGCGCTCATTATTGCAACCCTAACGAATTTAAAACAGTTATTCTTTGGCTTACGAGTATGAAGTAAAAATTTTATAAACGATTTTACGTTTTTTTAAACGTTTAGGAGACTTTATTATAAAAGCCAATGGTATGGCCTAGAAATCCGCCGCCGAACTCACTATTGTAAAAGTGGCTATTAATAATATACTTATTAATACGTTATTTCCCCTCGACATACCGACGGATTATAATAAATAAGTTGTTCGTGTTTAATTTATCAACGGGCGTCTTTATAATTTCCGTACTCGTTACGGCGGTACTAATATTATCGCTACTGGAGGCATCTCCCGCGGTGGAAATAACGGCGGTGATATGCCTATTTAAGATAGCTAGGGCAATGTTATTATAACTAGCGTAAGAACCTTTCGAGACGCTTTCAAGCAACGCGCTACCTAGGTTAACCACGCGAAACTCTTCTGCCGTAAAGACATCGAGTTATACTTACGTTATGAAGGGAACGGTTACCGGATAAGTACCTGCTTATAGGATCCGGCGTAACGCTCGAGCGGCTTTGACGATAAAACCGCTATAAAAATTCATATAACTTCGGTCGAAAATCTAATCGATTTCGAAAAGTAAAAAGCGTAATTTGTATATTGTCGTGTATAGAAATTAGCAAAACCTTAATTTAATTTAACAACTTCACTCTAATGTTTAAATATATTTTCTTTTATAATAAATTTACTTTGTAATTTCATTCGTTTTATTTACGTTTTAAAAAAATATGCGTTGTAAATTCTATAACATAGCGAGTGAATAGATTACTAATTAATTAAAGATACCACGTTTTTCTATCCCCCTATACTAATTAGACAAAGCTACGTTTTACACGCCCGGTTATCCATTACAACTTATTTACTTTATAACTTTTTTAAACATCGACCTCGATAAATATCGTTACCAGATATAAGCTTACGTTGTCTCTTTTTTATAATATAACGTTTTTTTTGGTAAAATTTAGAAAAAATATTAATAAGTTACTTACAATGTCGCGAAATATATATTACTTTTAAAGCGAGCCGGTAATCACCCTATTTAGAAGCAAGGGTTTATGTCCGTTTGGAAAATGCCTAAAAGAATTAGCGCCGTTATATTGAACGGTTTTTTTTATAATAGGTTCGTAGGGACCATACCATTACTACGTAAGCTGCTGTTATCTCCCTCGAATATATTAATAAAATACTCGCCCCAAAAATACTTATATTTATTTACGATAAACTTTCTATTAATTTTAGAGAATTCGTATCTCTATCCAACCGAGACCTCGGCGATAAGCTACCACTTTACCGCTTTAAAGCGGATTATAAAATTTCCTTTCGTACCGATAACCAAGGCTAACCTTTAAAAATACCATAGGGCCTTTTATACGATATATTGCGTAAAAAACTCCTCGTATTACATGGAACGTTAACCGAACTCTTTAATTAAATTCATATTTGGGTAAATATCTCCTTAATAAACGCGTTAATCTTTTTCATTGAAAAACCTGGCGAAGAGTTACGATTTTGTATCGATTATCCTAAGCTGAATATTATTACAAACTCAAATCGTTACCCGCTGCCTCTTATTAAAGAGACTCTTGCGAATATTTCGTAAGTTAAGTGGCTTACTAAATTGAATATTAAATTTATTTTTCACAAGTTTCGAAGTTAAAATAAACAGATAAATTGAAAATTATATTTCGTATACGTTTTAGGCTTTTTAAGCAATTCGTTATTCTATTTAGCCTTTTGAACGCCTCCATTACCTTTTAACGGTATATTAATGATTTTATACGCTCTTTTCTCAATATTTTTCGTTTGGTTTATTTCGACATCTTCGTTTGCTCCAACTATACCTTTAACAACAATATAGTTAAAGTTAAATAAATCCTTAACTTATTAAACGTTGCAGAATTTAACTTAAATATTTTTAAATACGAATTCGATATTTAAAAAATTAAGTACCTGAGATTTTTTATTAAAACCGACGTTGACGTCCGTATAAATCTAGATAAATTACGCGTTATCCAGGAATAGGCGGCTTTTATGACGGCTTTGAAAGTACGGAGCTTTTTAAAGTTCGTAAATTTTTATTGTTATTTTATCCGCGACTATTCGACAATTATCGAACCATTATTACTATTAACCCGTTAGGGTACTTTATTTCGTAAAGTGTTTTAAAAAAAAACTGGTTTCTAACGGCTTAAGCTTAGCTTTTCTTTAAGTCTGTGTTCACCTAATAAGATTCCGATTGCAATACTTTTTTCGAAGTCGACTATTTTGGATAGGCCTTAGGAGGCTAACTTTTTTAACGCGACGACCACGGTAACCTACGTTTAGTAACATATTACTTCTGTCGTTTATCTCCCGCCGAATATAATTACAAAATCCATGATAGAATGTTTTTTAGCATTATAAACTATTTAAAAGTATAAAACACGAAACTCCGAGGTACGAATCGCCCGTTTATCATCCTAACGGACTATAAAAACTTAAAATACTTTATAACGACACGACGACTTTTCGAACGATAAGTCCATTAATTTAGACGCTTTTCGTAATTTCGTTTTCGGTTGGTATAAAATAAAGTAACGAACCACGTACGACCTGATTTATTATTACAACGAAATTAGGTTATTCCTAAAGTCTTTTCAGACCTACGTTACTTAAGCCGAAAATTTTAGTTATTACGTCCCGAATAGTTTTCTTCTAAGCCGCTTCCGTGTACGTACGTTTCCCGGTTAAATGTCACCGGCGAATCAATTTTAAAAGGCCGTAAATCTTTTTACTAACGTCAACCTTTAAAGTTATTAGGATACCGTTATTATAAGCGATACCACCTACCCCCACCTGATATGTACGGTACGTATAGGTGACCGACATTTCCTAACAGATATCTGTATCGAAGACGATCGCATATTAAAAGTTTTAATTTCGAAATATCGGGTAGACGACGATAAAGTTTTAAGGTTTTACGACTGTATTTGAGTACTTGTTTACAAGCCATTTACTACCGCGTTAAAAATTAAGTTACTTACGATTCGCTCCTTACCGGTTACCTAGGCCATGACGATATTATCATTATCCTTTTTAAATCGTATTTTTAATTAGGCCTATATCGTATGGTCCGCCGCTTTTATCGTAATTACGACGTATATAGCCATATAAACTATTGAAAACACCGTCGAAAAGGGCCTTTTAAACCCCTTTATATTCTCAACGGCTTTAAAACGAACTCTTCGTCGACTTTATAATTGATTTACCTTGGGAAAACGAAGGCGACCCCGGTTAATTTATTATTATTACGAAACGTTTAAGTAAATCTGTTACATTTAAAGCTATAACTATTATAGACTCCGAGGCTTATACGAAACAGTTTTTCAGTTGTTATTAGCGGTTTTATGATTTTCCGCGTACGTTTGTTAACGATCGTGGTTCTAATTAGACTCATAGATTTTAAAACCGACTTTACGACTTGATTGGAGTAAAAAAACGTTTGAACACCGCCTTTTACCCCAAAACTAACGGTGTAACCGAACGCGTAAATTAAAAAGTCATTATATATTTGAGCTTATTCGTCGTTTATATATAACTCGATTGAAACCATTTTTTACCCGACTATTAACAAGTATTAAACTACAAGAGTACTATGACTATCGGAATTAGCATGTTTTTAATAATCTATAATTATTACGTTTATTTTATCCAACCGGTACAACCTTTTTTCGTTTCGACGGCGACACCACTTATTAAGACTAAAAACCTTGTTAAACGGGTCCGCGAAGCTACAGAATTTGTATAAGCCGTAATAGCGGCTACGTAATAAATTATGGTGGAAGTCGCTAATAAACGGCGTTTCCTCTCGTAATGTTTTCGAGTCGGTGATGACGTTTAATTTTTCCTGAAAAACTATAAGCTAATCGAATTCTTTAAAAAATTAAGCTATCTTTGGAATAAGTATGGAGTAACGCGTTGAATCGGCTTTTACGTTGTTAAAATTAACGTCCCAGGCGGAAAATATCCTCAATCTTATATAAATTAATTCTTTTGAGCCTCTTCGGATTCGATTCCAAGCTAGCAAACTCGAGACTTTTAACCATAAACTATAATTGTTAAAAACGACGATAGTAAGTCGAAATCGGAATATTAAATCGAAAGTATATTACAAGCCCGTAATAAACCTTAAGTTGAACGTAACCGACTTTATAATTAACTGGAACGGTAAGTTTTAGTTAAATGATTATATTACATATACCTAACGCAAAAGCCGGTTTTAAAATTTTCTAATACCATATAATTAGATAACTTCAAATCGCGTTACGGATTAGCTAAATATAACGATAAGCTCTTACGCCTAACTCGTAGGAGGGTATAATTTTACACTTTACTTTATTAAGCGGGGCGATGTATAAGCCGTTAGAAAGCGGATACCAAATAATTGTATTCATATTGATAAAAGTTAAGAGTAAAGGATTATAATCGGAGCCCCTACTTATTTAAATATATTTTTAAAGTCCTGGTCCAAATCTTTACCTAGTATTTTTTTACTTTTTTTTTGATAAAATGGCTTAATTTAATATACATACGACCTAGTTTAGCATTAATACACTCCAAAAACCTAATAAGTTTCTGTATTACCTTTAATAACGTTCCTTAGCAATTCGTTAGCCGCGCCCCCCCCCCCCCCCCCATTTTTACCGGGTTATGAAAAACTTATCTAAGTATTACGTTCCTCGTTTATTAACTGTACAGCTCGCAAGCCCCCAAACCATATAGGAATAACGGGGATAAAACCCTCTTCGCCTCGGGTATTAACCTTACGTTACGTGACGTGACGGACATTTATAGCCTTTTTGGTGACGATTATCTAAGTTTACACGCTTTCTAGCCGCTCGCTAACACTTAGTGAGCAGCTTATGATACGTAAACTTACCTCGGTATCAAACGTCGAACGTCAGATACGCCTTCGATAACTCCCTAATAACTTTATTTATATTTGGGTTTGAATTGAATGATGTATATGTATAAATAAAACTACGATTCGTAACTTTAATGAAGTAAAGGCGATACCGAACCCTAATGTTTAGCTACTTATTAACAGCTTCCTCGCGATTATTGGAGTCACTTACCCCTAGTCTTTTGGTAGAATTTCCTGGAATTATACGCTATTTTATAAACGAATTCGAAATATTTTTACTTTGAGGTTCCATTGGGATACATATTAATAGACTTTAAGGTAAGCAGTTTCATACTCTTTCATAAAAACAAATAGCTTTAAAGTATATAACCCATATCTTTAATAGCTTCATTCGCTTCAATGACAAACTAAGGATTTATCGTAACGTTAATGAATAAAGAGAGCATTAAAATTACAAAACAAATAAGTGTTATACTAGTAACTGTTGATATTAACGCTGTATGGAAAAAGGTTAAAGATTAAGGACAAAAGGAAATTTTATCTTTTGCAATTAGAATTTTACGGATTATTTATAGTGGAAGAGAGGGCGTTAAAACTCCTTTTACGTAACGATGGCCTAATGCCTTTTACATGGAACCGTATTGTTCTAAAAGGCGCACGTACCTTCCTTATACTTAGGGCGCCTTACACTACAACATTGAAAAAATGGTAAGGAACGACAAGAGTATCTTTGGAGGTAATGTTATAAGCTAGTACCTGGATAATATTTACCAGGGATCCAACCCTAATAGTTCTACTCGATCCGACGATGCTCTAAAGTAGGGAGAGAGTCGCTTAGAGATACGTCACTTGAATGGGGAAAGAGCTGTATCATCTTAGCTTCATAGCCACTCCCTAGCAGGGACTTCTTCTTCTTCTCCTTCTTCATAGAGGTTTATAGACAGAATCTAACCACCTTGAGCGACAGCTCCGGCCACACTTACTTGACAATAGCTTACCTTTTTTGACGTATGTTAGTATAAGTACCGCTTTTAACTTTGACACTATGGATATGAATTAACGAGTTATTAAAGTAAAGTTACATACCTTAAATTAAAGTTTCGATTAGCTTACACTTCTAAAGGACTGAATTTTTTTTCACACGCTGTTTCATCGTTATAAATTTGCTTTTTTCGAGAAAAAAAAGGGTATCGTTAATTTCTTTACTTGTAAGACCAAAGTTTTGGCCTTTCGTAATTAGAAGATATGGGTTAAACGTTGAATGTTTTTTATTTAATCTGTTTTCAAAGTGCGCCTGATATGTTAAGAACTAATAAATACATGTTTAGGCTAGTCTATACGAAGTTTTGTTATAAAGTATTACCGTGCCGGTCGTAAACTTATCCTTCAATACTTTTGGTAGTTTTAATAGTATAATCTACTAAAGATTGGTATTAGATTTCATGTACGCTTACGCTATATTACTGCTATTAAATATGAATTAACCTTTTGAGCTAGCTGTCAAACTGGAAACAATTGTAACGATTAAACGTTAGTTAACCATTCAAATTATAGGAGATTATGTAAAGATTTAGTCCTTACTTTTATTACTATATCCTTAAGCAATTAACCGAAAAATTTTGTACGCCCGATCCATGTTTTTATCTTTAACCTCGTAGACTATTTTCGAATTGAAAATAGTAACGTTTTAACCGTTAAATTTCGTTAACAACACAAGGAAAATTACTCTTTATATAAAAAGTTCGTTAATTTTCATCTAGGTGTTTTCTTTAAAAGGCTTTTCCAGTATATTGATAATGCTTTTAGCATGCAGTTTGAAAAGAATTTTCTCTTCAAACTCTTCCTTTGAAAATACCCATGTTATTATATATAACTTGCTAGCCTTTTAGTCCTCGTTGCCGTTCTTCTCTTTAGTGTATATCCTTCTTTTAGGTGGTTTCTTACACCGTCGATGTTTTATCAGCTTATCAATAATCTGCTTAGGTGGATTATGTTAGTTCATTCATTCAGCTTAGATGTTGTTATCGTTAAGATCTTAATCAGACTCAAAGGGAATTTTATATGTCTTAATTTATGTAACTCGTAAATTTATAACACCGTTAGTCATTTTAACTATTCAATTTCAATTAGTAATACTTAAGATTTTATATCGCTTATACTATTTATCTATCCTTCGTCACGTAAAAACTTTACTTTGAAGGAAGGTGGGGGGATATCACCTCTGTTGTTAACGTTCCGTCTTTAGTATTAAGAATATTGTTGACCAGGCGGCGTATTGATTTCTTTTTCAGTTTCTTTAGGGGTTTGCTGTATATTATAACGCTCTTTTAGGTGTTTAACAATAGTATCAACTTAGTCGACATACTTTGGTAGGCCTATAATACTAGCAAAGATGGCACAAGACGATTGAAACCAATAATATCTTTAAACCCTTTTACTTTCATTTAAAACCGTGTTTCTTAATTAGTAAAGCTTTAGATTTCTAGTATAACAATATCATAAGTCCACTGAATAAAATAATATACCTTTTCGATTTAACCAATAATCTAATAAACCTTAACGGAAACCTATTTATACTAAATCCCTATCGATTTAACATTAACTTAAAACTCTATCGTAATAAAGTTGGTGCTGATATCGTAAATAAACATGTTTTATTTCCTAAGTTACGTATTAATCCAAAAAATACATATTACCTTTTACGTTTCATTTATCGTAATAATTTTAAAATACTTAACTCTGCAAAAAGCTGTAGCGTAATTTGTAACGTAAAGTATTAACTTACTGTCCAGGTAAAATACGTCTATGAAAACCTAAAAGTTCAATTATTAATTTTTTTACGTATACCTAAGCCTTAGGGGGGGTTGGAAGTGAATTTGACAATAATAGCAAATCCGTTTAATTATATTTAACGTCTATACATCCATATCTTCGTAACCAGCTGCCTTTGAAACTTTATAAAGTCTATTAGTTATTGGGTAATTAAACCTACGATATAATTAATGGAGTGACTACTTTATTAATTCTAATATTACCACCTTCTACTTTGAAAATAAAACCGAAGTTACCTCTACTTAAGGCTAAATAGGAACCTTTTACCGCCTCTAACTTGAAGTAATTCATTAATTTAAACGTTAACGTTAACACCAAGGTTTTTAAGCTTTGAAGGTAAAAGAGGAAGGGGGTAAGAGATTTCATGATATGGAAAATAATAAAATGAATGATAATTTTAACCGTCGTTAATCCTAATAAAGATATGTCTTTTTTAAGGTTTGTCAACCGTGGTTTTATTAATATCCTTGTGGTTAAGTTTCGTAATAGTATTAGTATCCCTTCATAATACAAAGTAATACGAATAACCTTTTATTAAGTATATTATCGCCTAGTGTCCGGTATAATACCCTGAATAACCTATTTTGCATAAAGATCTTAGATAGTAAAGAGTTATGTAAGTCTAAAGACTTTATCGTTATATCAGTGATAGGGGTTTTCACTTGTTAGGCGGTATAGGAAGGCGTGGTCGACGAGTTATTACGTTACTTTAGGGCCGATATAATTATTTTTATACCAGTTGATAGCCTTAGGCTTATTTTCCCTCTCTTGAACTTTAATATTTTTATGGTTTTCGACTGTATTAAAGTAATTATGAGTAGGGGTCCAAGGAAATTATATACAATACCTTAATCATTTTTCATGACGTTTAGTAATAATATAACGTATTAATTAATAACCTTATTTATCGTAAACCCAATATTTTTAGCATTCAAAGTAAACTTACTTAGTGAGCTTAAAACCCGTCTTTCTTACGTAGCCTATTGGTTATGATGCTAGTTCTATGCCCGTTAACAGTATTAGCTGGGCCTCTTATATTGTCGATTAATATAGTAAATTTAGGCGGAATTTTCTTCGACGTCGGTATATTCCGGGCTTAGGCGTATATTTTAGTTGAGCCCAAGATTCTAATTGTTATAGTTGTTAAGAAGGAACGTAACTGGATAAAAAACCCTTTGTAAGTGACTTTTAAGTAGTAAAAGACATATTGAAACTAGTCGTAACCCATAACGGCTTGCCAAACTTATTAATATAAGGTGTTTTCGCCAGCTTTGACGCGTTCTATTCCTTGTTGGAAAAGTATTAACTTATTAAGAATCCAATTAATGAGGTCTATATTATATTTCATTCCTTTTTTCGTGGCTTAGTATATAAGATGACTTAATGTTATTCCAATCAGTATAGTACTAAATAAAATTAGACTTTTACTCGAAGTATCCCTTTAGGCTATAGTAGATTTCGCGAAAATAAGAGTAATTTTTGAGGCATCGGAGGTAGTAGTCCTCGGTTAATCCAGTTAGGATATTGGGAAATAACGAGTGAAAATCTGGCAGTTTAACCCTCATTTGGCGGTAAATGTTGAAGAACGGGCGCAATTTGATATTGAGGAGGTTGTTCGGCTTATCGTTATACTTCTTCTTTTATCCTTGGATTTTAATTAACGTGGTGATTGCCGCGTAATTCGTATTCATTACAAGGACTTGTCGAGAGTGAAGAGTAATGTATTGGTCGTAGGGACTCTTTGAATCCCTTAGCTGGACAAGATGCTGATATTAGTAAGTAAAATAGTTACTCCTAGCCGAGTTTAGAGAGAAAAAGCTAATAGTTGTGTCTATAGAAAGTTCGTGCATAAAGTTAGTTTTCCATTGATTTGACTTTTAAAATTTGACGTGTTAAGAAGCTTGGAGTAAAGGGATTTAAGGATTTCCGCCGTAGGGGATTTGGTTATATGTATTTTGGTGTTAAGGGATATGTCAAGGTTTATGTTTAATTGATTGGTATATTTAAGGGCTTGCGGCGCGTGAGTAAATTTATTTTTTACGGATAATAACACTAACGTATTAAGAAACTCATTTAACCAGGTTTAAACCTTTATTTCGGTTTGGGAAAGTCTATATGAACGTGTATCAAGGCGTTGGAAACACTATCGCCTGCAATCCCTTTTTCGTCTTTTGTTTTTAGAGATTTTTAAAGGGTCTTCATCGGTAACATATTCGTTAATTAAGTTTGACAAATTGCCCTCTTACTTTTCTGTCGTAGGTAGTTCAATCATTTATTTATTTCATTTAATCTTTATCCTCGTTTTCAATCGTTCATTTACCGTTTTATATATTGTTTGAGTCCATTCGTTAAACTAACCGGTTAAATCGTCGATTGCGTTAGGTTCTTAGTCTTATTCTTTAGGATCGAAGTCGAAAATGAAGCAGCTGATGTAGTTAGTTAGATATTTAGGGGTAGAGTTCCTAGTGGTATCGGTGAACCAGAGGTCTTCATCGTAATGCTTTTGGAAGACGGTGCTGAGGGCTACGATTGCTTCCTTTCTGGTAGGATTAGTAACGGTATTAGTTATAGTGTATTTTAAAGCCATTTTGAAGAATATGAAAAGATATAGATTGAAAAGGAGTGGTGTAAAGTAATGGGTCGTAGGTTTGCTGTTAATGTTAATATAGTTAAAGATTCTAGGATTTAATCATTTTTGAGATTTTCAATTTGTAGTAGTAACACCCGTGGTAATAGTAACCCCAATAGTACTAAATCAATTCTTTTCCAATTTTCTGATTTTGTAATCTTTAAGATTTTTATGCGGTTAATTCTAACGCCTTTTAGAAGAATTAAGAAAAATTTCTGAGTGTTTTTAATATCGATGCCATCGCTTATATGTAGACTGCTGTGAATATCTGTATAGATTATAAGTCTTCCTTACTTGATGTCGTGAATGACTATATAGCGTATAAAGGCTCTTTGCAAAAACCTTTATTTGAACTTATTTAAATAAAACGTAACAATCAGAAAGCTTCTTCTTTTTTTACTTAGCCGATCTGTTCCTATCCTAATTAGCTCTGATTAGTGTTTGTAGGCCTTTATAGTTGTAACGTATTCGATTCGAATTACTGTGGTCGAAGTAACTGGTGTTGTATTGATATTGGTTGGTTGATGTAGTAAGTTCTAAGTTTGGTAGACTGCTAGCCAGTTTACACACTAATTTGTATGGCCAAACACTTTGGTCTGTGCCCCACTTTGAATTGAGCACCTACTGCATTGCACTTGCAATACAGTACAGTCAAATCTCACAAACTACAGTCAACTTGCAGTACGTACAATCAACATTACTTACAGTAAAACTAACTTAATTGTGCTGTATTAGACTGTTATTCCAACAAAAACCTTTCCAATTGGAAAATAACTTAGTCGTTAATACTATAAAATGTAAACTGCTATATTCCAAGACCTTGTGAACGGTAAAAACTAACTTTAGCGGTAAATGACCAAACATATACTTTTCTTTTCATATGAATCTTGCTCTTCACCACAAAATAATTAATTAAAGATGTAAGCAAATTTTCAATTTGATACTGATAACTCATCGATGGATATTATTACCAACCCTGCTAGAAAATAATCATTCAAAAACCACATATCTATATTCGTTAAATATTTTAACAACAATTTATAATGAACGGATATGAACCAAAATTATATATTGAAACATCTAAGAAATTTCATCGGTTTGTAAAGGAATTTAGACCAGAACTTTTTCTTAATGTGGTCGGATCTTGTTTATAATCCTCGATAGAGAATAAAGGAGAAACTCCTACTAGGGAACTACTACAGATCTATAGAAAAGAAATAACCTAGTTATGTAAGGAGTAAAAGAATAATTCCGTCTGGTTTCCGAGTGGCTTTAAAAAATCGTAGGAGTAAGAATAGCTACTATCAGGACTAGATCCCTGGTAATTATTAACTTAGGTACTAGCCTGTAGTATTACCTTTAGGCCCCCCCTACCCCTTCTCTCACATTGTGATAGAAGGTAATAGAAGGTGCTGGCGAACTAAAGGATATAACAGGCGCGAAACAACCGTTTCTAAACGACTTAAAACGTTATAGTATTGCGTAAAAAGTTTCAGGCCGTCGAACAATTTGGCATCGTATAAAAGGCTCCGACACTGTACTTCCTATAAATAGTTCCATAGGCTTCTCCTTCCTAGAAGTACAAAACTTCAAGTGCCTATAATAGTACATTTAGTTCATGTCCCCTGCCAATAAAAAAGCAAAAATTCTCTTTTCTTTTATTATTGTCGTTTACAATCCTTGAAATGAACCTATAACTGATCGCAAACATCAATAAGGCAATCAAATATATGAATATACTCGCTTAGAGGTTGTTTCGTCACTATTAATGAGCATGTAATTTCTTACGTAACGTCTTATAAATATATACTTTAATAGTAGCTGTGAGAATATTTTTCGAATATATTCACAGAATAGCCTATAATTTGAGGAAGTTTCATGAGGAGACCGAAGGTAGGTTAATATGATATAACCATTGGAAAAATGTTAACAAGCGGTTAAATACCTGTGCCCATTATCGCTTTCATTTTATTAACATTATATGTAGTAACACTCATTATACGTATACATACTTAAACTTGAATTCTAACATAAATAAAGTCGTAAAAAACAGTCTAAAGTTTGTTTAGTTCTCGATACTTAGAACCTAGGTATATAATTCGTTTACAAGCAGTTTCTTAGGTGTTAATTAACGGCTAAAAACGTGTAAACTCAAGTCGTCGCCGCTAAAAAGAATATAAGAGTTTGTTGGGTTACATAAAAGAATATTGATGCATGTAGCGGAGCAAACTTAATATCTGTTACTTTTATCCGGACAAGTGGCTTACGAGCCGTGTAACTCCTGAATAAGAAGCTATATTTTTAGGTAAGGGAGTATATTAAAAGAGAACGTATGCATTACGATTTTCCAGTAGATAAGAAGCGTAATTTAAAACAATTAAGTAATATATTGAAATTTCGCAGTATATTAATGATAAGTTAGGTTGTATTCAAGCTAAGTTAGTTTATTTGCTGAATATATGTAAAAAGTTGCTAGGTGAAAATTTGGAACACGGCGAGTATAAAAATATGTTTAAGTTTTGTTGGTCTTTTTATTCATATTAGTTACGTTCATTTCTTGTACGCTGGAAATAACGTGTTTTATGCCGTTTATTAATGTAAAATATAAAATTTTAGGCATGTTTATGCGATAAGCATCAAGACCCGTGATTATGTTAAACGGACCTATAACGTAGTTCGAAAGTATTAGAAATTACGGTGTTTGAAATGATTAAAACCGGATTTTAAGTTAGGTATATATAATTTACTTGTTAATCAATACTTATCGTTCCGGAAAATCTTTATATCGAAAGCGGTTTATTTAAGGTTGATTTCAGGTTCGTAAAATGATTTTGACGTGGTATTTTGATTTCGTTTCGCCTTCAATATCTATAACATCGATAGTTAATAGTTGAAAGTCGTGATCTCGTTGATTTTAAAGCGGGTTCAACACGGCTCCAATGAATGAATTTATATAAAAACGGGAATATTTCCCTTTCGAAACGTTAAGTTCGTTGATATGGAAATGAATAATACGTGTTCTACGAAATTCATTCTAAAGTTAACTTAAGTTTTCGAAATAATTATTCAGTTTATGGGGTTTCAAAAAAAGTTAAACGTTATAACCAATCAAAAATCGGTTCGAGAGGAAACCTGACTTATTAGCGGTTTCTCTTATCCGTTATTATGTAACCATTATTACGGGTTCTATAAATCTCGTAGTATTATAGATACGATGAATCAATTTTCTACACATACGTATGGTTTTGTAATTGGGATAAGTAAACGTTATACGTGTTATATAAGGTTGATGTGATATATGTAAGTTTAAAAAATGGTTAATATTAATAGTAATCGTATTTTAATTATTTAACACTAATTGGTAATTGGGTAAAACATAACTTTAGTTAAATTAAACATAAAAAACTAAAAAAACGTAAATATATTAGGATTTTATAATCAACGCGTTCGGTAACTGTTGGAATAGTACTTCCTACATTACCGTAGGTCAACTTTATTTATAGTAAGATTGACTATACTAACTGCAAATTGAGTTTATTGTTTTATGTAGGCTAACTGTATTAGTTGTAAGTCGAGTAGTGTAGGCTACACTTCATACTAAGGAACGGGCCAAGAAATTGGAAACAGAAATTACAGTGCATAGCGGCTAGCGGTCTGCCAAAACTAGAATAATATATTCATCACTTGACTACGAAATACTACTATTACTTTGACCACGATTCGAATCAACAACGTTGCAACGATTTAAGGTCTTACCACCACTGATCAGTGCTTATTGGGTTAAGTATAAATTGGCTACGTAGAAGAAGAAGTTATTTTCCGGTTGTTACGCTTTGCGTTATCGTTAGAGTAGAGGAAAGATTTTGGCGAAGCGCTCTTATAGTACTGCGTTAGCTTTCGCAGTAGTATAAGGAGGATCTCTGAATTATATCAGCTATTACGGCAATTTTAAATGCAGGAGTCGGTATCGCTATTGAAAACACCAAGAAATCTTTATTAATTCTTTTTGAATAAAGAACGTTGAGATTAACCGTTGAAAATCTTAAACATCGTTAAATTGGAAACCAGCTAAGTTAGTACTACTGCAAGTACTAATATTGCAAAAACAACTAAGTTTTACAGCTAATAAATCTTAACCTTGACCCTCAATTAACAATAAATAGCTTTCACATCTAGCCTTTATACGACTTTTACTATTGATACTAAGTTTTTCCCGTTACTTTATCTTTTTACTCATTTTACGCCAATTTAATTGCCAAGTTTGCTGTCCTAAGCGAAAACACTAAAAATCGCCAAGTCACTCAGTCTCCACGCGACTTTACGCCGAATCTCAAAGTTTTTACATTTTTAGATCGCTAAGAACACTACCAAGCCATATGCTAGCTAAAATACCAAGTTCTTACGCCCCTATACCACTTGTTTACCTTACACTTCCCAAACTTCGTTATGATAGCTTTAGAATATGCTGGAATTGATACCGTTAACGTCACCAACCGCAAAAAGGTAATTAAGGACCTCGAAATTGTGTTTGTCAAACACTACGACGAAAACCTCTTTTTTACAAACCCTATTAAAGACTCTTCAATTAAGTACCTTATTAACATAATTAGATCCTATATTTTCGACTTAAATCTCACAGAACCGTTTAAATCTTAAAAGCGTTTGATGACTTTAAAAAATACTTTAGAGAATGGAATCAGGTTATTATAACCCAGATAGAGGGTGGGCTAGGAAGTAGGCCAGTATGCAACACTGCACCACTAGAAAGCATGAAGTCTAGAATCAGGCGGGGAACTTCTCTTATGTCAGCAACCCCGGACAGGGAAGGACCGATGGGACCGACAGCGACTCCAGCGGTCCAGTACTGAAGACGGTATGAAGGCACAGATATATAAGGACACGGTCATCACCACATAAATAGTATTTCCTTTATAGCTCTTCAGTTGTCAATCTAAGTATTCAGTCTACACACCTGAATAGCCTAACGGCTAGTGATCACTCTACAGCACGAATAAACATCTTCTTGATATTGCACCTTTGTTACCTCTGCTGCCTTACTGCTAACATAAACCCCCTGACACCTTCTATTTACTCACGGGTATTTAGTATGATCATTACAGACGATTATCCCCATTTTCCCCACAAACTTTTCAAAATGGTTAACATTAATCACAAGCTTTTTACAGACTTTACCAAGATGAAAAACAATATAAAAAAGAATAATAGGGAGCCATAAAATATTTTTAATATAAATATAATGCCTTTTTAAAAATTTTGCAAGTAAATAAAGGTTTTTCCTTTTGATTTTCACTTACTATTTCCTGGAATCTTTACAGGTTACGCTAGGGATTACTAACTCATCTTTTTAACCCAAATAGCCACGTTTCGCGAAATTTATAACGGTATAAAAAGCTACTTCAAAAACGACGTCCATCTTGCGTAATATTACATGGATTGGACTACGATAAAGTGGACGACAATAAGAATGAAGAAAAAAAAAGAGGAAACACCGATAAATATATTAAATCAGATTCTTAATAAGCGTAAGCTATCCCAACCGGCAATAGTAAAAGCCTACGCTAGCGAAGCCACATTCTGCAAGCAGGTACGGGCAGCAGTTATGGGCGTACACGTGTTTGAATACACCCTATAATGACCAGATGCCACCTGCGAAAACTTCTTTATCTACTTGGGTTTCTCTCTCGCGACCGTGATAACATGTACGTCTAACTCGCTTGTCATATACCCTTAAGATAATAACTTCCGCGATATCTTCCGTAATGTAAACAAAGAAAGACCACGCGATGATGAACTACGTTAATCGAAAGTATGACTACGGGCGCTTTCGGCGCCTCATGGCCTCACACTGGAGGTAATAGCTACGCTAGCGCCAATAGGGCCAAAATTTAAGCTGACTTGTTAACCGTGAGAATTATCGTTGTAATCGTGGTAAAAGGTATTATATTTGCAGCAAATTCAGCAATTAGTCCACTCGCCATCCCTCAGATAAGCGTTATAAAGAACAGATGATGTATTACACCAGATACCTCGATGCTACTAAATAAGACTATTTTAACTGCCTTGTCGAATTTAAGGGTAAAGAACCTGTTAATGACAATAATATTTTTGGGTAAATTATATGGTACGATAATACTGCTTTTGACGCAGCCTAGAATAAATTACGTGGTAGCAGTAAGAGATATGCAGGAAAACAAGAAAACTGCTAAAGAAGTAGATGAACTAACGACAACAACTTTTTTAACTAATATAGCTAAAGTGGAGGTTTGTAAAGGCTTAAGGCGGAGGAACTTTTTATAGGAGTTGATAAACTCGAACCCTAAAGCCTCGGACCAATTATGGCCAAATATAGTCGATTTACATACAAATAGGTGTATTTTAACGCAGGGGACAATTGAAATTAGTAGGGGTTTGGCCAATTAACGAGGTCGCAGTTCAGAGTTTACCGGAAAAGATTAATCAAACATACTGACGTACGCGCACAAACTCAAAAGCCGCCAGTATTGGAACAGCACTACCTGCAATATAGTAGGTCAACTTTACTAATAGTACGGTTGACTATACTGACTACAAATTAAGTATATATTTTTTTTTGGGGCTTACTGTATTAGTTGTAAGTGTTATAACCCAAGGACCAACTGCAGGTCATAGAATAGGCCAGCGGTCCGCTGCGCTATCAGAAGCCTGATTTCCAACACATCAAGCCAGGGATCTATCTTATGTAAGCACCCTGGGTTAGGGTTTGGACCGATAGGACCGCTCACGGTCCAGTCGACAACATTGAACCGAAGGAAGCGACATCGACTTCAGCGATCCAGTACTGAAGACAGTATGAAGGCACAGATATATAACGATACGGTCATCGCCACACAGATAGTATTTCCTTCATAGCTCTTCAGTTGTCAATCTAAGTATTTAGTCTACACACTTGAATAGCCTAATTGCTAGTGATCATTCTACAGCACGAACAAACATCTTCTTGATATTGAACCTTTGTTACCTCTGCTACCTTACTGCTAACATAAACCCCCTTATACCTTCTATTTACTCACGGGTATTTAGTGTGATCATTACAGTAAGTCGAGTACAGTATGCCAGATTTCATACTAGGGTACAAGCCAAGCAATTGGCAATATAAATTACAGTGTAGACTGGCTAGCGGTCTACCAAACCTAAAACAATATATTTACCACTTGACCACGTAATACTACTGTTACTTCGACAAATTGAATCGACAACTTTGCAACGTCTAAAGCTCTACCAATAGTAACGCTATTAATTTCAGAATAAAAAGCGATATTGAAACGTTAGTTCACCTCCATTAAGTCGTAAAAGCGTTTCTAAAACCAACCGATCCAATTTGAACCTCGATTACTAACAATTGTACGGGGAAATTCGTAGAACAGCTAATAATAATTTAAAAACCTTCTTTTGTAAACTTCGTCGTTTATAGTGGTTATAACTATTGTATATTACTTGAGGGGTACATATATAGAACATAGAAAAGAAGGTACAGGCAAGCACACCTGTACAATAGCTACTTCATTGCTGAGTTTTTCTTAGCTTCGCTTTTAATTATATTTTCTTCCTTTTTTATGTTTAGAATATTGCAATATTTCAATGTTAAATTACTACTCTATACGCATACCAATAATTGGTAACTATAAGTAAAAGAGCTGATAAATACCAGATTTAGCTTTTATTAGTCTGAATAAAACAAAGCGGAAAAATCTTTATTAGTTTTGCTACCCCGTAAAAGCAAAGTTAATAAATACTCCCTTCCGCCAAACACTTTCTTCTTTTTTTTTACTCTTTGATTTTAAGATCCGTAACCGCTTTCCTACCAATACTACTATTAACCGTAATTTATCGTTTCCGACCCCCTTTTTCTCTTTCTATCGTCTTTGTTATCATTATCGTCATCGTCGTCGGCGTTGTTGCCGTTACCATCGCCGTAATCGCTATTCTCCGCCATTATTTGACCCGTAACCAAGCTAGCCGCCACTGCTATCTTCCGCCATTACCGTTAGCTACCATAACTACCTTTCTATTTTTTTATTGTTTGACTTCGTCGCCTTCTTCATTTTACCTAATTTCCTATAAGTAAACGTCAACTACGTGTTTTAGGTCTTTCTCCACTCTTAAAGCCCCGCTGCACTCGTAACAAGCCTTTAATAGTTACCCTTTAGCCCTTACCTATAACTGCCCCTACAGTATACATTTTATTAACTTTTCTTTCGTTGGTACCCACTAACTTTTATCGAATACCTTAGACGTTTACATCTTTTTCGTCTCGTTTTTATATAATATGACCTTGCTCGCTGTAAATAAAAATGTATTTAATACCTAATGAAGCTAAATATTTACCGGAGTAGATAACGGTTGTCGCTGAAAGAAACGAAAAGTTCAGTGAATGTCTTAATACCATTAATACGAGCCTTGAATGATAGATTATAAACAATTAAATAATTATATTCAACAGGTTCAACACCTTTATCCGTACCCGAAAACGAAAACGTCGGCTTCATTGAAATAGATATCGTTTTCGTAATTTTAAACGCTTTATTTGCGGCCAAAATCGCCTTTTTTACAACCCTTACCGAAACACGCCAACCACTTAATCCTTAGATAACAATAACTTTTATCGTATAAAGCGTAGAGAAATTAGGGTTTATAACTCCGAATACCCTCATCCTTTCAAATAAAGATAGTTATTATCGGTAAAGATATCGTTTTTACAAACATTTAAAATTCCTAGGCTCGCTTCGAAGGTTTTACCAAGGTTAATCCAAACGAAAAAAATCACATCGTCTCCATAGTTAAAACCTTGTTTTAGGAATTAGAAATATTATGGTAAAATATTGAACTACTTTACGAGGAATGTATGAATCTTACTAACGATTGCCTCAAAGTAATCATAAATGTTTTTACATACCGTTTTTGAATAAACCTAAGCCGAGTCACCAAAAAGTTTCGTAAACTAATTTTTACCTTACAGGATCTTGTAAAGAACGAATATGGCTTCCGAAAGAATATTCAAACCAAGCTAAGGTATGTATAGATTATAAGCACTTTCGATCAAACTGTTGTTCTGTGTGTACGTGCGAATGTATGGAGGTATTCCGGTTTGTATTTGAAGTTGAAAACTAAGTAAAACATGATTCTACTAGAGTATGTATAACAATAAGTACTCATGAGAAGGATAACTAATAAGTATCTCGTAAGAAGATGCACTCGTGAGAAGGTGCACTTATGAGTAGACAGTTTCGTGAGAAGGCACGAGACGTACCAGACTTATGTAAATAAACAAGTACAAGCAACCCCGCTGTAATATAACAAATACCAACGGGCTAAAAGAAATATTAATTTCCTCCTCATTCCTTCCCATTGTTTCTTTCAAAGGCCTCAATCGATTCCGGGTAATTCAATTTTAATGCCGGCTTTTATTCGTCGTTACAAACCGTAAAGCCCTTTCATCTAAAAAGATACTGAACATGATCCCTTTTGCGACGGCTTCGATCAACTAGTTTAGCCAATATATGTTTCACTTTCCAGTTTTCGATATCCGATCCGTCGTCTTTATATTTAATTGGTTTGGATGATAACTTAATTCTGTTAATAAATCGTTTACTAGTTTCAAATAAGGTAATAAATAAGTAATGCTAATAGTTAGATAAACTCGTAAGTTTGGTAAAAAGTTCAATGTAAAAGTTAAATCATTAATCTTTTTTACGATTGTATATAGCCCTTTACGTGGTGATGATAATTTTCTCTTTTTATATAGTGGTTTTTGACTTTTTACAGATTTAACCACGTTTTTTCGCCTGTCGCAAATTCATACTAACGATAATTCTAATCATATTGTTTTTTTGCCTTGAATACGACAATGTCTATCGTTAATTTTGCTTTTCGTCGTAAATATTCCCGCATAAAGCGAAGTTCTATTTGTTTGCGAAGTAAAATTATTAATAAAATATTTATTAATGCCGTCAACTTAAATCTAAATAAATAATTATATAGACTAAATTCTAGGGTACGTAAATGAACATTATTAAGGTTTTATTACAAGGCCGTTATAATATTTACATAATAATATTTAGAATATTTCATGAAAAAATAGCAAAATATCAATTTAACTAACTAATTATTCCTTTTTACGTACCTATTCTCTTATTAAATAATAAGCTATCATTATTATTAAACGTATTCCAAATACCTTTTAAAAACTTTACCAAAAAAACTAACATAAACTTAACATTTTTATACGAGATAATTTGTTGTAGATAAGGCCAGTCGTATAATAGAAATTGTCGAACCAAAACCACTGCCTAATCTTCGGTCGTATACATCGTATAACCATAAATTAGGAACGTTCGTTTAAAAGTTTTGCATATCATGGGTATTATAATATCAAAGGATTCCCCATCAAGTAACATCCAAAGTATACCTTTAAAAGGAATTATTAGAAATACAACCATAAAGTCTATATAAATCGTATACATTGATTCCTTCAATAATTGGATAAGTTTAAAACGACTAAAAGCTTTTTAATTTTCGTTAAGTAAAATTCCGTAATATATGTAATTCTTAATATATACTTCTATAAACTTACGTTTTTAACGAAAATATACTCCGTTTAAGGTAACCATTAGTCTCTTATATCCGAAATAGTGTTTTTTATCGTATACTTCGGCGAAATTCTCTTACACGAATATTATAAAAACTATAAGCCTTTTACAACCGCTCGCATCGTAATTTTACAATAAGTCATTAATTGATTGAAATGAGTATCCAAGATCAAATTATTAAAAGTTATATCCTTATTATTTTTGTTGTTTACGAAATCTTATGAAGTTATACGTTGAATAACATCCTTATCATAACAAATACAAAAGTGACGTCGTAAGTCATCGGTTATCTACTCCTTAACAAAGTGTATTATCCAACTTTAATTCACTATTAATAAGTTATTCAATATTCAATTTAATACCGGTATATTAATTCTATAAAGTTGTTTATCGTCGTTAAAAAACAAACGAATAAGGGTATTAAGTAACAAACTAAGGTGTTTTAACAAGTAAATTATATTGAATAAATATAAATTGAAGTAAATTAACGCGTTAACTAGTTATTGATTCACCTTATCAATTAATATCGTATTTTACGACGTTTGATTTATAATATCTAGAATGACATAATAGTCAGTAAAAATAATAATTAGTAAAAGTTTAATAACTAAGGATATTCCAAGGTATTTAAATATCTATACAAAATATATAGCCTTATATTTCAAGAGATGAAGATTAAGTTTAACTCGAATTAATTGAAGACTGAAAAATACTATTAATTTAATAATAGTTGTTAAGATAGGCTAGCTTCATTATTAAAAATACCCTATCTTTAAGTAAAAAAAAACATAATACCGAATTCACGTTTAAAACTCCCGTTGATTTAAAAAAAAAGTTAATGTGTTAAATCAAAGTAGAATAACTTAAATTCTTTACACAAATAAACTTGTATAACTTTAAAATTCTATCATTATTTAGGTGTAGGCTTATTAAAAGTAAACTATATGTAATGTCATCTCTTTTTTCAATTACTGATTTCGAATTATCCCTATTTCTTCTCTTATATTAATAGATTCTTTTTAAGTTTTTAAAGTAAGCATAATAATGGGACGTAAAAGGGTATTATTAGCCTTGAAAACCCTGTTACCCCTGGGTATATTTCAAGTGCTTTTATGTTTTGAGTGGAAAGAAGATTTCGAAAACCACAAGTTCTTTCTTTAGTAATTAAAAGCAGATATAAAATTTTTCTCACGATGAAAATACACCTTTACTAGCAAAAGGCTTAAATAAAGTTTCTGAATACATAAATTGTTCCTTAAACATATTAGAAAAAATATTAATATCATCGATAAAAGCGTGACAAAAAGGCCGAAATTCTTTTGAAATTCGATTTATAAAACGTTAAACGTAAAAATGCGAATTACGAAAACCTATAAGAACAACTTTATTTCATTCGAATCCGCGGTAACAAACGAATATAAATCGTTCGCGAAAATCTAAATTACCATAAGTTAAAAGAAAAACTTGGTAACGTTTATAACTATAATCCATTTTTTTCCGCGAATGAATTGAATAACATCCTTTTACAAAAGCAATAAATAGCATTCTAAAATGGCTCATTTGTTGAATTATCGCAAATCCACCACCACTTAACCTTCATCTACTCTTTACACAATTTTTTACACTACGAATACCAATAACGTAAATGGTAAGATATCATCAGAAAACTCTATAGGTTATTACTCGTAAAAGGTATTGAACCATTAATCTAAAAGTTTTTCGTCTCGTTTAAATACCGAATGAAGGTAACGGTTAAGCTAAACATATTACTAACCATTAATTAGTAAGGCCTTTATCATTTAATTTATAGGTATTTTAATTAGGATGACATCTTTTTATATCGTTAGATATCGTTCGTAAATACGTTTCAATTAATCAAATTACCTCGAATTAATCACGTTAATATAAGTACCGTATATGGTTTTTACTATAGGTATATTTTCGGGTGTTTCTATATTAAACGAGGTATTTCGATAACGTAGTTTGTTGTAAGGTTCCAAAACCAGATTTTTCATTAGTATGGTATACCACCTTAGGGATTTCAGATTTTTCAATTAAATACGCCTCTTGATTTAGAAAATTGGTGGTAAAGGCTCCAAGAAGGCTATAATAAGAGAAAGCGTACTCGCAGACGCGATGAAAGTACGGAAAATTAGAAAATTCAACTTAAATTCGGTACCAATTACTGAAATAAAGGTAAATTTATTTAAGGTTTCGGTAAAAGTAAAAGAGATTTAATAATTACCCATAGTTTTGTCGGTAAGTTATATTATCGTAAATAATACGTTACCAACACCTGTAACATATATAAAGGCTTATATAACTTTTATCTACTCCGTTTGAAAGTGAGTATTATTTCGTATTTTACAATAGCTTCCAAACGAATATGCTTAGGGAGGCGTATTATCTTAGTAATAAAATTGTAAAGTTGTATTATATAAAAAGAAATAACGTCGATTAAATTATTAAAAACATATTGATACAAGGCTGTAAATATAAAGAATATGCCTTTAAAAAGGGTAATATATTCGACTATAACGTGTATTACTTGTTTAGGTTCAACAACTACTTTAAGGCTGAATGTAACCTTACAAACTACAGGTTATATAGCTATTTTATATATTATAAAAGGAATTTCAATATGACTATTTTTAAAATAAACCATATTCCTCGATATCAATATATTTATACCACAACATTTCATCCAATAACTCATTAATAACATACCCGTATTTGAATGATCGACAAACCAAACTTTAGCTGTTTCTGATGATAAGGTAAAGGTACCGTCAAATTTATATCTTGGGGCATAAAATATTTAACTTATCTTAATAGTAAAACGAATAGAAACACTTATCACTTTACTAATGGTTTCGTGGTTGGCTACAGGGACGTTAATTGTAATATAATCGGAAAAAATCGTATTTAACCAGAATTTTAATACGATATTTTCAATAACGCCTGTACTGAAATATAATATGTGATTTTTACCTATAAAGCTTACTTAAACGGCAATTTATAAGTAACTATAACCACCTATAACAAGTGTTACCTTTTCGTTAATAATCTTAGCAATAATAATATTAGATTACCCGTATTATTTACAATATTGATTAAACCGATGACAGGTTGTATATGATTTAACTATCGTATACGCTTTTTAATATCGGTAGAAAAAAAACCTATTTTTCCGGGTACAAGCCTTTAAATACTTAAATGAAGTATTACGAGAGTCGAAATTTTTATCACAATATATACAAGTAGGTCGATGAAAAAACATAAAGGCAGGTTTTATTATATAATATACCTTACTATTCAAGTAATATGAACTTGTATATAAAAGCGTTTATAAGTAATTGAAATAATTCTCATTTAAATAGTTTATATCGTTTACCTTAAATTATATATTATTAACTTTATATTTGTAATCATGTTTTCGCTTACCGAGATTACGTTTTCACTTATTAAAATTACGTTTTCGCTTATGTCGACCACAGTTTCGGTCGACATATTCGCGAAGACGATAGTTATATCGTTTACGATTGTATTTCTACGAGGGGCGTTTTTCGTACCTCTTAGCGTTATTTTCGGGTTAATGGGATTGGTTGTTTCGACGAGGTTAATACTCGTTTTTCCGAAAATACCACGAGTCGTACCTTTCGCGTATATCTTTCGATAAAAGCTAATAGTTGGGATAACGCCGAATTGCTACTGTTAGTAACATAGTTGTCGACTTTTCGACTTTAACTAAATATTCCTTTATAGTTTGCTTACGACGTAAAGGCGGTAAGTATTATTAGATATCTAAATCTAATACGAACTAAATATGGATTATAACGTTATATTAATTATTATTATAACGATTTCATATACCTATAATTTTTACGTATTGTATTTTGGTTTATATATATTTATATAACCTATACTTATCGTTTCAAAAGTCGCGTAACGAGAATTTAGTGTTTTTAAACTTCATAGTATCGCGTCTGAGGTTTATAACAAAGCGATTAACGAAAATATCCATAATGTGAACGAATCATTGATGAGATATTTTACGGGGTTTTTAAAAAGTAACCTCAGTATTCCACTATTACATAGTCGATCCCTATAATAAGGTAAAAAATTTTTCCATAATTTAATTTTCCAAAGCTAAAAAATTGTCTATAAAGGTGTTTAATCGTTACCAAAATCTTTATACATTAGTAAAAACCACGTCTTTTTCCATTTTAATAATTCCTATATCCTAAGAATTAGGATACTAGGGGTTAAATATTTCAATCTCTTTACTTTTCAGTCAGAGAGTGTCTCCTATTGAGCATTCGGTAGCCATCGTATTCGGGGTTTGAAAAGGATCGCAACGGTGTTAAGAAGGCTTGCGGTGGAGGCGAGAAGGTTCACGGCGGCAAGGGGAGTCGCAACGGTCTCGGGAAGTCTTGCGGCGGCGAGAAGAAAACTTACGGTGGCGGCGAGAAGATTCACGTTCCTTCCCTTTACGTGGGCGATAGCGGCTACCCTCAAAAGTTTCCGAAGAGATTATGGAAATAGGCGAAGGTTGGTCATAATAGCGGCAAAAAAGGTTACGAAAATAGCGATTCTTAACTATTAAGCTGTTGAGGCATCTCATAACAGCGTTATGCTCTGCACTTATTGTAACATTAGGTTCTTTAAACTTCGCGACGTAGATTTACCACGAGTTCCATCGCTTGAACGTTGCCAATAGGGCCCGAAGATATCTCTCCTAACTCTATAATAACAAAAGGTGTAAATAAAGAATAGTTTAAGGGGGTGTAATAACGTAAACTTGCAAGCAAATATATTATAGGTAAAGGTATACGCGTGAGAGAAAGTGTGGCTTTTGGCGGAAGTAAAGGGAAAGTGATAGTTAACTTTGGCGTGGAAGGTGTAGATTTCTTCGCACGAGTTTGCTAATGCTTACGGTAAGGGGTTTAGGAATTGTTTAGTAGTATTATGCCTATCGTTTACAGCTCTCGCTATCTTATATGTTGAGATTAAAACTCGAATACTAAGCTTATACAAAGTAGGGTAAAAGTAGAGGGAAAAGATAGGGAAGGTTGGTATTTTTTAGTGGCAAAGCTATATGGATGCAGGTCTACGTTGATAACCTTTTTTCAATTGCTTTACAGTAATTAATCAGTCTGCTGCCAAGCAAAATCTCAGCTTACAGCTACTATTTATTGTATTGTATATACGTACGAATATATAGTGATATTCCGGTTTGTGTTTGAAGTTGAAAACTAAGTAAAAAAGGATTCTACCAAAACATGCATAACAATAAATACTTATAAAAAGAATAACTCATAAGTATCCCGTGAAAAGATGCACTCGTGAGAAGTTGCACTCATAAGTAGACAGTCTCGTAAGAAGGCACGAGACGTACCAGGATTGTATAAACAAGCAAGTACAAGCACCTCTTCCGCAATACAACGCAAACCAACAAAAACTAGTACAATGTTATAATTGACATTTGAGCCTTTCTCGACTTACCCATTGAACGAAATCTACATCCTTCTAATTGTAAACAAACCTTACAAAAATAAAAAACCTAAATTGAAAAGATTAAAACTATTTTGTTAGCGGTCGCGAACCTTCGATACCTTTTATACAAGTTTGTTATTAAAGAAAGATGCGAAAAATAGGACTTACATACGATTTGGGAAAATTTAAAATAGGAATAAAAAATAAAAAAAAGGTATAAAAATATTTTGAACAAAATTAGCTATCGTTTTCGTGACTGCGAATATATATCTCGCGAAAAGCCAAAATATGGCGACGATAATCGTCGCGATGACTGCGATAGTTGCCGTTACAATAGTAATAGTCGTCGCGATCGTAGCCGGTAGCACGATGACAGCCGATACTTCGAATGTAATTGCCAACTTAAGCGTGTTAATAAAATTTAACTGAAATTAAAAGCTAACGATTGCGATTGAAGCTATAATAAATTTAAATGCTTTTCCTCGATCTTTTAAGCGAGGAAAATGGGCTTTATAACTGAGGTATCAAGCCTTAGCCTTATTAGCGAAATTCAGCTAAGTTGTCGGATATACGCCTATTATAGGCAAGATTACGAGTCTCGTAATTCCCTTTCTCAATATTTCATATCTTGCTTATAGATGAGGATTTTGACCTCGCGATTTATAAGGAAAAGGATACGCTATATGGATTATTTAGCGCTTAACCTTCAAAACATCGTTCTATATACTAAAAATAAAAAAGTTGTCGTAACTAAAGCGGTTAACAAAAAGGTCGCCCTCGCTGTAGATAGTTATCTATTTTTACAATTCCTTATATGTAATACACATTTTATTTCAAATTACATGTTATACTTCGATTTAGGTACAGGTAAAAATTTCGTCGCTGAATTTTGACTATATGAATATTTCCCTACTTATATCGAGATGATTGTTTTGTATGCTAAGTGACAAATAATCCTAGGCGTTATAAAACCTTTCGTACGACTTACTACTAGAGTTTGTTAATTTTTTTAACTTTTGGTCATAAATTTAATTAAACGCCCAACTTTTTTAAGCAAACAGCTAAAGTTTAAGCCATATATCGTCTAAATATTGGCGTCCTCTTTCAAAAACAAGCTAAAGCCTTGTGAAGCGGACATTTTCGTGTTAAAAACGTTATTCGCTTGAAAAAATAGTAATTTTAAGGATCTCTTTTTAATTTATAAGGTCTTGACGAATCCAGTCGTAAGCAAAGTTCTTATCAAAACCATAAATGGAACATTATTACCTGAGAAAATGGTATATATTCCAGTTGAGTGCGCTAAACTTACTAAATATCATTTATTAATAATGATCACTTAACATTTATCAGCGTTAAATGTAATTTTAAATTTAACTACACCTTATATTATTTCACTTTACATTCTCATTACTATAGTTTTTAACATTTCTAAGCACATATGTTTCAAAACTGTTAAAATGTATAAATATACAGCCTATTTTATACCACTTGAAACAGCTTCATATAAGTGTTATTGTAAGTAACACAAATGGGAAATATGTCCTCTAAAATCGCTCATCTCACCTGTAAGGCTATTATGAATTCACTAATAGCTTTTGTTACTACAAGTGACTTAGGCTCCGATACCCCACCTATAGGAACCGAATTTTGATTAGACTTTTATACCGTCGAGATAATAAATAAAACGCAGTTTCTTCCTTTTCCGAAAATTCTAGTTAACCTATGGTTTAATACGCTATTCCTGGATGCTATCGCTGGGTTTATTCAGAACCTGGTACGAAACTTCACGGATTTTGAATGAAAATCTATAGAAAAAACGAAAAAAAATTAAATCTTGCTAATTAATACAATAAGTCTTATTTTAAAGACTTTCCCACATTTTTCAGTATTAAAACACCAAATTATATACTAGTATTAAAAGTGAAATAAAAAAAACTTACATCAACGTAATAACAGCGTTTAAAACATTCAAATTCGTGAATATTTGTAATAAATTCCCTTATATCTGACATGATTTTAGGCTTATTAAGCTTCATTTCGACTGAATTATAATCGTTCAATTTGTAAAATGCTAACAAAATGCAAAATTTAATCATTAATGTTACCTAGGTTTTCAGCGAAATAAGGCTTTCCCTAACTAATAGTTTGATTATTTACGCCGCCAACGGTGTATCGAATTCTTAAACGATATTTCACTATTCATCCTATTAATTTTCGTGGTTTAGAAGAAACTTTATAATATTGAAAAAGGTTGCGTAGTAATTGGTTTCAGGTCTTGTAATAAAGTCGTTATCCCTAATAACTATGCACTACCTCTCTAAGCTGTTATTATAGATTCTATACGAAAGTATTCCTATATTTCATTAATTAATATACCAAAAATATTAATTGCTCACGAATTTAGACTACCAAAATCAGTTTACTTTTGTAAGTAATCGCAGATCCAAGCGTTGTAAAGTGGTACTAATAGGTTTTAGAAATTCATTAGCATTTGTAAAAAGATTTATAAACCGTATTTTGAAGTTATAAAAATTATTTTTTTAATTTTTGGAATAGTAGGGATTGCAATGCATTAGGTCAACTTTACTTACAGTAAAGTTGACTATACTGACTATAAATTGAGTGTATTGTTCATGAGCCTAGTTTATTAACTGCAAGTCAAATATAGTATACACTCACTGTACATTCGGGTATTTTCCAAGTAATTAACCATACAAATTACTATTCAGACTGGCTAGCGGCCTGCTAAATCTAAAACAATACATACACCATGATGCCACGCAACACTACTGTTACTTTGACTAATTAAATCGATAACGTTGCAATATCTAAAGCCCTACCAACGTTAAGCTTTTATTGATGATATTATTAATTTTCCCGATGATTTCGAAGATTACTAAAAACACTTAATATAAATTTTCTTTTTATTCGTTAAGTTTGGAATCTCCTTATCTTAAGAAAAATCAAATATAGGATTTTCATTTGTTAAATTACTCGAATTTTAAGTAAATAATTTCCATTTCTTGACAACTATGAAACGTATCTAGGTATTTCATGATTTTTCGTTTTTGATTACTTGTAAGGTATTGGAAACGTATTTGAGAGCTATTGGCTTATTACGTCTAATTATCATATACTTCCTCCAATTATATAAGTTATTACAAAAGTTAAGGATTTATTTATAAGCCGTAGGTTTTTAAGTTGGACGAGTCGAAAACGATAATCATGAGAAGCGAATATATTATACCAAAAATACTCAAATTGAGCTAATCGGTTTAAAACAAGAGTTTTGTCTCGTGCTATTAAAGTACCTTTGCAACTAATTAAGTTTGTATTATGTACACCCGTTTCGTCCACTGTTCTTATAATCCAATTAACGCTTTAAGAGAGGCTTTGATATCGTATTCTTACAATTCAAACCTAAGTATAAGTATAAATGTGGTAGATTAATTCCCGTTAGGGTTATTTAACCTGTCATATTTACTAGAAGATGCCTTTTAAAAGTAATACTAAATTATGTACCTACGAAATATAACTTAGTTTACTCTATCTGAGCGTGTGAACATTTTAAATTAACTTGAGTTAGAAATCTATATTTAATTATCGTTTTTAGGAATCATAAATTTACCATAATTATTATTAATAGAATTTAGCTGAATATCACTTTTATTGATCAGGCAATAAAAAAAAATTTAATGCGTTTTTTATTTGTATATATATAATTTGAACGTCGTTTATCTCACTATTCGACTTAATTTGTTTTTAAATACTTCAATGTGACTTTTGACGCCCACAGAAGAGAATTTTTGTTAATTATACGAGGGACCCATACTTGATTAAATCTTTGATAATTTTTCTAAAATATTTAATGAAATTCACTTTACGTTATACGTAGTAAATGTTATTTTACCTAAAAATATACTCTTAAGGTTCTAATTTGTATATAGGGAAGAATTAATTTAACGAACAATTATTTTAAACTTAACTTTGAGAGGACTAGATTACGAGGTAATTGTTAATGGTTTTAAAACTAGTTATTCTTTCTGTTTGTTTAATTGCTTTTTTTTAACAATCAGAAATTAGATATCCGTGAAAGACTCGTTATTTTCACTAAACTCGATTCAGACTTTTTTTATAATATTTATAAAGACAAGTATCATTTTGGGCTAAAAAGTATAATAGTTTTATTAAATGGCTTATATTTAAAACTAGTAGAATAATATTGTCGTTATTACGTTCGTTACGGTTAAATATGTAATGAAAATCAGAAACCTATTGGACGCCTTTAGCTAATTTAAAAGTTAAAGAAGCTCATATATACTATTTATGTAGAATTTGTTACGATATTACCATTAGTGTTATTAATTCGCACCCCTTAGGTATTGCCTGGTTATACAAAGTTCGACGTTATTATGTCGGTTACCTATAATATTTTAAAACTTATTATTTTAATATTCGGATATTATTGGTAGGGCTTTAGACGTTGCAACGTTGTCGATTCGATTGGTCGAAGTAACTGTAGTATTGTGTGGTCAGATGGTGGATATATTGTTCTAGGCTTGGCAGATCGGCTAGCTAGTCTGCACTGCAATTTGTATGGCCAATTGCTTGGCTCGTGCCCTAGAGTGATGTGCAGCGTACTGAACTCGACTCACACCGAATGCGGTAAGTCTCCACAAAGCAATACTCTCAACTTGCAGTATTGTCAAATTTACTGTAAGTGAAGTTAACCTACTGCACTGCATGTAATACTATTCCAACAGATATATTATTTACGTAATAATTAATTAGGCGTAAAGTTTATATTATTACTTATGATTATCATATTGGGTTTACCCGAAAGAAGTTATCTTCAATCGAGATACGATTTTTTTTTCCACATTTTGTAAGTTTTCTGAAAGGGATTCGATATTGAACTTTATATAATAACCGCCTGTTATTCTTAGGCGAATAAATAAATAAATACAATAAAAATCATCGAACTTATATTACAATATTATATCGCTAACTATTCAAAACAATCGTAGATTAAAATTATTTTTACATTACAATAAAATATTAATAACATATATTTTCATGCTATTTATACCAGCCCTTATGAATCCTTATTTGGCTTTAAGTTTCGAGTTTCCGGTAATTTATCTTAATCCTTTCATATTTTGATAATAGGCAGAAATTTGTTTTTAAGAAAATATTTTCGCCGTAACATTTAACTTATAATAGACGTTGTCATTGACGAGGTAAAAAGACGTTACGATAAATATTACCCTTAAATGGAATTTAAAATGGAAGATCGTGTAAAACTACATATTAAGAAATCTTAAAAACTTATATATCGGTAAGAGAAACTGTTACTTTTACACCTAGGCCTATTTACTATGATAAAACGCGTAAGAAAACTTACATATATATTTGATTTTTCTGCTAGTTTACGAGTTCTCTCATCTATTAGTCTTTAGTACCTTATACCTTACGATAAATTTAAAAATAGTTGTTTCGCTTACGTTCCTTTGTCTCCGAAGTTAATACAATATAAGGAAATTCTGGATGAAGATGAATAGAAAATCGAGAAAATCATGAATAAGCTTTTGGATCGTCATCATCGAAGTGAAAACCAAATTTAATAATTAATTCGTTGAAAAGGCTACAATTTGAAGGATGATAAATGTAAAGCTGTGAAAGACTTGAAATATTGTAAGTGTAATGATCAGACTAAATACCCGTGAGTATATAGAAGGTGTCAGAGGGTTTATGTTATCAAACAGGTGGCAGTGGTGCTGAGTAAACAATATCGCAACCGTGTAAGTAATGATCAAAAGCCGTGAGGCTATTCAGATGTGTAGGCTGAATACTTAGATTGACAACTGAAGAGCTATGAAAGAAATACTATCTATGTGGTGATGACCGTGTCCTTATATATCCGTACCTTCATACCATCTTCAGTACTGGATAGCTTGGATAGCAACATATCCAACATATCCTATGCGTCCATGCGTTAACCCTTACCCTGGGTTGCTGACATAAGAGATGTTCCCCACCTGATATGTTAGACTTCAGGCTTCTCAGTGGCGCAGTTGCATACTGGCCCATTTCCTGACCCAACTGCTGTCTAGTTTATGACAGTAAGTATGTGATTAAAAAATACGAAAAATGTTCTTAGAAGTAAGGCTCGCGTTTTGTGTCTCGCGTTTCGTATTTCGCGTTTCGCTTCTCGCGTCTCATGTCTAGCTTTTCACGTCTCGTGCCTTACATCTCACGTTTCGCCTTCTATTATGTATATTACGCAATAAAGACGTTGCATTTACTTTTGGTCTCAGGGACTTGTTGTACATTACATGGGGAGTGTATATATAGAATATGGAAGGGATAGAACAGGCAGACACACCTGTTCAGTCGTTACTACATTACTTAGCTCTGCTAAGCTTCGCTTCTAGTTTTATTTTTTTCCTTTTCCATCGTCAGAATACTACCCTATTTCAACGTTACGTTGCTGGCCTATACGCATAACAACAATAACCTTAAAGGTAATAGTTTTATTTAGACGATTTGTAATAATTATAAGGTAATGAAGGTAACCGGTATATAATCCTAAGGGAAATCGACTATAAAGTCGATAAAAAGTTTGTTTTGAAGTTGTTTAAGAACCTGTAATGGTTAAAAAAACTCTTTTCGACGATATCTTCAATAATTCGTACATTTATAAACATTGTAATTTCGATAAAAATGTCTGATCGCGCGGTATAACTGTCGGTAAGGTCTCAAGCCTATCATATTCACGTTAATATAAGGTCTTTGAAGAGTAATCAAAATGATGATTGGTATTGTAGTAAAGTAAGTCAAGATGATTATGATCAAGAAGAAGCATCCAGAGGTTTACACTACAGGTGAAGGTTTATAAGTTCTCCACCCAGAGCGTATCACTCTGGAATACTCCTTCTAGACCAATCCATGCATGAGAGTGTAATCTGCAGCGTGTCACGTTATCATATACTCTGTAAGAGTACAGCCTGTAGCACAACACGTGATCGTATCATGCTATAAGAGTGTACCTTACAGCGTAATAAACTGCCACTTAAATATACTATTTATGAAGCTATATAATAATATTTACACAGGCAATCTTTTCTTCTTTCTTTGTGCGTTCAGTATCCAGTAGTGACAGTATAGCTTTGGTTCGTATCCGTAATCCAGTAGTGACAGTATAACTGGTGCAGTCCGTATTAGTTATATAGTAACAATATTCTTAGTTGATAGTGACAGTGGTATATGCTATCGTTTTTAGTTGGTAATGATAGTGGTGTATTCCATAGTTTCAGGAAAAACTTCTTTTCTTTTCTTTTTTCCTTTTGCTTATAGTAAAGTAGTGATGTATGTTCTGAATACGTAACTCAGAGTGTTTTGTTTTCGTGGTGACGGGAGCGCTTTTGTTTTCTTGTGGAGGCTCAGTTGCGTATAAAGTGTTTGACCACTCCTTCTCCTGAAGTATCGGTTCGGATTGGTGTGGTGTAGCAGATTGTAGCCGATTTTGTATTAAGCGAGCGGTGCGTTTGCTGTATTTTGTTAGATCCTGTGATTCGTGGTCGGCTGAAAGTTTTATTTGTGGCAGATTTTGCCCTTCCTCCTCCTGTATCCCTTTTCCTCCTCCTTGCAGGTATGGTCCAGACTCTGTACCTGGCCCCTCCTTCTCTTGAGGTCGTGGCCAGGAATACGAAGCCAGCCCTTCCTTCTCCTCTCGCAGCCCTCCTTTGCTTTGTGGCTGTGACTTGGACTATACACACAGGCCTTCCTTTCCTAGCAGTTGTTTTCTTTCTTGCGGTCCACATAGGCCTTCCTTTCCTGGCAGTCCTCTTCGTCCTTACGGCTCAAATAGGCCTGTTTTTCCTGGCAGTCTTTTTCTTTCTTGCAGCCCACATAAGCCTTCCTTCCCTAGTAGTTGTTTTTCTCCTTGCGGCCTACACAGGCCTTCTTTCCCTGGCAATCTTTTTCCTCCCTTTTCTTGCTACGTGTTATGACCCAACATCTGCAGGGCGCACCAGCGGCGGCCCCGCAGCAGATAACGAAGGAAATCGGTTGGATACAGCCTCTTGGCAGGCACCAGGGATCTACAACAGACACACCGTACACAAGGGTTAGGGTCAGCATGGTGTGAGACTCGATGGACTCGGTATCGAGCCAGTCGAGCCTACACTGAAGACGTATGAAGGCGCGGATATATAAGGACACTTTCATTACCAAGATAGATAGTATTTCCTTTATAGCTCTTCAGTTGTCAATCTAAGTATTCAGTCTACCCTGAATAGCCTCACGGCTTCTGATCATCACTCGCACGAATAYAGTCTTGATATTGCACCTTTTGTTACCTCTGCTACCTTACTGCTAACATAAACCCTCTGAACACCTTCTACATACTCACGGGTATTTAGTGTCATCATTACACTACGGCCTAAACTATATATCTAGGCCTTTCTTTCTGTCTTTTCGCAGCTCTCCTTCGTCTTAAAGCTGTTTTACGTCTTATCTCTGTCGTTCCAATAATAGTCTCTTTTGCCTTGTAAGGTAATACCCCTCTACAAAATCCGTCTGATACAAATTTTTATCCCTTCAGTTTGGCAAATCAAAAAGTTGTGTTGTTTCGAATAGGGTTTCTGTAAGGCAGTCATTCCTACCTCTTAAGGTATTAATACCTGCTTTTCGCAAACAAATTCGTAAAGCTTTAGCAATAAAAAGGTTTACTATTTATCATATACCTAAAGTTCAGTTCGAAAATCTTTTGTGGAAATCATACAGTATATTAAGTCCTTAAAATTCCTTATTCAAATAGCGAAACATAGCGGTCAATATACATTTGTTGGTGATATAGGGTTTAAGTTTGTTAACTAGCGAATCAATAGTGTTGTCTCAAGTTTCTGATTCCTACGTATACGATCAGAAGGTCGAAATAAACGCTAGCCTCCTTCGGTGTTTTTGGTATTTAGGCCATAGTGAGAGTTTAAAATTAGTAACACTAAGTAGCGTTACATTAGCCAAGCGGCTAGAAAAACTAAAAAAAAAAAAACAGATTACACAAGGCAAACGAAACTTTAAAAAAAAAACGAATCTAGAAAGGTTTTATTAGCGCTTAATAGTGTTACACTAGCCAAACAGCTAGAAAAACTTAAATAATTTTAAAAAAAATAGAGAAAATTGTAGGGAAGTAGATAAAGTAAAAGGAATATGAGTAGGGTAAAGTGTGTGTATATGTAAGGAGGCGTAGTATATGATTTGATGTGTGGTGATCTACCTGTATTGGCGTGCCGTAATCGAACTTGGTGGAGGGATCAGTTGATTGCTTGGTGTGTAACCGATTTTGGTGGGGCGATCGGGTTATTTGTTTATGTGTAACCGATTTTCGCTTTATTGAAGCAAGTGGTTCGTAAAAAAAAAATCAGATGGGTCCCAACAAAGGGTTCCGAAACTTGGTGGTTTTGGCTTGCGTGGCCTAGTATGTGATAAGACAGTCTCTAAAGAGTGTCTGGGTACGTTAGAGCACCAAACAAAGGCTAATAGTGGCGTAACAGGGCTTTTAGAAGATAGAGCGCCAAATAAGGGTTCATGATATCGTGTTAAAGTTTTCCTCCTTTGAGTCACTTAGTCTTTACAGTCTTTGTACACGTCGGCGTGTAATTCTTGTAAGAACGAAGTGTTGGAACACAAATAGTTGGAACCGCTACAGCATCCCGCTATAGGTATTTAACGTGTGTCTATTTATTCTTTTCTAGGATGTCTGTAGTCGACCGAGTCGGCTACTGATCAGTGTTGGTAAGGTTTTAAGCTTATAATATTCACGTGAACATAAGGTCTTTAAAGAGTAATTAGAATGATAATTGGTATTATAGTAAAGTAAGTCAAGATGGATATGATCAAGAAGAAGCACCCAGAGGTGTACGCTATAGGTAACGGCTTATAGGTCCTTTACCCAGAGTGTATTACTCTTGAATACTCCTTCTAGACCGATCCACGCATAAGAGTATTATCTGCAGCATGTCACGTTATCATATACTCTGTAAAATTACAGCCTGTATCATGATACGTAATCGTGTCATGCTATAGGAGTGAACCTTACAGCGTAATGTACTGCCACCTAAATATATTATTTATGATGGTATATAATAATATCCACAATACCCCTAGTTAAAAATACACTGTAAAAATAATAGTAGTAGTATCGCGGTACAGGTAGATAGTAAAAAGTAAACCGTAAGTAAGTTGTATTAACTCGGTAGTAAATGGTTTATGAGAGGGTACCTTAATACAGTTACGACATCGTAAAATATCATTATCGTTTACTAAATATTTCGAAATGAAGACCCTAAGTACCTGATCGTTATTAATATCAATATTAATCGAAACACTCTGGTTATTTATACAAATTATATGAAATCATCGGAGACAAGTAATGTTATAGATAATGATAACGTTTTAATTATTGTAGAGGTCGATATTAGTAAAAACTTTATAACCTGTTGGTATGGATTCACTAACGATGGTAAACCGGGAAATGGACTCGCAAGAAAGTTATTCGGAAACGTCCTATGCCTGGCGTAAAAGCTGAAGTATCTGATTTGAAAGACGTGGGTCAGAAAGATCTTTGAAAATATCTTGTTTTTTTTTTGGGGAGAGTATATTAGGTCGTATATAGTCAGCTTTCTGAATAAAAATCCATTTGAAACAAAATATAAGAAGCTTTTAAATTTGGGGATTTATTACTCTGAATATCATCGCTTATTTATAGAATGATTAAAGTTTATATAATCCAAAAAAAATTAAATGGAAAGATAGTACCTTAAAGCTTCATATTTCGCGTTTTCAATATTGTATTAGTTCGAATAATTTTTATTCTAAATTTCGTAATTATATTCAATAAGCGATAAAAAGCTAATACAGTATATCATTAGGCGTGGATTAAAGTGATTACAGTTTTACAATATATAGTCATTCTAAGCACAACTAACATAATTGGCTTTTGAAAAGGTATTGCGATCGGGGTTTTATTATGTAAAAATATGTTTAAAAAAGAAGTTAGTTTAAGCTATTATAAAACGACTTCCATTTCGGGTCTCTTACAAAAAGGGGTATCTTTTGAAGGTTGTCGAATTAAAGGTTGAAAAATCGTAAAACAATCGTGGGTAAAATATGGATCAAATTTAGTAAATCTAAAAAAAACTTCTACTTTTAATATAAATATTAGAGCCACTCATTTCCGGATAACGTACAGTGTTTCCGGGTATATACAAATCCTAGCGCTAGTTTTCATAGCGAATCCAAAGTATTTTTTATTTTAAATATCGAATTGTTATTTTAATATATCTAGATTAAAGCTCGAAACACTCAAACCTATTAATACGTATTTAAAGTTAGCGTTATAATAATCGAATGTATCATTCGAATATACCGAAATATCATCGAAATGAACTAAATATAAGATATCGAAAAACAGGTGTAACGACTTATTAATATATCGTTAAAATGAAATAGGTATATTGAAAAAGTTCAAAGCGGTAAGAAACAATTCCATAATTATGAAACGTATACGGAACGTAGTTGTTAATTTATCAATTTCTTTAGTACGAAACTTTGAAAAGGCGTTTTTAATGACCGACTTAATAAACTATTTAAATTGGAAAATTATAATAATTCATTTTGAATAAGTAATAGGGGTTAGCGATCCACTTTTATAATAAAGTTAAGTTAACTTTAATCGATGGAAAAACTTAGGTTATACCCGGAATTTTGAATGAAAAGTATAGGGGTAATTCTTGAAGATCTACTCGCGTGAATATAACTTTATTCAATTAACATCGTTAATGTTTTCCTTAATATAAAAAGCTATGTCGGTAAGGTTTCAAGCCTATAAGGCTCACGTAAACATAAGGTCTTTGAAGAGTAATCAGAATGATTGGTAGTTGTAGTATAAAAGATGATAACTCAACTAAAAAGAAGTATCCAGAGGTATACACTGCAAGTGAGGGCTTATAAGCTCTCTACCCAGGGCGTATCACTCTGGAATGATTCTTCTAGACCAATCCATACATGATATAATTTACGTCTTATAAAAGTGTAGCCTGCAGCGTAACATGTTACCGTACACCCTACAGGAGTGCACCCTGTAATATAGTACACTACTACTTGGCCTATATATACTATTTATAAAGGTATATAGTAATATCTATACAGGCAATCTTTTTCTTCTTCTGTATATACTCTGTACCTATAGCATAATAGTGGTAATATTATTCATAGTATTAATTGTAATGAGTTTAAATTAATACTTTCCGTAGTAATAGTGTTGTTGTCGTATTAATCGTAAAAGGTCTAAATCAACAAGTTCGGCTGGAATTAGTCAAGTCTAGTCGAAGTGGTAATTATAATTCGAGTTTGGTTTGTGTAATCAAATGGTGGTGATATAGTTGATAATAACGCCTTTCATGATTATTAATAGGGATAACTACGTAAGGGTAATTACTTAAGGGTAATGCGGTAAATGTAATTACGTAATTACGTATTAGGTTAGTATAAAAAGTTATATCGTTATCGGTTTAAGCAAAATTTCTTTCTTTTTTCTTTTAAAAGCGCGTAATCTCAGCCGATAAAAGTCCCCACTTTAACTTAACCTTTATTTCCTATAATTAAACAAACCGCTTTAATAGGTAGTTTTTTAGCCGATACCTTTATATTAACCTATTCCTTAAACAAATGCCGCGTAAAAATAGGACTATAAGTCGCCGTTTAATGCAAAAGCATCAGCGCGTCGTTGCCACCATGGCCGCCGTAGTCGCCGCGCCTAATACCACTACCAACAGTAGTAAAGTCCCGCTCTTATCGAGTACAATCTCTTTCATTACCGCCACACTACCCGCTCCCGCCACCCCGCCCACCGCTACGCTACCAGGTCCCGCCGCCACCACGTCGCCTAGCTCCGCTATCGCCACGTCGCCCAGCCCCGCCACTGCCTCCACCTCACCCCCTTCTTCCCTTTCTTTTCTCTTCCCCTTCCCTAACTCCTAAGGGGAGAAACGGGGTGCTCCTAAGGTTATAAACCTTACCCTTTCCCTATAGGTAAAGACCCCATTATCCTTAAGAGCCCCTTTACATCGTAAACGTAACCTAACGCAGTTACGTTAAGGTATATATATCTTAATCTTTCCATTTATAAGCTTTTAATCCCCTATTTTATAAATAAGAAAGACGAGGCGGATTTCCTCCGCCGCCTCAAACTTCCTATCGTTAGAGTACACTGTAAGGCATCTTTAATACGTCAAACGTTAAAGCGATGTACCCGGGTCCATAGCCTTAAGCCGCTAATAAATACGCCCTACGTGTCATATATCGCGTCCGCTAACGGGGGTAAGTTTATTGTCGATTACCACGAAAATGGAGGTTGCTCGAATCGCTGTTATCGTTACGAACGGACTGGCAATTCGTACGACCCCGTTCCGGTGGTTTTGGGGCCGTAAACCGAGGCCGTATTACGCGTCCACCGGCTTTTTAGAAACTTTTAACTGAATCTTTAAAAAAGCATTTTAACAAAAATATATCTTTTAGAGCGATTAAAAAAACAGATCACCGTAAATAACGAAAAAAAGGTAATGATAATTATTAATAAACGTTAACCGGTGGACTAGAAAGATGGCAACTGTTGTCGCTGTTTAGAAATAGGGCCTACTTATATACTACGTGGGCGAGTTCGATGACATTATTGCACGTCGTCGTGAAAAGGGTAATCCCTCCCCTACACCTTTACCTAAAAGCATAACCAATAAGTTACAAGGCTATATTCTCGTTAAAATTAATAATATCGTTAGAGGTAATAGCGGTAACGTCAATATAGAGGGGGAGAGCGATGGGGAGGACGGTAAGGACGGTAAGGACGCGACGACGTCGCCATTTCCCTTTAATAATAGCTATATACCTTTAAGCTGGGTCGGTGTACCCGGCCATAATGCAGTACGTTACACAGTAATTTTATAGATTTCTATAAAACAATCGTTTAAAGTAATCAACGTAACTTAGAATACCAAATAAAAAAGGGCATTATAACAGAATCGGTGTAATGTCGTATAAATGAATGAAGAGCAAGAAAGGGAAAAAAATGTAAATCGTTACGAATAGTCGTATCCAATAGAGGTAAAATCGGCGATTAACGCGAATAATCTGTTTTAAAAAAGGGAAAATCGGCAATTGATGCGAATGGTTCGTTTAAGCAAAGATAAAACGTAAATCGACACGAAAGATATTAATCAGCCGATCCGAGTTAACGAAAATTAATATAGCGTAGTAATTTATTAAGGTTATAAAACCTTTTTGATAACCCCCAAAATATCGTACTTATAAATATAGAAGTTTTTAATACGCCGTTTGGTATAGCTTTTATTATTGCGTTTTCCAGGTTGAACTTGTTGTTAATTTATTTAGTCTCTTCGATATTCCATCGTTCGTACAATTCGCGTAATGTCATAATATCAATTATCAATCGTTTTTCAATTATAACAACCAACTTGACTAGACACTTATAAAGCGAAAAGGAGTTAGTATAAACGATAAAAGGAATAGGGCGTAATTTAAGGTTAAAAACAATTATCTGGACCGTTATCGTTATAGTAATACCCCAATCAAAGCCTTTAATTATATTAAAAGTCTCGGAAGTTAAGACGTTCCGCATAACTCTTTTACACTTGGTAAAACTTTTTAAAAAATGTTTTCTCGGAACTAAGAGCCGTTTCAGGCCGGTGTTTTATTAACTCGAACTAAAAAAAACCCGATTAATAAATTACAGTTACTCTTATTAACAAAGTAACCATGAATAAAAACAAATAACTTTATAATCCGTACATCTAATAACATAAATTATAAACCGCATTTTAAATTTTATTTTTTCTTTAAAAAACGGTTATTAAACGATTTATATATATCGTTCGTCGGATCGGTTTTATTTTACGTAACGATAAACAAGTTAAATATTGCCTTTAGTTATATTATACAGGTAACTCGAACACTACGTATACGTTCACATTAATAATCGTCGGCTCGTTTTACGCTATTTCAAGTAATAAAGGTAACTTTATATAATTAACTTTTTTATGTAAAGCTTGAAGTACCGTTCCGAAAAGTAATAGTAACGTTATTAAAATCGATTACATGGTTTTTCGTTAGGTAAATTTTAGGTTTGGCTTTTAAGCAGGCTTTTAGAAGTTTTCTTTTTTAAATACGAAAAATAAGGAGTTATATAACGTTAAGGTGTCGTCCGTCTATATACAAGTTAATATAAAGCCTTCCAAATAGGCTGTTAATATTAATAAATACGGGTTGAAGGTAGAGCTAGTTATTTCGAGTTGTTCCTTATAGTGTTTCTGATAGTTGTTATACTAGTAAATACCGGCTTCGACTAGGCCGTAAAGTGGTTTTATAATACGTAAAATCGTGTTAGGTAGGTAATGCTATTTAATTTTTTTAGATATATCGTTGTAAATCCGTCATTTAAGCTGTTTTTCAAATGAGGTGTAAGTTTACATTATATTTCGAAATTAGATATACAAATTATATAAATCGTTGAAAAAGGTAGCCAACGTAAAAATTAGGCGATAACTAACCAGTTGTAATATAAGTAATTAGGTTTTAATATCCTTTTTACCTTCGTCGTTATATATTTTTATAATGAAACGGGTTTTTTTATAAGGTATTCCGGTTTTATTTTTGATTCAGTAAACGAGTGGAGTTAGGAAGACTTTATAAACGCTGAAAATAATAAGGTCGAAATGTTTAAAACGAAATACACCTTGATTGATTAGGAGTAAAATTTCTGGTTAGGTAAATTATACGAATAAGGTATTAAAGATGGTAATAATACCTTCTCACGAAACTTCAAGCTAAGTTCGCGGTTTTCCATTTCCTTTTACGTAATAAAGGAGTTCGTGGTAAAGTTTTTAAGGTGTTTTTTAGTTTTCAAATCGAAAGGGCGCCCACAGCAGTGAGGTTTTGGCGTGGTTAGTATAAATAAACTGTTTTTATTTGGTGTATTCGGGATAAATTCTTGTTTTAGGGGTAAGGTTAAAGTCAGGTTCGGTTTAGATACGTCTTTTTAGGTAATGTTTTATAGGCGGTTTTATTCGTGCTGCGGTTTCGGTTCGTATTTTTCACCTCTTTTTTATATTCGTATACTATTCTCTAACGAAACGAATTCGTTCCATTTGGTAAATTAAAAAGTATATCGTATCTTTTAAACCCGTCAATCCTTTCAAGACCAATTTATTTTTCTTACGTTTTCTAAACCAAAACTTCATATTGAAACAGTAAATTTCATATTCTAATTGTATATAGGTTATTCTTTATGGCTAACGCTTTAGATATATCGTTTTTTACTCGCAATAAATGTAATTACGCTATAACGTTAGTTACAATATTAGCCTTTTATATTATAAATGATGATAATATAGAGTTTATATGGATCTTCGGATAGGCACCAAAGAAAAAAAGCGTAGGTATTAGCCTATTTAAGCAAAGGTATTATTAATGGCGTTAACTATTATTTGAAGAATGAAGTTCTTTGAGCTAATACCTTTTATTTTCTTCCATAACATTGTATATATCTTTTTCAATAATCTATAATATCGCTGATATTTTCCAATTCCCTATAAGGCTTCTTCTAGGATTTTTTTTATACTTGTTTCCGATTATACGAGCCTTCATACATTACTTGATAAAATCAAAAGCCGTGTCGACGCCATACGTAATCCAATTTAGAGGCCCGAAGTAGACGTTTATCCTGCAGTTAACTAAATCATCCTAATATCTTAAAGTAAAAACGTTTCGTGTAAATTTAGCGGCCTGAAATAGTATTGCCGTATCGACAACATAAAGGATCTATAAGCTATTTAAATATATAATATCATTAATTACTTTGTAATTAAAGTTTATATTATTTTAAATGCGGAATTCAAACTATTGTAGGGTCTATAGGTAAAGCTAGTACCTATAATTTTTTTCCTCAATAGCCTTAAGTATATCGTTCCCTATATCTATATGGATTGTAGAATAAATTAAATGTAAAATACGTTTTGTAATTAGGTATTCGAATCGTCCGTATAAAGCTCGCAATTTTGGCTACGTTAAGTAAGTAGCTTTAATTATATTTACGTTTAAAAAAACCATAAGTGGCCGAACTTAAGCTGGGGCGGTACGGATTTGCCATTTAAGGCGCGGACAAGTTAGTTAGTCGTATTCAGGACCTTTATTTCGAGCTTGTTTCTGTTGGCTAATAAAAGCAGAAATAGAGTTTTGAAATTTATTACATAAAGCTTAATCGGTTCGAAACACGTATTTATAACGACCGTTCCAAACAACGTTTCTTTACCTTTACCAAATAAAACGTTTAGGTGTTTTTCTATTTATTTTAGTCGAAATTTCGGCAATTTCGTCGTAAGTACATCGAATTATTACTTCCCGGCTGTCGAGATTTCGGCTACACCAATATTAGGTATAATGCCCTGAAACCTGGTTTCGTATTTATTAGAAAGGGTAAATTACGATGTTATATAGACGTTAAGTACTTCGTTTACCTAATCCAAGCTTATAATATATAAAAAAGAGATATTTTGTTAGCCGGCTAAGATACTTTAGGCGTTTTCATCGTTATAAGCTAATAGTTAGGTATTATATCATTGGGAACTATTTTTTCCAGATGTGTTTTTATAAATATATGTATCCAATCCGTTATCTCTACCTTTTTATTCGTCCACGTATATTGTAAAATTAGCCTTTATTCGATCTTCAAAATTACACTCGGTTTAATACTATCGTTTAATCCAAATTTATTTATAATTAAAGTGATTTATACACTAACCACCAATCTTACCATATACAATACACCGCTTTAATAAACATATAATGCTTTGTATGCCTTTTCCCAAGTATTATTGTAATTTCGGTATGTTTCTTCCATTTTTAAACGATCGTCCTTATCTTCTTCCACCAAAGTTTCCTCCTTAATACTTGTATTTTAAGCGTTCGTTTTACCTCGGGTAAACCTTAAATCTACGGTCCAAAACATTTTAAATTATTTCAACAAGGTTTTCTTTAGTAATGTGGGTTTCGCCTTTAATTTTATCAGTTACAAATATTAATACGAGGCTTACCTATCGATGTATCAAAGTTTCGAACAATATTTTAAAGCTTATATAAAAGGCCTTTAAATCCTTTCCCGATTTGAAAAGTGTAAGGTTAAAATCCGGGTTTCTATAACAGTTCTTTATTAATATTTAAATGAATAATTTATCGCCTTTGTATTCCATTCCAAAAGCTATCTAACACTTTAGAAACTTTATTAATAGGGTAGTAAAAAATTTCTATAGGTTTTCATCAGTATTTTCCTCCTAATTTTTCACAAATTCCCACGTCGTACCAGTCTAATCATTATCTTACAATTCGTTATTAATTTCCATATTGAAGTGGAATCTCAAGCGGTAATAACATTTTACGGATATATATACTTGTGTAAATGAATATATATAATACTTCTTATCTTACCTGGAAAGTGTACCCAGTAAAATATCGAAAAGTTATAATAGCTCAATATCTAATTTCTTATACATATTACATATAACACATGTTTCATTATTAAATACGTCGTACTGCTCTCCGTTATAATTATTATCCCTATCCTATAACCTCATAAAATTAATTAACTTCTTAAGGTCATTTCTATCCGTAGGGAAGCGATGTAATCACAGATTGCAGTCAGAGTCGTGATAAATAAGTATCGGTCCGTACGGTACGTATTAGCGCTTTACGTCGCTTATTATTTTCTGGATCGGGTTATTTTTCGTATTTCGGCTGATCTTTTTATGGTCGATGGGTTTGTTTTTAAAGTTCTGGGTATGTTCTTGTTTTTACGTCGGTTCAAAGTCATGTTTCAGGTAGGTTTCGTATTCGATCCTCGTTATAGACGATCGTTACGGTTCTTTTTCCTCTTCCGTCGATTCCTCTAATTTTATTCCCATTTTTCAAGAAGCGTTTAGTCTTATTAAACGCAGTATCTCAATTTATGGTGGGTTTTTACAATTTCGGCTTATAACCTTAAATAAGCGTTCCTAATGCTTCTTTAAGTAGGGTCTTTTTACAAACTTCCCTTTTTTTACTTTATCATTCGTCCACTTCGGAATTTGTATTAGTTAGACTGTTGTAGACATGGCTTTTATAATACGGCTATTTCTTTTAGCGGGTATATTAATACCTTTACTTTGTAATTGTTTTCCTAGGAATTTTTACAATGATACCATCTACTATTCGCCATATATTTAGTAACTAGTCCGTACACTCTTCCCAGAAATCTTCGAATAAGTCGCATCTTTCAATTTCGCTATGTAAGTAATTAAAAATTATGTTAGTAACATATTTATTTTCTGTATAAGAATCTAAATGCTTTACTGGTATTGAGATTTTATTATATCAAAGGTTAAGGTTCAAATAATTTAATATATTGTTACGAAACGATGTATATGTAAAAAGGTATTTCATATATTCGTTAGCCTTTGTCAGATTCGGTACTGGTAAAGATATTATATATTCATAAAGGATAGTTTATATGTAAGTTAAGGTAATTTGGAGTTTAGTCTAATTTAGTAAATAGAAAGTCAATAAGGTAATTGAAACGGTTTGAAAAAAACTTACGAAAGCTCATTAGTATAAATGAATTTTAAACGATACGTAAATAGGGCGTAACTATAAATTAGTTAAAATTTTTAAATTGGTTATTAATAGAGTGAATAATGTTATACTAATGACTAAGTTAGTGAAATTTAAAATGTTACGAATATTAAACTTAAAATATACGGGGCGAATGTGAAAAAGTAAATAGGGTAAAGAAAATGTAATTATATGATTCGTTGTTAGGTAGTCAGTCCGTATTAACGTTCCGTAATAGAACTTGGTAAAGGGATCGGTTAGTTATTTAGTATATAACCGATATTGTTAAAACGGTCGGTTTGTTTACTTGTATGTAACCGATCCTGGTAAAGCGATCGGTGTAGATTGTCGAAAATCGGATAGGTCCTGACGAAGGGTTTCGAAACTTAGTGATTTTGGCATACGTAGCCTGATACGTAATAGGAGGCCCTTTAAAAAGGGCCCGGGTTTCTCGTTTAAAACACTAATATAAGTTAACAGTTAACGAAACGAGGCTATTTTTCTTAAAGTCGTTTCAGATTTTATAGTTTTGTAACGCTTCGGGTTTCTCAGCTCTCTCATGTAATTACACACTCCCGTATAGTTTTAATAAGTCGTAGTGTTAAAGCACAGGCAATTAAAATCGTTATAACATCCCATTATAGGTATTTAACTTGTGTTTATTTCTTTTTTCTTTAGCTGTTTGTAATCGACTTAGTCGGCTAATGATTAGTATCGGTAATGTTTTAAGCCTATAAGGTTTATATAAACATAAGGTTTTGAAAAAGTAATTAAAATGATTGGTATTTATAATATAAAAGATTATAACTTAACCAAGAAAAAATATTCAAAGGTGTATGCCACAGGTAAGTGCTTATAAGCTCTCCACCCAGAGCATATCACCCTGAAATACTTCTTCTAAACCGATCCACGCATTGCCGTTGGTTTGGAATAGCCATTTAAAACCGATCAACGTATAATACACTTTACGTCTTGCAAGAGTGTAGCCTACAGCGTGACACGTTACCATACACCTTGCAGTAGTGCACCCTGCAATACAGTATACTGCTACTTGGCCTATGTATACTATCTATGAGGGTATATAGTAATATACACAAGCTCATTCTGCGACATACCGTATAACGGGCCCTATACCCTACGGGACCTTTAATAATTAGCCTAAGTTATCGTTTTAACGTAAGAGTTCTTGATTAATTTCGAAAGGATGAAAAAATAATTCATTTCCAAGCGTTTTATCTAATAAAGGGGTGAACAATTTAAAGGCTTTAAGAAACTGATCATTAATAAAATCGGGTAGTTTTGTGATAAAAGCTTCATGAATAATTTTAAAGCAGAAGGCAACAAATCGCATGATAATAGTTTGATCCTTACGGACTTTTCGAAAGATAATGTAAAAGGTAGCGACTTTAACTTCTTTAGGTTTTTTTATATTGGCGTAAACACTAGTTACCAAATGCAATAGTTACCCGTTCTTTTTGAAAGTAATATATACTTTGGAACGACGTAAATTACTTATAAGTGTTTTATTGAGGATTCACCTAAAATAAAGTTGTATTGCGGGTAGAACCAATATAGTTCCATATCTGACAATAGCATTTATGAAGGTAAAGGTTTAAAAAATTTATATTAAATAAATTATAGGATGAAACCGGGTGTGAAATACGTGGTTTTACCTAATCATCGAAGTAGAATAAGGATACGCGGTAATTTCAATCGGTTGGTAACTTATTTATTTGTAACTTTATAATATTAATAATTTATATTTACGAAAACTCAAATAAATATAATAGATCCACAAAGTAAATTTATTATAATCAGGGATTTGTTTAAGAGTTCGGTAGAAGGTAGCGGATCAAATTAAAATCATATTAACTACTATAGGCGACTATATATAAAAGTCACGTTTTTTCCTTTTAAAGGTTACTAAAATCTTCGTCTGAAATTAAGGAAATATTCATAATAAGCTTAATATTGGTAGGGCTTTAGACTTTACACCGTTTTCGATTCGATTGATCGAAGTAACAGTAGTATTGCGTGGTTAAGTAGTGGATGTATTAGTTTACGTTTGGCAGTCCACTAGCTGGTCTGCGTAGTAATTTTTATAGCCAATTCAATAGCCTGTGCTTAAATGTAAAGTATGCATATATTGTATCTAACTTGTATCCAATACAATAAGCTCACATAAAACAGTACAATTAACTTATAATTACTATAGTTAACTTTAATATGAGTAAAGTTGAACTATTATATTATAATTACTACTATTTAAAGACTAGCGGCTTTTAATTTTGTACGCTTACGCTAGTGTAATCAACTTGATCTTTCTAGTTACCAGCTAATTATATCTTCGTTAACTAGCTAGAACTCTTTCAATTCTAGTTGACTCTCATAATCAAATTAACCCTAATTACCTTATTTTCTTCACGACTTTAAGTTTTACCTTTACCCTCTCTCATACACGATTCTTCCGCTATAGACTTACGTATATTAGCCCATTGTTGCTATTAAACTTATTTACTCACGTAGGTTAAGTCTTTTTCCAATTTAGTTAATCCACATAGATAAATTGGACTAATACTAGCTCTATTACCCCTTATTTATTGCTATCCGTTTAGTACTATTAGCGCTACTCCTATTACTATTAGCTATTTTGATTAACGTGAGTTGAGATACCTTATAATTTCACTTAACCCATGTAGGTTAATTAATCCACTATTACCCTTAATTTAACTTTATCATTTAAAAACATAGCTATCCCCCTAACAATTTTTTAATTTGATAGCATAAACCTGTCCAGTAGTACGTAATTTGGCCTTACTAGGTAGCCTATTAACTTAGTCCTTAATGCATATAATCAGCCTATTGCTATCTACAAACTTTTTGAGAGCTTTATTTGGCAATACCTTTGTTATAGAGTTTACAAGATTATCATTTCCATCGATCTATTGAAACTCTTCAATCTCACTGCCCTCATACGCTTCGCGAGGTACTATTACGTCGATTATCAAGCGCTTTTTACTAGTGGTTACGAGCTTCGAAAGGTATTCGAATAGGCTTTTCGAGTTGATATAAATTAACACTGGGATGAAAAAAAATCTCCAGCTACCTGGTAATGACGTTAGGGGTTTATTATAATACCATCCATAGATTAAAACCAACTTCTATAACATAAACCTTTTAAGTTAGTACGTTTTATATAATCCTTTTATATTTAACGAAGATTCAGTAAATTCAGTTGCCGATAATGTTAAACTGGTTTTCTCGTCTTTCTTTATTAACGAAAGTTATTAGAAAGCCAATATATAAGGATAAATCGATATTATTTATAAAAGAACCGTCCGCAAAATTTTTTCATTTAGCTCTCAGCAGGTTAATCGATACTATATCAATACCTCGGTCTAAGTTCCTCATTCATGACTTTAACCTTATATTTAAATGTTTAAAGTCGTTATCTATTAGGGCTTATACTTATATCGCAATCGATAGATCCTAGGAGGCTTTCGGTTAATATCAAATAGTGATATAACTGTCATAGACACGTTGTTCCAAGTACCATTAAGTCTTAGCCAAGTTAACTTTGTTAATTGTAACCAGGTTTGAGCCCTATTACTTTTGATGAGAGAAAAAGTCGGCATTAACACCAAGTATATAGATTAATAATTCATTAAAATCGAATTAATTACCCTTTATCAAAGTCGTAACCGGGTTGCAATTTCAAAACTCGAAATCCTTAATCTCCAACTATCATGATACTTTAAATCCAGGAGTACAGACGAAAGGGGTATTGTTAATTTACATAGCTAATAACTCAAAATCCTTCTTTTATGTTACCAATGAACACGGCTCGTATATTAAAAACTTTATACCTAATCATAACTTGTGGTATGATTGGTAGGTTAAAAACCAATAAATTCTTACTTGAACCAGTGCATATAATAACTTAATATATCGTATTAATGTCTCTGGAAGGTAAATGACACGTATTGTTGTAGTAACTCCAGTAAGACGATCTTTTATAAATCGATTGCTAAATCACGTATATATTTACATTATATTCTAATTACTAATTGTAAACCTACCATTTGTTTTTACTAATATGCCTATTATTAAAACGACCGCTTAGCGCTGGCTAATCTTTTAAATATTTAGCGACTAAGTAAGGACTTAATCTTTACTTTTATTACCGTATTCTTAAACTATTAAACTTAACTTTTGATATAACAACCCCGTGGTTTTACACTTAACCTCGTATATAATTATTGACTTAAAAAATTTGATATTCAGGTTTTAAAGGTTAAATTTGATTTTCAACACGAATTGTATTACACCTAGAATAAGAAGGCCGTTAATCTCAAACTTATCGCTTTAATGAATGGATTTACCCAAAGTTTTAATAATACCTTATTCCTGGAATTTTAATACTAAGTCTTTATCATCTTTCTTTTTCCTGCTTACCTAAGTAATATTATAGATACAACTCGGTATTTATTTCTCCTTTTTAAAGTTCCTCTTTTTCGAAGGTTATCCGTTCCGGTCGCGTTTTTTCATCATTTTAATAACGAATGAAAAAGTGTAGTATTAATTTAGTCGTTTATCATAAAGATATTTATCGTTAGTCGTCTTAATATAAATCTGATCCTAAGTATTACGAAACTTTACGAAGCCGTTAATAATTCTAACACCTACTTTAAAATTAGTGGTACTTAAGGTTTTTTATAGGTCTTTCTATTTTCTTAGCTCCCGCCATACAACAACTTCACTTAATAATGGCAAAGCAAATACGTAGATTATCATGGGGCCGTTCCTGGTATTAAGAGCGTCATTGACTTAGATCTATGCTAATTTATTCCGTAGTTCCTTTAATGCCCTGCCATAGGCTACAGCTTTCTTCTATGTACTTGCTAATGTTGAAGATTTACTCGTCAAGCATAGGTACTCTCTAGAAACTAGTAACATCAATACTAAGTTATTAAGGTTTAAAATATTATTAAAGTCCTTGAACGCTATCTAAAAGAGTTTCTCTTAATTTATAAAGCTTTTTATTTCTAATATAGGAATATTGTATGTTCTGCAAAGTAGTACGTATATTTTTTCGACCTTCCCAATGCTTTAATAAGCCTTCACAAGCACCTATTTACACTGAATTCTTATTATCTTGACATGCTGAAACTCCGTCGCTGCAAAATCAATACCAATATCGTGGACAATAACGTTAGGAAGGCTCAAGTACGTATCAATACACAATATAATTAGCGTTTCCCATGTATCTTTTACCAATAAGGACTTTAAAGACTTAACTCCGTAAAAATAGGATACGGAGTCATTAACGTAAAAAACAGGCTTATTATCCAGATGAAACACATTAATAAAAACTTCGTAATTAAAGTTCTTATCGCCTTTTAGTATAAACTTGAGTTTTCGAAGGGTTAAGCCATACTTTTGACAGTAATACAAAAGCTTTTCGTTAACTTTTAAAGCAAAATATATTACACCTTTATACCTTGCGAAACTGGGAACTTCATATTACTTATTACGGACTGGGTCATTCAACCGCTTCCATAATTAATATATCTCTAATTTCTTCATATTTAACACTCTTACATTTAAGCCCTGAAATAAACATAGAAGAAAATCCATTAATAATTGAGGGAAAATCATGAACTGTTTCTAAAGAGCTTATTAGCGTTAACATTAACGTTAACGTTGAGGGTCTTTATATCTCCTAAATAGAAAAAAATGAGGTTAAGGATTTAAAAATATAAAATGTAATTAACCTAATAACAATTTAAATTACGTGTATTCCTGGTAACGATAGTTATTCGCTTGGGCTAAAAACAACTTCAGGTTTACCTACATTTTAACGATTAATCTTGGTGATTGTGGTACTTTTCCTTTACAACGTTACATATTTCAAATAGCCTTATATTTTGTATTTTACTACTCCTATGTCTGCCATAATACCTTTAAAGGTATAATCCGCGTAAAGATCGCGAAGTTTAAAGGCTTAGTTAGAGTCAAGGTAAATGTTTTATCCACTTAAGCAGTATAAGGAGGCGTAATCGGTTAGTTACTAGGCGACGCCCAGAATAGCATCCGTATACCTCGTAACTTATTTAGTTATATATTGATAGTTAAAGCCTTCTTTACCTTCAAAGTCCATAATGCGGTTCATGCAATTCTATTCAACAGTAGTATGCCATAAGAAGTAATATATCACTTATTATTTATAAAGTTTAACCGGTAGATGATGAGTAAACTAGTAACCATACTTACTACAAATCCAATATCTTTAACTTATATTACAACGATAATTCTTATGATTGATAAATTCGTTTAAGGCTTACCTACTTTATTAGCGACAGTGTAAATATAACTTCTATTCCGAAAATGTAAAACCAAATTATAAAATTTGAAGTCGTTTATAACCATACATACGATTGATTTAATTAACTATCGCCAGGTTTTTTTTATTTTCATTGCGGAAGTTATCAACTTATGAGTAAAAATTAAATAAATTCGGTTTACGTGTTATCATAATCGCAAACGAGGATCATAACTAGCTAAAAACAGCCTTTATAGGTTGTATCTAAGCGTTATAAAGCGTATTAGCACTTACTAATGCCCGTAACGGCTGTCTGTACCTATTTGTGAAGTGTAACATCTCTAGAATAAGCCTTTCTTATTACCTTCTACCACAAAATCAACTTGTCAAACTTTATATTTAACATATCTATCGGTATTTTCTCTTTTTTTTTCTTTGTTATTATCATAATCTAACTCGTAATAGTCTGATCCTTATGATATTAGGCAATGTAAACATCGTTCTCGAAGTAGCTTTTTATATAATTATACATTTAGTAAAAGGTTATTACTCGTATTACAAAAGTTAGTCAATAGTTTTTGCCGTATCCTATAAAAATTCCGGGGAATAGTAAGTAAAAACCAAAAGGAATAACCTTTATTCACTTAAAAATATTTAAAAAGAACATTATCTTAGTTAGAAAGATTACAAGGATTCTCATTATTCTTTTTTACGTTATTCAAAATGTTAGAGAAGCCCGTAAAAATATTATAATTAATGTTGACAATTTTGACAAATGTTAGGGGAAGGTTTCGATAGTTGTCCTAATTTTCGTTAGTATTTCCTAACTGTTTAAACCTTGAAACATCCGAGTCCTAATATTAAGAGTAATTGCCAATCGTCTGGCTTGATGATTAAATTCCCATGGTAGTACCTATTATAAATTCGCGTATATAGGCGTACTTTCTATGGAAAAGTTTTTAAGGGACATGGTGATTTTGAGCAAAGTTTCAATTGTTATAGGGACTTAACCGTATGAATAGTTTTGAGGGACTTAACGGTTTTATTGAATTAACCAGTGGAAAGCGCCGACGTTCATTCCATTTTCCGTGCTAGCAACTACTACTTTACGCGCTCTGCCACCACTAAAAAGATACCTCGCACTATCACGTAGAGATGTTAGGCTTCCGAACAAGTCAGCGAGTTCCTTATCATTAACGCGTAAAAAGGTTAAAATTAGCTAGGAGTTAAAAAGAGGTTCTTAAAAACTCTGATGAAGATGTTAAATAACTTTAACACATTTTCCTTTAAATCGTAATTACTGAGTGAATTCTTTAAATTAAATGAGATCCAACAGGGTTTTTGTTAGCTTAATTATGTTCTTTTCTAGAAATAAAATTCTTTTTCGTTTAAGTTATAACTTTTAATTAAAATTGAATTTTTTTGAACTCACTTTTCATATATTTATTATCTAATCGTTAAAAAACTTACAATATGTGCGACAAGTACGGTTTCCTCGATCAAATTCCTCGCCGCCGTTTTACTCGAAGATATAAATTTTAACTAAGTTTATTACGTATTTTTTCAATTCGATCTTTGTCAATATCTTTCTCCTTAAGTAAATTGTTATAATATCTGGTTCCAAGGTGTCAGAAGACCTTGATTTCTTTTTTCTTGGTGAGGTTAGCAATTTCTTCAAAATTAGCCCTTACGGTAGCCATTTTGATGTTTTGACTTATATCGGATTTGATGTTTTGGCGTAAAGTCGTGCGACGTAACTTTATTAACGTAACTTGGTGATTGTCTATATTTTTGCTAGGAATAGCGACATTAAAGAATTTAATTGACGTAGAAAGGCGAAAAAAAAAAGAGTAAATTAGGGGTAATGATTTTGTGTAAAGGATCAAGTTGAAGGTTGTTTATTAAAATTATTTTGCATTAAACTAAATAGTTTATATAATAGTAATACCTGTAATAATATTAACTTATCCGTTTTACAACTTATAGTTTAAAACTTTTAACGGTTAATTATAACACTTTTCAAAAAGGATTCGGTAAAGATTTCTTAGTATTTTCGATCTCGATACCATCGCTACCTCTAAATTTCCGTAAAAACCAACGTAATCTAAAATTCTTTTCTACTTACTGCTATAAAAACCCATGTAATTCGTAGAGGTCTTTCAAAAAAAAATCTATATTTTACTCTAACCGCCGTTTAACGTAAAGTATAACTGCAAAGTAACTTTTTCTTTTATTTAGCTAATCTATACTTAACTTAATAGCACAGGTCAATATTGATATAGCTTCGAACATTACAAAGTTGTCGATTCGATTGGTTGAAGTAACAATAGTATTATGTAGTTAAGTAGTGAATGTATTATTTTAGGGTTGGTATATCACTATCTGGTCTGCACAGTAATTTGTATAGCCAATTTCTTGTCTCATTACTGAGTGTAAAGTAGGCGCATATGGTACCTGACTCGTGGCAAATAAAGTAGGAAAACACAAAAAAAAAACTCAATTTGCAGTCAGTATAGTCAACTTTACTATAAGTAAAGTTGACCTACTATACTGCAATTACTACTATTCCAACATTTAATATTAAAGTCGCTCGGGTATAACGTTGGATCTAATAAATAGGAATGGATACAATATCTGTTCGTGTTATATAATAAGTATAACCCAAGGTTTATATAACGGAAAAGTTCCGAATGATTAACTTAGGTAACGAGCTGTTTAAAAACAGCTCGAAAAGTGTTTATATTAGTTATAATAATATCTTTTTTACTTTACAGGCAGGAACGTTGTCGGTACTATTACCGTTGTGTATAATAGAACCGTAATTAATAATGTTAGAGCAATTGACACTATTATGTCGAATAGTATAGTTGTATAACTGCATATTAATGAGTTAAATATAGGCGATTCATTCGTTGTAGTTTACGGGTATATTAAGGGGGAATAACGTATTAGTAAACTTATCGCTAATAGCTCTCTTTAAAATAATAATCTTATTGGCAGAAGTTTAAGCTATACCACTAAATTTTACGAATAAGGTCTTTTAAGCATTCAAAAGACGTAAAATTGCTCGCATGCGCCATATTTTATACTCGAAAGTTAAACGATAATGGTTTTGATCGCGTTAAGGTCGTAATAATAGACGTAAAGTATTTCTATAAAGATATTATGGTCATTAATACCGCTGTCGCCATTACAAACGTAATAACTTTCTATAACGGTTTTTGTAAACCTGTTGGAATAGTACTATATGTAGTGCAGTAGGTCAACTTTACTTATAGTAAAGTTGACTGTACTTCAAGTTGATTGTATTGTTTATGGACTTACCACATTGGGTGTAAGTCGAGTATAATACACTGCACTTCACTCTAGGGAATAGTCCAAGCACTTGGCCATACAAATTACAGTGCAGACCAGCTAGCGGCTTGCCAAACTTAGAACAACACATCCACTACTTGACTAATTTAATATTACTGTTACTTCAACTGCTATTCGAATCAATAACGTTGTAACGATCTAAGGCCTTACTAATATATATTAGTGTTTCTTGCGTTAAGCATAAACTAGCTTAGTAGAATAAAAAGCTATTTTTTGGTTTTTACGCTCTTCGTTAACGTTAAGGTAAAGGAAAGATTTTTATGAAAGGCTTCTATTATTACTACGCTAGTTTATAACGGTAGGAAAATAGAAAAGACTTTTTGGTTTACGTTAGGCTACAACGGCAATCTAGAAGTAAGCGACGGTATTGTTATTGAAAAATACTGAGAATTTTTTTTTAATTTTTTTAAAGACGTTAAGATTGACTGTCAGAAGTTTTAAAGTTCTTCAAGTTGGCCCAACAGCTAATTCAGTATTATTTTAGGTGCTACTATTGTAAAAACGACTAAATTCTACGGCTCAATAATAAATAACCATCGCTATTTACCACTAATAACGACTTTCGACTTAATCCTTTACACTAAACCTTTATCCCTATTTCACTCTTTTTATTTCCCTACGTTAATTTAATTTCTACGATCGCTGTCCTAAGTGAAAATACCAAGAATCGCTAATTCGCGCTAAAAAAGTTACGTCGCGCAACCCTATTCCAAATCACTAAGTCGCTAAGTCGCCAAGTTTTCCCGCGATTTTACACCAAAACACCAAGTCCTTACGCCCAAGATTACCAAGTCCCTCGTCCTACACGTTTACCAAGTCTTAACTAGACTAAAACGTTGAGATATCTACCATTAACTCTCATTTTAAATATATTACCGACCCCATAACAAAAAAAGCAATTGGGGAGTTCGGAGCTTCTTTTATTAGATATTATAACTATGTAATTTAGGGGGAAAATGTGAACGAATATTTAACTCAAGAACACTTATTTAACTTCTCCAACTATTATATTGTTTAGTACTGTAATATTAACAACCTTAAACACGCCTTTATTAACTTCAGTAACATTTTTACTTACTGGATTATTAATACGTAAACCTTCATTTTAAAAGAGTTTAAGATAAAAATTAAGGTAGAAATTAGGCGGTAAGAGGTTTATTTACCAACTTAGGGTAATAAAAAACTGGCACAAAAAGTTTTCTAATTAGCCTAGTTTGAAGAATACTCTTAAAACCCACAGCCTAAGGGAAAAGTTATTAAAAAAATTTAACGCTCTAATACGTAATCTAGGAAACCTCATTTACTCTTAATTAAGTTAAACCTCTTTACGCGTTGGTAATAAGGAACCTATTAACTTGCTCGGTAGCTTAACATCCCTATATTATAACGAGAAGTACGTTCTTAACGGTGGTAAAACGCGTAAAGAAAAGGCCGCTAATAGAGTCAGAGGTATTAACGTTGGCGTTTTATACAATTTAATTAAGAGAGATCGTCAGGCATCTCAAAACCTTCAAATATTCATCGCCCCCTAGCAATTTAATCAACAGGACCATTAAACCCCTTTTAACAGTAGGTTTGTTTATACAGGAAAGCCTATTATAGGTCTTGCTACAGGAATTTACCCCTTGGGCTAAGCGACTGGCAATTATCTTTGATACTGTGTCTTGTAAGCACAAAGGTTTAAACTTCCAGAAAACACCAATTAAAATTGGGATAATTATCGCGAGCTTCTCTCAAAACCTGTTAAAATAGTTAATATTAAATATAAGTTGTTTAAGAATTTCGCTAATATCTGAAACAATATAAGATAATATAACGGGAAGCCTTATAACCTCTTTGATATCAAAATGATGTCCCTTTTAATGTTTATAAGTAAATGAAGGTTTCACCTTTAAGTTTTTACTTACTATTCCCCGGAATCCTTATAAGATACACCAAAGATCATTAACTAACCTTCCTTATCAGAGTTACTACATTTAGCGAGATTTACAATAGTATGAAAAGCTGTCTCCATCATAATATTCACTTCGTCTAATACCATAAAAGTTAGGATACCATGCGATAAACTATAATAATAACGAAAAAGAAAAATGAGGATATACTAATGCATATTCCTAATCAAATGCTTAATAAGTTGATATTATACCAGTAAATAATGGGTAAAGCCTACGCTAGCGAAGCTATACTTCGCGAACAGGTACATATAGTAATTGTAAGCATTAGCGAATTCGAATACGTTTCATAACGCCTAGATAATACTTGTGAAGGCTTTTTTTAGCTAGTTACGTTCTTTTATTGCCACTATAATAATGCGTATACCAAATTTTCTTGGTATATACTCTTAAACCAGAAATTTTCCTAACGTAAAGGAAAAAGCCCTTATGGTAGTTAATTATATCGACAGCAAATACGGTTACAGATGCCCTTAACGTTTGAGGTATGGCCCACCAGCTATAAATTAGAGGTAACAGCCACGTTAACGCCAATAAGGCTAAGATTTAGGTGGATTTGCTAATAGTCAATACTATCGTCGTAATATAAGCAAAAAAGTTAGATATATGGCAAGTTTGGTCACTAGTAAACTTGGTATCCCCCCGCTAAGCGAAGTAATAAAAAGATAATGTATTATATCCATTATCCTACCACTTTTAAATAGGATTACTTAAATTAAATCGCAAACTTCGAAGGTAACAAGCTAATTAACAGCGACAATAGCTTTAAGAAGATTAAATAGCATAAATATACGACTAATAACGTGGCCGAATAACTAGCTGACCATGCCTTTTTATACCGTTTAGGTGGTAAAGACCCTTACCTTTACCTTAATCAAACCTCTGACAACTTACACAACTTTCATATTCGTGATCCTTACGAGAACTATACGTTTTAAGGTATTATACCAGATATAGGGGTAATAAGGTAATGAATAAGAGGCTATTCGCAGTATGTAACATTACGAAAGGAAAGTACTAAAACCACTGAGATTAATTATAACAATGTTGGTAAGGCTAAAGTTGGCTTTAGACTAGATGAACAGCTATCGTTATTAGGAATAACGGTAATTTAAACTGTTATAAGAGAAATTAAGTTCCATATTCTTAATTCTTCTACTATTTTCCATCTTTATTTAAATGATATTAAGACCCTCGATGTTAATATTAACCTTAACGTAAACGAGTTGGTTAAAAATGGCTAGAAAATTTCACTCGAATTTAAATAGAGACACTTATAATTTTATATTTAAATCCGGGAAATAATGGTATTAAATTTAACAGAGTTGGAGATACCTTAACTATACTAGTGCTTCAATCACTTAGCTGTTAATAAGCTGTATTAAGCTCTAAAGTCAATAGGGCATTAAGATGTAAAACACTTTGCCCTAAAAGCTATCAAAAAACTTTGTTATTATGGCTAAACATATGCCTAAGCCTCCTGTAAATTCAATCTTACATTTAAAGACGATAATAATATCAATTACGAGATTTTCGTTAATGTATTTTACTTGGATAACAAACATGTTTTTTACGTCATTAATTCCATAAACTTTTTTTACGATGCCAAGTTTTTAAAATCCTTTTCAGTAAAGAATACGTAGAAAACGTTAAAGATATTATAAATTGACACATACTTAAGTTTACTTAACATCGTCGATTATAATATCGGTACCAACTTTACGGCGGCAGAGTTTTAGGAAAATACCAAAATGATGGGTATTTAGTATAAATACATACCTGTAAAAGCCCACTGAAGTATCGAAATGGTTAAAAAGGTATACGCTTTACTTTACCAAACGTATAATATTTTTACGTTGAAAATTAAAATCTTTACGGATTCGAAGGCATGTTTATAAATGACAGTGAAAGGCCTAAACGATATTGTGGGCTCTAACGGCTTGGTGCCAACGTTACTGGTTTTTGAAAATTATCTATATCTGACGAATAAGTCTCCACCTTTAGCAAGTACTAAAAAACGTATTACAGCCTATAGTAAAGCCTTAAGGAAACTACGAAGAGAATCGGTACGCCGCTAGGTTAATAATACCCTTAATACTATGAACTGCCCTTTAATAATCTACGAGTTTACTTTGCTGTTGTAAAGTAAATTCCTCGCATAGCAGAAACCAGGTAAATTAAAGATCCCGTATAAGATATTAAATATCGCAAACTTTGAAATAATTATTAAAACTGTTAACGGTCCTGTATTTTTTCGAATAATTTAGGTTACGCTTTATATTAGGGCCACTAATGATAAAGACTTTTAAGTTAAGCAACCGAGCTAATACAAAGCTTTTCCACCCGTTATTGATAAGCCGATAAAACGCTGTCGACGTAAATAACCCCTGAAAAAGAGGAACTTTTAAGAGGAGTGATATATACTAGACCGTATTAACAATACTATTTGGGTAAGTGAAAAAAAGAAAGATAACAAAGACTTGGCACTTAAGTTCCGAGCGTAAAGGATTATTAACACCCCCAGTAAACTTTTTTATAAAAGTAACAAGATAGAGATTAACGGCCTATTAATTCAAAATGTTATATAATTTGTATCGAAACCCGAATTTAACTTTTAAGACCTAAACTTCACGATCTTTAAGTCGAGGTTTATCTACGAGGTTGAGGGTAAAACTACAGGGCGGCTATATAAAAAGTTACATTTAATCGTTTAAGGATACAGCAATAAAGTCAAAGACTATATTTTTACGTAGTCGCTAACAATTTTGAAGATTAGCTAGCACTTAGTAATTACTTTAGCAGTAAGTTTACTAGATAAAATTAAAGGTAAGTTTATATTTAATAACTGAGACATAACATATGCCTATACTTAGTTAATAATAGGGTTATAACATATCGTATTACTAAAACTGCTAAAGGAATTACGTGTTATTTTCCTTTTAAGGACGGTGATATAGTGTATTAAACTACTTTACGGATTAGCTAAAATAAGCGTCTATTAGTTTTTGACTTGCTAATCGCATTTTAAATTACAGCTAGTAATAAAATTCCTACCGTATAACTCGTGTTTGTTAGTAACGTAAGAAGAGGACTTCGGCGTAATAGTTATACAAACTAGTAATACCATTTTCATCGGAATAGCTAGCTTTATGATATTATTATAACAGGTGATTAAGAACTTTAAGTTTTGGAATTATAAGCCGGTGACGACGTTAATGAAGGGTAGCTAACTTAACTTTAATAAATCGTTAATCCGCATATTTGGTATTAATGCTAGCCTTAACTTTCGCTAAAAGGTCCAGTACATTTTTTTAGCTACAGTTGATAAAAGTAATATGGCTAAGGCTTAACGATACCTTAAATAACGTTCCTGTGGTAGTTATATTGCCACTTTATACCAACTGAAGGCCTTTAACGACCTTTCTATAGCGGCATAAGTATGAAAACCGGCAAATAAAGACTTTAACCGGCTGAATGAAAGGCTTAAATGGCAAATGCTAAATCTGGACCGAGGGATTAATATAATTTTAATCAATTTATCGAAGGCTAACTTAATAATTTATACGGATGTGTCCTTTGCAAATAACACCAACTTATCTTTATAAATCGACTTCCTTATAACCCTCGTTAACGAAGATAGGCGGGAAAACCAGTTTAATATTATTGGTAGCTTTATTCACTAAACCTTCATTAAATGTAGAAGGATTATATAAAGTATACTAACTTCGGAGGTTTACGGAATAATAACGGGTTTTAAAGTAGATATAGCATTATAGGAAACCCTTAACCTTATTACTAGTAAGCTAAAGATTCCTTTTATCCTAGTGATAATTTATACCGATTTAAGGAGCTTTTTCGAATATCTTTTGAAACTCAGAATTACTAGCAAAACACGCCTGATGATCGACGTAATAATACTTTATAAAACCTATAAAGAGAGGAAGATTAAGGAGATCTGATAAAGTGACAGTAAAGACAATTCCGATAATACTATAACGAAAGAAATATCAAATAAGGCCTTAAAAAAGTTTGTAGATAACAATATGTTGACTATACACATTAAGGGCTAGGTTAACAGGGCACCTAACAAGCCCAAGTTACGTGTCGGAAACTAGGGTTGTACTGGTAAACTGAAAGATTGCTAAGAAAATGAAGGCTATGATAGCAACCTATTTAACTGGTATAGCTAAAGTAGAAATTCGTAAAGGCCTGTGGCGAAAAAACTTTTTGTGGGAATTGATAAACTCGAACCTCGGAGAAAAAGAGCAATTAAGGTTAAATAAGGTTAATTTGCATATAATAAGGTTTAATTTAGTATGGAAGTTAATTATAATTTACTGGAGGTTAGTAAGTTGATGAGGTTGCTGTTTAACGCTAACTGAAAAATATTAGTTAACCACACTAACATATACATACAAACTAAAAAGCTGCTAGTATTGGAATAGTACTGTATGCATTTTAGTAAGTTAATTTTAACTATATTAAAGTTAACTATACTATAAGTTAAGTATATTACTTGTAGACTTACCGCATTAGGTTGAAGTCGAGTATAGTATATTATACTTTACTTTAAGGTACGGGCCAAGTACTTAGCTATACAAATTACAGTATAGACTGGCTATCAGTCTGCCAAACCTAGAATAATACATCCACCACTTGATCAATGTAATACTACTATTACTTCAACTGCGATTCGAATCAACAATGTTGCAATGATCTAAAGCCCTACCAATAAAGCCTTTTAATTATTGGAAAATAACGTAAAAGTGATTTTTTTGTATGAATTAACTTTTGGTTCCTACGAAATTTACGTAATATCGTAGCTTTTTATATTGAAAATCGTAACTTGATATTGACAAACTTAAATAGCCAGTAAAAGGGCTTATATTTAAGTTGTTAACGTTTGTCAAATAAGGTACCGGAATCATAATGGGAATTAAAAGAATCCGAATCGTCGTCGGAAAAATTGACGCGGTTTTAAATAGGGAACGATATAGCAGTTACGTTGTTTATAGATAATATGGTGGAAGCTTTTTAAAGTGGGGTTTGTTTCGAAAACATAGGCGTACCGATGGTTTCGAATTACCGAATTATATTCTTTAACGCGTTAAATACATTAATATTTCGTTATTTTAAGTATTAAACGCGTGTTACAATCCAAGTATAATAGCGGGTCAGGAAGCAAGCTAGTGTGCAGCTGAGCCACTTAGAGCCTGAAGTACAACATATCAAGCGGAGAATACCTCTCCTTTGTTAGCAGAAATGACTAAGCCAATCACGTGACTAGGATCATTAAGATCAGTACTAATCCAAGTGGTCTAGGATCAGCGGGCTCAGCACTAATCTAAGGGATCCAGTACTGAAGACGGTATGAAGGCACGAATATATAAGGACACAGTCATCACTACATAGATAGTATTTCCTTTATAGCTCTTCAGTTGTCAATCTAAGTATTCAGTCTCAGTATATTCTGAATAGCCTCACGGCTTTTAATCATTACTTGCACGGTTTCAATATTATTCACTCAGTACCTCTGCTACCTTCTTGATAACATAAACCCTCTGACACCTTCTATATACTCGCGGGTATTTAATATGATCATTACAACGCATTTACAAACGACTTCACTCCGTTTAAAGAGCTTTATACGTAAAATATCAGTAAAAGGTTTGTATTTGGTAATAACATAATTGTATTAAATCGGTTAAACGTTTGAAACTTGTTTCCTAACGCGTAGGTTTAAAAACTATTTTGAGGCTAAGACGTCCAAATTCAAAAGGTCAGAAAAAATATATTCTTAAATTATAGCCACTAAAAATGACTAAAACATTATTGGAAACAGAATCAAGGATTGTATATAGAAGGATTAAAACCGGAACTATCATTTAAAAGGATTGGATTCTGTTTATAATCCTTAATAAATAAGAAAGGAAAACTCTCTACTAGAGAGCTATTACAGAGCTATAAAAAGAGTAACCCGGTTATGTAATAGGTGAAGGCATGCTCCTATATGACTTTTGAGTGGCTTTGAAGTACTATAAGAGTATAGATAGCAACTATCATGACTAGATTCCTGGTAACTATTAGCTCAAGCACCAGGTTATAACACGGCTACTTTGTTATCGAGTTAGATCCTATAATTTTCAACTAAAGACATAGTACTCTTAACAATTTTTGGGAATAGTTTAATGATTGAGCCTTAAATATATGAAATAAAGGTGGATAAAAAGGTTAAAACAGAGTAAAAAACTAAATTTTATAATCAAGCAATTAACTTTCTAGTAATAAAAGGGAAAGAAAGTAATCTTGCAAAAGTACTTTACGAATGCGTTATATATAAACATTCTTTATAGCTTTGTAAAGATAAAAACAAAGGCATTGCTAGTAATAACACCTCTTTATGCCCCTATATACGTTCGTAAAGCCTTGCCTAAACTTCAGTTGAAATGAGTTCCTCAAACAAGCCTGCTCAATTACCTCAACGCGTCAGCGATTTTTTTAATTTTTTTTTTTTTTTTTAAAAAAAAAAAAAAATTATAACTATTACCGAGCAGTGCTCACTACTTACTTGCAGTAAACACAGTCAACTAACAATCAGTACAGTCAACTTGCAGTCAGTGCAATCAACTTACAGTCAGTACAGTTGACTTAGTTGTACTGCAATTGACTGCTGTTCCAACACTTTGAGTACTTAAGTGGCTCTGCCATGAGTTGGGCAACTTCAGCATGTGACAAGGACTCCAAATTTTGGGCGTGATGTGGCAGGGAGGGTGGCGCAGCAGTGAAGTGTGGCTTAAATTAATCCCCAGCAAGGAGTTGGTACGTATCCACTTGGGAAAAAGCAGTTGCTACATTGCAATTAAGTAATTTGACGGCTCTTCGGCCAAGAAAACACCTCAAAGCTATGGTTTGTAGTCCCCTGATGCCTCCTCCGCACTGACTGATAGCAGTAGTCTTTCACCATCGGAGCTTCTGATGCCACAGTGGACTTCAGTAATGCCAAAACTGCTGGCAGATGGATTGTAGGAGCAGGACAGACGATCCATTGGCGAACCTGCTTCGTTTGGGTGTATTTGGCCAGCAACGTCGACGAGCCGATAACGAAATACGAGATTTGCGACGGTCAAGCTACAGTTCCCATTGGATTCGAGATTTACGTTGGAGGCAAGGACGGGCTGGTGAAAGGATGATTAAGGGTGGCTAGGCATATAGCCTGTCCCTAAGTAGCGCACCCTCCTTGAGACGTAGAGTGAAAGATAGCTCGGCGGGCGAGTCTGCGGCGCGATGGATTACCATGGAGACACAACCGGTGTGGTCTCGCCCCCCCTCAATGTCTCTCTGGCAGGCTTGCGTCGCACGGATGGCATCCGCAACGTGGGCGCCGAAGAAAGAGCGTAGGACATTCAGACGACAGCCTCGGAGGATCAGGCGCGGATCGGGTGTAGCCATAGCTCCCTCGGGAAGATACAAGTAGCGGAATCCATCCTCTACCTCTAAATGTGCGCCGAACAGCTCTCGAGCGATGTGTTCAATTTTGGAACTGGTCACCTCGACCATCATCATGCACCCTGTCCAGCCTCGATGAGGCAGAGCAATCGACACCGCCGCATGGACGGTGTGACCTGGTCCAGCCTTCCTTCTGACAGCCCCGGCAAGATACGGAGGAAACAACCGTGTGCATTCCGAGATCGAGGCGTTCAACAGAACATGGCCATCCGCACCGCCCTCCGCCGCATTCCCCATGGATAAGTCGCTTATCGAGGCATTCGGTCGCTGGAGTGCTGGCGAGACGATCATAGGCTCGGGGGGCTCGGGGGTACCAGCATCGGCAGGGGAGCTTTCGAGGCTGCTCTGTCGCGCTTGACGACTACGACGTGCTGTAGTGTCGAGCACGCGCTCAATTCTGGCGCGATCGTCCTTCAGGGCCGTAGCTACCTGCCTTGCATGTGCTTGTCGTCCTTCGACGGATTGTGCCTCAATCTGAGCAAGAAGACGTTGACGCTTGCCCTTGCCGGAGACGTGACCGGTATTGTCCGCGGATCTCTTCGTGAGGGCGTAGGCGACCCAAGCTGGACGTCCGCCGCTGTCGAGGAAAATGCGCTCGGTGGTGTTGGGGTCCGCATTCGACACGGTCTGCAGTCCGTCAGCGAAGCTTCGCGGCAGCTTTTGGCGGCTTTTGGCGGCTTCGAGAAGTAGGTCAATGTCCTCAGGATTCGGTCCCGGCGCCACCACTGAGGAAAGAGGCTCTTCAATTCCGATGTAGCTGGTGGCCACTTCCAACAAGGCTGCCTCCAATATGGGGAGCTGCAGGAGCGGGTGCCTCAAGTCTCAAGAGGCTTACGGAAAAATGTACCGGCAGCGCGTAATGGGCTTAGCGTTGCCGCCATCTACGCTTACATCATCAGCCGCTCCAGCGTCTGAACATCAATTGCAGTTTAACTATTATAGTTGACCCATGGGGCGCAGCTCTAGGTATTTACAAAATAGGAATAAAGTAAATAGGTAGGATCGAGGTAGAGTGAGGTTGCCACGCATGCCGTGTTTTTATTTCATCGCAGGAAGAAGGTTGAGTCAAGCTCCTGGGGAGCTGTCCCAGCAGCTCAGGCGGGAGAGCTTTCGGCATTGGGATCCAAAGGAGGCACATTAGACATCTAAGTCGACGACCATCACAGGTAACGTTGCCAAAGAATAAATTCGTAAAGCTTGGGTGTAAACCAAATATGTCAGGTAACCAGAAAACAGGCGCTACGAAAAGGTAGCAGGAAGAGAGCATGCTCTGCGCTGAGAACGGTTACTAAACGAGGAAATACGGAACTGGTTCCGATTTCTTGAGGATGGGAAAAAGGAAGTCGCGGCGTGGGTGGAGAGATGTGGAATATAGTGTGAGAATGTCAATTCGAATACCACATACGACCATACCCAGCGGGAAACTTGGGATCCCGTCCGCTCTCCCCTCAATAAGCCGCTGAGGGCTGGAATAGTAGTTAGGTGGGTGACCACTAGCGAATACCTGGTGTCGTATGTTTTTGCAGTTCCTTTTATTCTTTTGGCTCACCGTTCCGTCCAGCAAGTCGTAATCCGAACTTTCACGATTTCGAGACATCCTGTTGAGGACGGTGAAAGTGCTGAAAAACTTGCATGTTATATGTGCGTTTGCGTTGATAGTTTCCTTACCAGCGACGATGTTCATGGCGAGAGGGTATTTATAGATAGATTCGCTCTCAGTGCCGAGGGCAGTGTTGGTCTGTGCTGTCTGTTCCGTGCCAGGTCTGTGAGCGACTTGGCGTGTTGGGTGGTGGGAGTGTACTCACTCGATGGAGGCAAGGGCTTGAAGGGACGATGTGTTGTGGTATGGCCGGCCGGCACGCGCCGGGGAAGATGGCAGCCTTGTCCTGTTGTTAGTATCCTCCGAGACATGTCCATGTTCTCCGGCCCCGGAATGCTGGGGCTGCCTACCCAGGCTGTCTCTCAACCAGCTAGCACCCTATCCACGAAGTCGTTCACCCCACCGTCACAAGCCACCACACCGCAGCACACCACACCACTCCCACCACGCACCAGGGCGCCTTCCAGTGCAAAGGCCCAGCCCGGCATCTGCGTGGCACTCGCACGGTCATGGCCCTCTTCCGTGCGAATGCTGAGAGCGTAGCGTAGAGTGTGGCAGTTGGGTTGGACGGTTCTGCTTGGACGGGGGAGGAGGCGACGGGGCACTGACGGATGGAGAGCTGAGAAACGAAACAGGACGATGCTGCAGACCAGGCCTCCACTCGCTCAGTACCCACAAGTATGGATTTCAAGCCTTGTGTAGCAGAGGATGGTAGTGCACAAGTCCTCTTATTTCATGATGATGCCACCGTTTGATTCGTCAGTCCAGGCAACGAGCAAAAATCCAGTCCAATGTCCCTCCACCGAACGACTGTTCTTGGCCAGCGGCGTAACGCGGACGCATCCAGTCCTCCAACGTGCCCCGGCCTATCCAAAACTCGCCCCCCTCAACATCCGTCCCCGAAAGCTACGGTCATATCAGTTCCCACGACCTTTCAATGCCCTGGTTGGGTGGTGGCACCTGTGCCGTCCAAACCACCTGGCCCGCATCTCAAATGAGATGCCTCCGGTCCAGGGCGTCCATCAGACTCCATGCACGAATCCGGCAGAGTAGGAGGACGAGCATGACCAGTATGGCGGTGCCGCCAACTGCTATTCCCACAATGCCCGCGGTTTCCATGGTAGCTTCCACGGGCCGCTGTCCTGTGATTCTAGGGACCTGTCGCTGGGTTTCGTGCGTGGGAGGTCGTGTCATGTGGGGAGACGGACGTGTTCTGCAGTTGGTAGTGGATCCTTTCCGCGTTAGCCTGTGAACAGCGAGTTATCATACTCGAGAGGGGGTCTACCTGCACGGCAACCTGGCTCAGCCTATCCAGCCTATCTTTCAGGTGGCTGTCCGATCTTGGTGGATGCCAATGTCTTGGCTTAGAGCATGTATATTCTGGTGAGCCACATCCTGCGAGGAACCTGTTGCCCAAGTGCTTGTTCGGACAAAGGGAAAGCGCGAGGAATGCGATGCCCACGATGTCGCTGCGGTTTCTGGCAGGACCGGTGGTGGGACGCGACGAAGGCATGGAAAGAATGGAAGGCACAATCTGCCCCTGCTGAGAATCAGGACGGTTTGATGATGGCTTTCTCAGCATGGAACATCAGGATCACTCGACGATCACTCACTTCACACGAAACATTTGTTGCTGTGGTGTTGGGTCCACATATGCCGCCTGTTCCATGTGCACGTACGGCTCCATTGTCTGAGACTATGAAGCTTGCTATTGTAAGCTTCCTTACAGAAGGAGGGACCAGTGACCACACATGGATGAACGAAACAGTCGCGACCTATCATCCCAATTTCACGGGGGCTTGAGTCGATATAGGAAACAAGGGGAGGCTCTAGCAAGTCCCCTACTATATACCTGTGGAAGCAGGGCTGACCAGGCCCAAAGCAAAGAGATTAGTGTCCATGGCTGACGATGCGCCTAGAGCGCTCATCAGCCTGAAATAGCAATGCAATGCCACTGATATTGCAGTGCCAAGCAACTGATCTTGCTCTGGATGCAATGCGGTTTTGCAGATTCAGCAGTAGCCGCCGCAGCACATGTCCAACCTCATGCACCGCTTTGAATGTACTACAGTGTAGATTGCCTTCATTGTGTGGCTCCCTTGGCATCAGCAAGGTACTCGATAGATAGAAAGTCTTCTTCATAAATATGTGCTGTGCATGAGGGAAACAAATGTTAAAAAAAAAAAAAATTAAAAAAAAAATAAAAAAAAAAAAAAAAAAAAAAAAAAAAAAAAAAAAAAAAAAAAAAAAAAAAAAAAAAAAAAAAAAAGGAAGGAACACAGACCACTGCCGGCTGGGAAGATCCATCGGCGGACCGGCGGACCGGCACCGAATAGATGGGATGCGGGGTTCTCAAGTCCCCTTCGCAAGCGCGCCGCTCATCACATGCCCTTCGCCTCGAAAGTGCAGCTGAGTACATAGTAGCCTCCGTTCCTGGTGTTGATGATCCACTTTCCCACAGTTCCTCACCTTCGCCCGTCAAACCCCTCCCCACGGCAGCAACCATGAACGGCCTCCTCCTCCTCCCGCGTCTGCCCTTGCGGGCCATCAGCCTCACACGCGTGGCCTTGTCACCAGGCCCCTCACGCACCCGCACCATCACCACCTCCCACCGCCGCGCCCGAGCCTCTGTCTCCCCGACCCCCACCTCCTCGTCAACAGCAACACCATCCCCGCCCACCACCCGCGCGCCGCCGCCGCCCGTCCAATCACTCTACAAAACCCGCGCCAGCGCGCCCCTCCACATCCGCACCTACCCGCGCAACACCCCGCAACAAGAGCGCGAGTACCGCAAGGCGCACCTCGCCGCCGCCTTCCGCGTCTTCGCCGCCCGCGGCCACGACGACGGCGTCGCCGGCCACCTCAGCGTGCGCGACCCGATCCTGACGGACCACCTCTGGCTCGCCCCGCTGGCCATGCACTTCGCGCAGGTGCGCGTCTCGGACCTCGTGCTCGTCGACGCGCGCGGCGCCGTGGTCGCGGGCGGCCACGAGCCCGTCAACCCCGCCGCGTTCGCGGTCCACAGCGCCATCCTCGCGGCGCGGCCCGACGTGCACGCCGCGTGCCACGCGCACAGCGTGCACGGCAAGGCGTACAGTTGCTTCGGGCGGGAGCTCGAGATGCTCACGCAGGACGCGCTGCGCTTCTACAAGAGCCACAGCGTGTGCGCGGACTGGGGCGGGGTCGTTGTCGACGCTGCGGAGGGGCAGCGCATTGGCGCCGCGCTGGGCAACGGCAAGGCCGTCATTCTGCAAAACCATGGGCTGCTGACGGTCGGCGCGAGCGTGGACGAGGCCGCGTTTTGGTTCATGAGCATGGATCGGAGCTGTCAGGTGCAGTTGTTAGCCGACGCGGCGGCTGCGGGCAACGGGTTGCCGAAGAGGGTCATTGCCGAGGCTGAGTGTGAGCACGCAGCGCAGAGCGTGGGCGCGAGTCAGAAGGGCTGGCTGGCGTTCCAGCCGTACTATGACGAGATCTTGGCCGGGACGAACGGAGACTTTTTGCTTTGAGTTGGTATTTCTCACTGCTGGCCTTGCATTGGGTGTGTATCTTTGACTTTGCTCATGAATGGTTGGTGGGAGTACTTGCCAGCAGTAGTTGGGTGTTGATCGGGTGTGCTTGCTCTCATGTCAGTAGATGTAGACTCTACCAAAAATAAACGACGAGTCATCAAATAGTCAGTGGCAGGGGACGATAAGTCCCGTCCCCTAAGGCTTCCTGTGCCCCACCAAATTTCAAGTTGCGGCCGTCCTCAAGAACCTTGTTAACCATTCCTAAAGGTTTTAAGATGGTAACTTCATATATTGAAAGAGGGTTTCCCACATATTACTATTACTATCCGTGTGTTTATCGGTATCATTTTTTATATTACTATTGTTGGAACAGTAGTCATTGCAGTGCAGTAAAGTCAACTTTACTGGAAGTAAAGTAGACTATACTGACTGTAAGTTGAGTGTATTGTTTGTGGGTCTACAGTAAGTTCAACACCCACTTCACACTAGGGCACGGGCCAAGCAATTGGCCATACAAATTACTGTGCAGACCTAGAACAATACATCCACCACTTAACCACGCAATACTACTGTTACTTCGACCAATTCGAATCGACAACGTTGCAACGTCTAAAGTCCTACCAACAGAAACAAATATTGGCTACAATTAAGTACATATCAATTGAGGTATACACATTGAACGGAGGGTATGGGCCAAGCTTTGGCTAATATAAATTAGGGCATATGTCAATTAATGTCGGTAGGGTCTATTGTACAAGGTACGTTAGAAGACTAATCATGAAGATTTGTAGTGTATATTGAAGTAGATAGTAAGATCGAAAGGAGAAGAGGTATCCGTTGAGTGCACGCCTCAGGTGGGAGCTTATAAGCTTTCACCCTGGTAGTGGCACTTTACCATACACTTTGCTAATCTCCCTTCTGGGTAGTGGCACTCTACCGTGCATTTTGCCAATGCCCCTTCTAGGCAGTGGCACGTTATTATGCACTTTGCAGGAATGTACCTTACAAAGTGGCACATTACCGTGCACTTTGCAAAGGTGTAACCTGCAACATGGCCGCTTACCAACTATGGAGATATATAATAATATCCATATAGGCAATCTTTTTTTTCTTTAACACGACCCATATCCGTAATCCAGTAGTAATAGCTTGGTTTATAGTGTAATTCGGCTAAAGTTCCAATCAGTAGTCCTAGCGGCGATAGTAGTTGCGGTGTAAAATTGTGAAGGTTTGGATTAACAGTTTTAATTACAATAGTAATTACGGTGCAAAATCATAAAGGTTCGGGTTAACAATTCTAACTGTAGTAGTGGTTATAATAAAACCTTAATTATTTTGTGTAATTATTAACGGCATGGTTATTAATAGCGATATAATTGTTAAGATATAGAGTTATTATTAGTGTTAGGTATTTTGGGATCGGTATAAAAAGATGTATCATTATGTTATCGATTTAGTTAAACCCTTTTTTTCCCTTTTAACAACGCGCTTCCTCTTGTACTATAAACCTCTAATTAATCAATTGGTGTAGATATACCTAAATTACTATTTTAATCAATTATTCGTACTACTTCTATAGGTAAATCACTTGACAAACATTATATTTTAACCGCTTCAAAAAACAGATAACTTGTAAAAATCGCTTTCTTAGGCGCCGTTTGACGCGTTAGCGTAAGTGGGGGGAGGCTGTTGCTAGGGCCGCTCGTTATACTATTGCTAATATCATCTCTAGCTTTATCTCCTCAAGTAATATGTTGTCGATTCCCGCTTTTCTTTTCGGCTCCTCTTTCGCTATCGCCGCCAATAATACCCCCACCCCTCTTTCTCTCTTCTTCACCTCCCCTCCTTCTTTTACTCCACAGGGGGGGGAACTAGGGTTTCTAAGGCTATTGACTTTACCCTTTCATTATAGGTAGAAATCTCCTCACTCATAGTAGCTACCCTCCATTATTATAAACATAGCTTAGTCGAGCTGTAACGCGATCCATATAATTAATTTCCCTTTTAATTTATGTTATATTAATATTTTTACAAACGAGATCGAGCTGTCCGACCTAGCCTATCGCCTCGAATTGCAACTCATTAGGGTATGCTATAAGATCTTTTTAGTGTATGAAGTATTAGAGCAGTGTACCCGAGTCCATATCCCTGGGCTACTAATAAATACGCCTTACATATCATGTATCGCGTCTGCGGCCACGGGTAAATCTATGAGTAATTGCCATTAAAGCAGGGATCGGTTGGTTCTTTATTACTGTTACGAGCGAATTAATAGCGAATACGCCTCCATTCCGGTGGTTTCCGGACCATATGATGAGGCTCTACTATATGCCCACCGTCTCCATAATAAGTTTACTACTAATTCATAATTCTAATCGCGATTAACAATCACTTACTATTTTAATACACTACTCGGAACGATGCCAAAAAAAAAATATCACCTTTGTAATAGCTAAAATAAACTAGTGCTCATTAGTAATAAACGCTAACCGACAGCCTAAAAAGACAGCAACCGTTATTATCGTTTGGAAGGTGGGCTTGCGTATATAATACGCAAGCGAGTTCGACAACGTTATCACGTGTCGTCATATATAAGGTAAAAAACCCCTTATGCTCCTACCTAAGGGTATGTGGCCTAAGATGTGGGGCACCTCCTTCGGTAGCGTTGGTAACGGTATCGATAACGGGAATAGCGGGAACTTTAGTAAAAATAGCAGCGGTGAGGGTAGCAATGCAGAGGAGGAAAAAAACGAGGATAATAATAACAATGATGTGGCGCCGCCCTACCCCTTTTTCTTTAGTAGCAACTAATTTCGTATTTTTACGTTTACGCCGGTTTATACACCTATAGTATAATTCGTTACATAGAAATAAAATTGTATTTTTTTTTAAAAAAAAATTGTACCATAAGCAACCAATATTAAATATAAGACATAAAAAAAACTGTTCTAAGTAATGATATAAATAATAGATATAAAAGTAATAATATATTAAAAGCGGTATAAGTAGTAAGTCTAAATGGTAGGACAACTTTAAAGCGGTACAAATAGTATATCCGAATAACTTGAAATTAACCAAAACGGTTCAAATAGCAAATCCAAATAAGGATAAAATGTTAGAAATGGTATAAATTATTTAATTACAGTAAATTCATAAGACTTTTGCAATAACGTTAACAAAGAAAAATTATTATTACGAGTACTTTCAATACCTTATTCGGGGTGTCTTTGGTTATTATATTTGTTAAATATAACATTACGTCAATCTAACTTGTTTTTTCAATTTCGCGACGTTTTTACGATTTATATAAGGCTATAATATCGACTATAAAACGCTTTTCATTTGTAGTGCTAAACTTAATAAGGCATTTGTAAAGGGAAAAAAAGTCAGTATAAACAACAAAAGGTGGGGGTGAAGTTAAAGTTAGAAATGATCATCCAGATCATTATTACTATAGTGATCCCAGAGTCAAATCTTTTGACTATATTGTAGATTTCCAAGGCCAAAACATTTCGATTAATCCGCTGATATTTAGTTGAGTTTTAATAGATAATGTTTTTATAAAGGGTAAATTCGTTCCGAGCAGGTATTTTTTTACTAAGAATAAAAATAAATTCCATTTTAAATTCATAATTGGGTTTATTCGTTACAAATGCGTTATTAATAATAAAAAGTTTTGTTATACGTATATCGAGTGATATTAATCGTAGGTCGCGCTTTAGATTACTTATTTTCTACGTGAGGCGTTTATTAAATGCCTTATATACGTTATTCTAAAGGCAGTTTTAATATTATACGGTAACCGAAAAGTCAAATACCGCCTTCGGCTATACTATTAAGACGACTCAAATACTACATATACGTTAATATTTATATTTACTAGTTCTTTTGGTGTTTGTTAAGTCAACTAGGGTAATTTTGTTTAATTACTGTTAATAGAGCCTTATATCGTTGCAACGTTATCGATTCGATTGGTCGAATAGTAGTATTGCATTAGTCAAGTGGTAGATATATTGTTCTAGGTTTGGCAGATTGCTTACCGGTTTGCATAGTAAGTTGTATGGCTAATTGCTTGGCCCGTGCCTTAAAATGAAGTGCAGCGTACTGCACTCGACTTACACCCAATGCAGTAAGTCCGTACAAACAATAAGCTCAACTTGCAGTTGAGTATAGTTAACTTTATTATAAGTTAAGTTGACCTACTACACTGTACGTAGTACTATTTCAATACTGGCGGCTTTTTAGTTTGTATGTGTACGTTAGTATAGTTAACCAATATTTCCCAGTTAGCGCTAAATAGCATCCTTATCAACTCGTCAATCCCCTGTCAAATACAATTTTCTTTTATACTGAATTACACCCAATTGCATGTAAATTGACCCTATTTGACCTTAATTGCTCCATTACTCTGAGGTCCGAGTTTATCGGCTTCTATAAAAAGTTATTCCGCCACAAACCTTCACAAACCTCTATTTTCAACCGTGTTATTTAAACAGATCGCTATTGTAACCTTCGCTTCCACTTCCCTGGAAGTTTTCCAGTTTACCAGCATAACCCTAATCTTCAGCACGTGACTTGGACTTATTAGGCGCCTTATCAACGTAACTCTTAATACATATAGTTAGCGTATTGCTGTTTATAAACCTTTCTAAGGCCTTATTTAGTATTGTTTTTGTTATAATATTAGTAATATTGTCTTTCCCATTAATTTATCGGAATTCTTTAATCTCCCTTCATTCGTACGCTTTGCGGAGTATTATTACGTTAATTATTAAGCGTTTTTTACTGGTCATTTCGAGTTTTAAAAGGAATTCGAATAGGTTCCTTAAGTTGGTATAAATCATCACTGGGATAAAGAGAATTTTGAGCTGCCTAATGATAAAGTTACGGGTTTTCCATAATATTATACTTACGTTAAAACCTACCAATATGCTATAAACCTCCGTAAATAGTACATTATATATATATATATATATATATTAATTTGACAGAGATTTAGTAAATTAGGTTACCGATATTGTTAAATTCGTCTTTCCACCTATTTTCGTTAACGAAGGTTATGAAAAAGCCGATTTATAAAGATAAGTGGGTGTTATTTGTAAAAAACACGTTCTTAGAAATTATTAACTTAACTTTCGACAAGTCGATTAAAACCATATTTATCTTGCGATCTAGGTTTTTCATTTTCTACTTTAGCCTGTTGTTTAGCCACCTAAAGTTTTCATCTGCCGGATATTATACTTATACCGAAATGAAAAGGTCATAAAAGGCTTTGGGTTAATATAATGTAATAATATAACTATTACGAACACGTTACTTTAAATACCGTGAAACTTTAGCTATATTAGTCTTATCGATTATAGTTAAAATAGTGACTCAACCCTTTTATCGAAAATTAAGGCCGGTATTAATATTAAGTATAAAGATTAACGATTTGATAAAGTTAAATTGATTACTTCTTATTAATGTTATTAATGGCTTATAATTCCAAACCTTAAAGTTTTTAATCGCTTGTTGTTCTGATATTATAAAGATAGCCTTTTTAACGAAAATGATATCGTTAATTCACATACCTACTACGCCAAAGTCTTCTTTTTTACGTTACTAATGATTATGGGTCATATATTGAAAACTTCATCCCTAGATTTGATTTAAAATACTGCAGTGAGTTGAAAACAAATAATAGTTTATTTTAGATATTTTTATAGCGGTTTAATATATTGCATTACCGTCCCCGAAGAGTAAATAATATTTAATTTTTATGGTAACTTTAATAAAACTACCCGTTATAGATTTGTTGTTTATTACGTATGGGCTTATGTTTCATTACGGTTATTAAGCGTAAACTTGCTTCTAGTTTTAGTTAGTAAACTTATTTCTAAAGTGATTATTAAATGTTAACTATTTTTTAAAAATCTTTATAGATTACGTAAGAATTTAGGTTTTAACTTTATCGCTATATACTTAGAAGATTAGGTGTAAATTTTTGTACAGCTACCCAGTAATCTTACCTTTAACCAAGTGGATGATTTTCGATTTGAAAATTATGATGTTTAGGTTTTAAAGGTTGAAATCTGTTCTCGATACGAATTCTATAATCCTTTAAGTTATTGAATTATTAATTTTAATTTTTTTTTTCTTTAAAGGGTTTGTTCAAGGTTTCGATAATTCTTTGTGCTTGGAGTTTGAGCGTCAAGTTTTCGTTGTCCTTTTTCTTCTACATATTTCAATAATATTTTATATGTGATTCGGTGTGTATTTTTCCTCTTTAACGTTTTTTTTCTTCGGGGGTCGTCTACGCTGGCGGTGTTTTATCGGCTTATCGATAACAGGTGGAGGAGGTTTGTATCAACTCGATCGCTTAGCTTAAAGGTTTTTATCGTTAATAGCCTTAGTATAAGCCTTCACTTAAATTATTAGGAAAGATATAGAACTGTTAGCAGTTTCGATAACTATTTCAGAGTTTGCGATATTTAAAATCCTATATAGGATTTCTTATTTACTCGACTCCCGCTACACGAGGACTTTACTTTGTAACATTAAAGTAAGCACGTCAATTGTTAAGGGGTCTTTCCTGGTATTAACTGTATTATTAACCTGGCGTCGTGCCAATTCCTTTCATAGTTTCCTGAGAGCTTTTCCGTAGGCTTCAATACGCTTTTAAGTATTTATCGAAGGCAGAGATTTATTTGTTAGATGTGGATATACTTTAAAGACCAGTTGAGTTAGTATTGAGCTATCAAAACCTACAATATCGTTCAAGTTTTTTACTTCCATTTATAGGCGTAAATCAGTATCTGTAAAGCTTTCAATTTCTAACATAAAGATATTATACGTTCGGCGAAGTAAAGCGTATAATCTTTTAACCTTTCTAATACTTTAGTGGGTTTTTATAGGTATTTGTTTCTACTAAATACCTATTATTTCAATATTTTTCTAAAACTTCGTTGCTGTAAATTTGGTATCGGTATCTTTGACAACGACTTTAAGTGTTCTGAAATACGTATTTATTCACAAATTCTTGAAAGTTTCCAATGTATCTTTTACCGAAAGGGACTTTAGAAATTTAGCCCCATACAAAGAGGTTGTAGAATTAACTATATAAAAAATAATTTTGTTATTTAAGTAAGATACGTTAACAAAGATTTCGTAATTCAAATCCTCATCGCCTTTTGGTATAAACTTGAATTTCTGGGGGGTTAGGTATACATTTTTCAATAGTGAAAAAGTCCTTTAATAGCTTTTAGGGCAAAGTATTCCACATTTTTATACCTTGCGCACTTTAAGACTTTATATAGCTTGTTAATAACTAGGTGGTTAACGCGCCAGTATAATTAACGTATCTTTAGTTTCGTTTGGTGTAATACCATTACTTCCAGGCCTTAAATATAAAACTATAGGTGTCTCTACTTAAAGGCAAGAGGAAACCTGTGGCTGTTTTTAATCAGTTAGTCTATATTAACATCGACGTTAACGCCGAGAGTCTTTATATTCTTTAAGTAAAAAAAGGAGGAGGGTAAAGGACTTAAGAATATGAAATGTAATTCCTCTTATAATAATTAAAAATACCGTTATCCCTAATAAAGATAGTTATTTACCAGGTTTAAAGTTAAATTTGGCCTTATTAGTATTGTAACGATTAATTCTAGTAGCTGTAATACTTTCCCTATATAATTTAAAATATTAAGAATAACCTCTTATTTAATACTTTATTGCCTTTATATTTGGTATAATTCCTTAAAACATGTAGTTTGTATAACAATCGAAAATATTAACGGTATATCAAGGGTTATTAGCTTAATTAAAGTAAAGGTAAATGTTTTTACCACCTAAACAGTATAGGAAAACGCAGTCGACTAGTTATTAGCCCGCGCCAGAAATAGTATTTTTACGTCAATTGATATGCTGAGGAATTATCGGTGTTAATTAGCTCTTCGCCCTTAAACTATTCAATTTAATCCAAGTAATTCTGTTCAAAAGTAGAAGGGTATTTAATATAGTAAATTATCTTCCTTTTATTTCTATTAACGAGGTGGTCTCTCATTAACGAATAGCTAAATTTACTATAAATTCAATATCTCTTATCACTATTACGACAATAGTACTTACAGTTAATAGGTCCGCGTAAATTTTGGCCTTGTTAGCATTAATGTGACTATTACCTTTAGTCTATAGTCGTTAGACCAGACTTTACGCATTAAGGACACCCATAACTGTATTTACGTTCGATATAATTAATTACCGTATGTTTTTTTTTTTTTTCATTTACATTAGGGAAGTTACCAGTTTAAGGGTATATATTAAGCGAATTTGGTATACGTGCTATTACAATAACGAACGAAAAACGAAACTAGCTAAAAAAGCCTTTACAAATAGTATTTAGGAATTATAAGATGTATTTAAACTCGTTAATGCCCGTAACAGCTACCCGTACCTGCTTTAGAAATGTGGCTTCGCCAATGAGCGCTTTCTCCATTACTTTCTGATATAACATTAACTTATTAATGATTTAGTTAAATATATTCAATGGTATTTTTTTCTCTTTTTTCTTAAGTATTATCATTACCTATCTCGTGGTAGCCTAATCTGTATAATATTGCATAAAGTGGACGTTGTATTTAAATTAGTCCTTTATTCCGTTATAAATTTCGCAAAACGTAGTGGTTTGAGAAAAAAAGGTTAGGTAATAGTCCTTGACATACTTTGTCAGGATTTTAGGGAACATTAAGTGAAAACTAGAAGAGTGAAACTCGATTTACTTGCAAATATTTAAAAAGGGTATTATTTTGGTATCCAAGAGGTTGTCAAGCTTTCCCTCATACTTTTTTACGTCGTTTCAGATTTTAGCGAAGTTCGAGAAAAGTTTGTCATTGATATTAACTATTTTAACAGGTTTTGGAGGCAGGTCGCGATAGTTATCCTATTCTTAATTGGTGTTTCCTGGAAGTTTAAGCCTTAAATATTTCTAAGTAAGGTGTTAATGGTAATTTCCAGTCGTTTAGCCCAAAAGGTAAAGTCCTTTGATAGGACTTGTGGTAGGCTCTCATGTGTAAGTGGACCTGCCGTGAAAAGGGTTTTAAGGGGTTTGGAAGTTTTGAGTAAAGTGCTAAGGAGGAAAAGGGGCTTGAAAGCTTTGCAAAACTTGATGATATTACTTAATTGACTAGTTTAAAGCGCTTACGTTAATATCTTTAGCCGTATTGGCGGCCGTTGCTTTGTGCGTTTTGCCACCCATAAGAGCGTACTCAACACTGTTAATTAAAGGTGTTAAACTGCCGAGCAGATCAATAGGTTCCCTATCTTCAATGCGTAAAGAAGTTTAACTTAGCTAAGATTGAAGGGGAGGTGCCCTAAATCGTATGTAAGGGTATTAAGGTTCCTTAATACTTTTCCCTTTAGGTTGTAGATCTTGAAGGTATTTTTCAAACTGTGCTAATTTAAAAGTTTTTATACTAACTTGGGTTTATCTTTAGCTGGTAAATGAACCTCTTGCCGTTCAAGTTCTACCAATATATTTCTTTTAACTACTTTTGAAACTAAGCTTTACATATTTATAGTCTAGTCGTTAAATAAATTACGGAAATTTTCAAAGGTATTTTCAAGATCATTGATATTACAGTGTCTAACAATATAGTAGCCGATGAAGTTGGTAAGATGTTTTTGAGTTGAATATTTAGTAATGTTTCTTCTTTAAAAGTTGTAATTGTAATATTTGATAAATAAATGTCTGAGGGTATTATTTCTTTTTTTCTGGAAAGGTCAGTAATGACTTTAAAATGAGTGTTTACGGTAGAAATCATAACGTGTTAGCTTGTATAAGGCGTGTAAGGCTAGAGACCTGTTAGTCTTGGGCGTAAAGACTTGATGTTTTGGCGTTGAGTCGCATGAGAATTTAACGACTTGGTGTTAAGTCACATAACGTAGCTTTCTTGGTGCAACTTGTCGATTCTTAGTATTTTCACTCAGAATAGAGAACTTGACGATTAAATTGGCGGAAAGAAAGTAAAAAAAAGTAAAATAAGGATAAATGTTTGGTGTAAAGGGTAAGTTCTAAGATCGTTCATTATTAATAAAGGGTGAAGGTTAAAAGTTGTTTAATGTAGGGATTTAGTCGTTTTTCTTATATTAATAACATCTGAAGTAATACTTATTTAGCCTTTTGCCAACTTATCGACTTTCGAGTCTTCTAATAGTTAATCTTCACCTTTTTTAAAAAGATATGTAAAGATGTTGGGGTGTTTTTAATGGCGATACCGTCGTTACCTTTAAACTGTTGTAAAATCCGACGCAACCTATAAGTTTTTTTTACTTACTACCGTAAAAACTAACGTATCAGTAGAGGCCCTTCATGAAAATATTTCCTCTACCCTACCGATAACATAAAGAGTAACAACTAGAAAATAAATTCTTCTTCTACTTAGCTAATCTGTGCTTAACCTAATAAACGCTGATTAGTTCATTGAAGACTTAGATCGTTGCAACCTTGTCGATTCGATTGATCAAAGTAACAGTAGTATTACATTGCTCAAGTGGTAGATGTATTATTCTAGGTTTGTCAGACCGCTAGCTGATCTGCAAAGGAATTTTTATGGGTAATTGCTTGGTCCGTACCTTGGAGTGAAGTGCAACGTACTGCTCTCGACTTACTCACAATTCAGTAAGTCCGCACAAACAATACGCTCAACTTGCAGTTCAGTAGAGTCAACTTTACTGTAAGTAAAGTTTACCTACTTCACTATACGAAGTAATATTCCAACAACTACCCCTTTTGAACGAGATTTCAAATGTATTTCGCAGTACTCTTTTATTACTGTTTGGATAAATTATTCGTTTCTTTTGTATTCTAGTTCAAGGGCCGCTTGTTATTTCCTTAACTTTGCTAATGAAACGGTAAGCACTTTTCATAGGGTTTTGTTACCGTTTTAATGCTAATTCCTTACTAATTTCTAAATAAATACATTTGAATTCTTATCGTAAAACTTGCAATTTATCTCCGTATTAAAATACATTTTAAGTAATTGTAGTGCTTCACAAATTCATTTACTTACATAGAATAGTACATATATTGCCATTTGGATTAGTTAATTAGTATAATGGGTAAAATTACATAAAATCGTAATAGTTCAATTTCTAATCTTTTATAAGTATTCAATATTACACGTATTTCTATTATCTAGTACGTCGTATAGTTCGCTATTATAATTTTCGTTTTTATCTCATAACGTGGAAAAGTTAGTACATTTTGTAAGGTTAGTTTTATTAGTAGTTAAACGGTATGGTGGACAGTTTCGATAAGAGTTGTTATTAGTTGGCATTGGTTTGTAGGATTTATATTATCGTCTTCCACCGCTTATCTTATTCCTAGGAGTGTCGTTTCTATCGTTTAAGCCGTTTTTATTGCGGAATAAAGGGGTGCTTATTATATTCGGAAAGTAGTTTGGTTTTTATCTTTCCTTTAGTATGCATATAAAGGTAGGTAAATATTATACCCATGTAACAAATAATATTCGTAGGCGTTCCTCCTTTTTTTCGAGCTTTGTATACTTTACTTGAGGTGCGGGCATATCGTCGGTATGTTTTACATTCTATATTTGTATATTACTTCTACGTTTCTGTTCTATTTTTATATATTTGTTTTTTTTTTCCATTTTTCTTCAAACCACCCATTTTTATAAAGTCCTTTTACCACACGTTTTTATCTTTTTCATTCGGTCAGTTGGTATGTCGTGTTTTATTTAATAGGGCTTTTATAAAATGGCTGTTACTTCCTTTTAGAGTATTAATGCCTTCGGATGGTAGTTACGCCCGTAAAACTTTAGAAATCGAGTTATATATCATGTGTTATATTCTATCATCTGATCTGAAAATATTTTATGGAAATTGTTTAATATATCTGGTTTCTGGTTCTTTTTTCGTAGTAGCGCATAATTATGGTTATAATATACGTATTTGTAGTAAAAATATCTTAATTCTTAAGTGGTACAACGATAATAGTATTCTGTAGTTTTGGGTCAATACTTTATAAAATGATTTTCTCAATTTTTTATACTTGACTAATATATTGAAGTATTCACTGACTTAATTTTCGTTTATCAATACTGGATTTATGATTACGAAAGTTTTAAGTGTGTTAGAGCGTTTGAGACTTTAGTTTATATACGTATTAGAAATGTTAGAGTGGTATAAAAATTAATTTTTCGTAGTGCATGAGATACAGTGTATTTGTAATATAGTATTTGAAAAGTTATGGTTCAAATATAAGCGTATAATATGTAAATAAAAGCAAAGTATGTGTAATGAAGAATTGGTAGTAATGTATCTAACGTTTAATAATATAAATAAAATCCAAATAAAATATGAATAAAACTTGATTACAATCTAGTCAAATATTCTAAATTAGCCTTCCAGCGCTTTAAAAACGTTACACTAGTCAAATGACTTATAAACTTAAACTTTATACGTGATAAATTCAAATCAACGGTATAAAGTATACGAAGAAAAGTGGATAGGGTAGTGTGAATAGAGAAATTATGTGTGTTTGAAAGTTGAGATGGTGTATAAGGCTTAGGAAGCGTTTAGAATGCTGTATTTCAGGCATGGTATGAATTTGGTAAGTGGTTTAATTTTTTTTAAGGTGTGAATTGATTATAGGGGTGTTTTCAAAGTTGTGTTTTAGCCGCTTACAAAGTTTATAAGTGTTTTGGATAGTACGTCTTAAACGTTTCCAAAGTTTGTAAGCGGTTTGTATATCATATTTAGATCGGATGGGTTTTAATTATGGGTTACTAAACTTAGTGATTTTAGCTTGCGTGGTATAATAAGTGATAATATGTTTTTAAAAAAGTGTCTGGATATATTTAAAACGCTAACCTAGTTAATAACGGTGTAACCGGTATTTTAATAGTTAAAGGGTATTAATCGAGTTAATAATTTCTTTTTTAAGTAGTTCTTTTTACATTCATTTTAATTTATAATTTTCGTCTACTTCCGTGTAATTCTTGTAAAGCATAGTCTTTAAATATGGATAGTTGGAACCGCTATAGCATCCTATTATAAATATTTAATTTAGGTTCGTCTTTTCTTTCCTATGCTATTTATAGTCAACTAAGTCGGTTACTAATTACTATCGATAGGGTTTATTATACTAGGTACGTTAGAAAAGTAATTATAAAGATGGTTAATATATATTGAAGAATATAGTAAAATCGAAAAAAAAGAGTATTCAGAGAGTATACGTTTTGGGTGGAATCTTATAAAGTCTTACCAGGGCAATAACACTTTACAATAAACTTTGTTAATTTCCTCTCTGGGTAGTAGCACTCTACCATATACTTTGCCAATTCCCGTTTTAGGTTATGGCACACTATTATGCACTCTGCAAGAATACACCTTGTAGAGTAGCACGTTACCGTATACTCTATAAAGATGCAACCCTCAATGTGGCCGCTTACTAACTATGGAGATATATGATAATATCCTCAATTAATAAGCTATTTAAATGAGAATCAAGATATATATTTTTAACGTCATACGATGAATTATTTCGATTGCAATGGGTTTAGTAAACTATTGTTGCAATGATTAAAAGCTTACTTAAACTAGGTACTCTTAGAAAAATAAGTAGACATGTTAGTATGGTCTCTATTACGTTAATTTAGCAGAAGAGAAATCATAAATATTGGTATAGATTGAAGTAAGATAAGTTATTAGAGAGAGAAGAAGCATTCAGAAAGTATACGCTATAAATAAGAGCTTATAACCTCTCACCTAGGTAGTGGCACTCTACTATATACTCTTCTAATCTCTCTTTCAGGTCGTGCCACGCATGTACTCTTTATGAGTGTAATATGTAGTATGACACGTTATCATGCACTCTATAAGAGTATAGCTTGCAGCGTGATACGTTATCATGCAATTTGTAGGAGTATACTTTGTAACATGATGCATTACCATTTAACTTGTGTATACTAACTATAGTAATATATAATAATATTTATACAGGTAATCTTTTCTTCTATTTTTATGTGTTTCGTATTTAGAATCCAATAGTAATAGTATAATTTGTTATGCTGTTTGTTTCTGCAATTTAGTAGTGACAGTATGGTTTGTTCGAGCTTTTAATTGGTCGGTTTGTAGTGATAGTCGTATAGGTTTGTGTTTAGTTGGTAATCACAGTGGTATATGCTATCGTTATAGGCAAAATCTCCTTGTTTTTGGTTTTCTTTGCTTAGTAAAGCTAAAGTATTAAGAATTGGGTTAAGTAACCATTTTCGTTACGTTATTGATCGTAGTAGCTATTGAAAGATCTACCCATGTTCTGAATACGTAATCCAGAGCGCTTTGCGTTGACGGGTGCGCTTTTAAGTTGTTCGTTATAGCCGTAAAAGGTGTTTTGAATGCGATGTTTAAAGCGCCTGTTGTTTTCTGATGATTAAGGCCTAGGGTACTATTATAGCGCGTTTTGTTTTATAGGTCGCGTTTCGAAATGCTATTGCGGGCCGTTATATCTTTGAAATTAAGGGCCGAATTACCAATACGGCCCGTTATTTTCTTAAAAACGGGTTCCAAAATATACGTCTGTTCCACATTTTTCTTAAGGATGCGGCCTGAATAATTTATTTAGGTTTTCATTTTTTTGAAAAGTGCGTTCCGGACAAATTATTCAACCTTCTTTTTCTTAATCCCACGTTTTCAACAATATTTCTAGCTTTTTTCTTTCCTAAAGGCGCGTTTTTAATAATATTTCTAACCTGTTTTCCTCTTAAAAGCGTGTGTTGGAATATGCGTTTGGTCTTTTTTCTTTTAAGGGTGTGGTACATATTTTTTATCCAGGCCTTATTTCTCCTAGAGTTCTTTTTTTGAACGCCGTGTTGCCAATACCAATCCTTAGCTTTTCTTCTTCTTTCACGGCTGAGTCTCTTATAATACTTTTAGTTCTCCCCTTTCCTTAAATTAAGCGTTTTGAAGCGTATCTATACCTTTTTCTTTTTAAAAGCAAAGCCTAAATAACCTATTTAGACCGAATTTTTCCTAATAGTATGGCTCGGACTTTACACCCAGCCCTTCCTTTTTGTAAAGACGTATACCGGAATACTTATTTGTCCCTTTATTTTTTTAAGTTCGTGGTCCAGGTAGCATATTCGGTTTTCTCTTCTTTTAGTGCTATGGCTTAAAAGGCTTAAAATTCCCCTTACTTTTTTAAAGAGAAACTTCCTCCTTTTGGTGCTATAATTCGATATATTTATCCGGCTACTCTTTCCATCAAAAGGGACCTTCCTTTTCCTGAGGCTGTGGCCTGGGTTATTTATCTAGACCATACTTCTTTGAAGAATTCCTAGAGCCTATTAGGCCTCATAACACTTTTCACTAAGTATATAAAGAATTTTTTGGCCTTTTTATCTTTTAAAGTCGGGAAACCCATCTTTTTTATATTTTTAAAATGGTACTTTACAAAGTAAACCCTTAGCAAATAGTAATTCCGTAACCTGACTATATATTCCACTAGGTGTATCAAGTTCTACATATCGTAACTATATGAATAATCTCTTTAAAATTAAAGTATTTACGGCTTATCATATTTGTAATGTTTACCTTCAAAAATCATATCGAAAATCATTAAATAAATTGAAATTAGAAAAAGTAAATACCATAAGTACGTCTATACCAATATTAATGAATAATGTAAACAACGTACGAATTGGTAATTAAGGGGTTAATATTTGTTATTAGCTACTTTATCTCATAGTTTTACAAATTTGATTTAATTAACTTCAAAACGGTTCTCAATAATATATCATATTGAAAAAGAGACTTTATATACCTATTGATTTAAGTTAGGTTTATATTGTATAAAGCTATAACTAAAAGCGCTGTAAATGTTAAATCCAAATTTAATAAAGCATTAGAATCGATGTGAAATTTTTTTAAAAAAAATAGTGACAAAATACCAGGATCAGTGCGAAAAGTACATTTAAATAGTGATGAAATACTAAGAGCGGTTTGGTTGCTTTTTCCTGGCTACTATTTAAGTGCGCGAGCGGTTTGAATGTCAAGTTTTAGCTGATTTTGAAGTGTATGAGCAGTTCGGTTATTGAGTTTGGCGTGTGTGTAATTATGAGGGCGTTCTAGAATTTCCTAGCCGCTTTCGGGTTTCGTAAGCTGTGTGTATGTTGCGTCTTAGCCGCTTTCGAAGTCTATTAGCGGCTTGAATATTGAGTTCTAGCCGCTCTTGAAGTGTATGAGAGGTTTGAATACTGAGTTTAGATCGGATGGATCCCAATGAAGGGTTTCATAACTTGATGGTTTTGGCTCGCATGGCCTATAACGTAATAAAACGCCTTTTAAAAAGTGCTCGGATGCGTTTAAAGCGTTGAAACAGGTTAACAGATAATTTAACGAGGATTTTCATAGATATGGTAACAATTGTTTAATAATATTGTCCTAAAGCTATCCTTTTTGAAGTTATTTCGGCTTTTATAGTTTTATTATATTTCGGGTTTCAAAATCTCTTCCGTTTAATTCCACACTTCCATTTAAACTCTATAAGGTTTAATATTAGATTATAAATATTTGGGATCTCTATAACATCTCATTATAGGTATTGAACTTAGGTTTATTTCTTTAACTTATTTGTAGTCGACTTAGTTCGTTACTAATAAGTGTTGGTAAAGTTTTATTACTTTAATGTAAAAAAGAAAAAACGAAAAAATTAATGTAGATTTAAATTATATAAGTTGTTTAAGGAAAAAGAATCATTCAGAAAGTGTACTTCATAAGTGAGAGGTTATAACCTTTTATCCAAGAAGTGGTACTTTACCATGTACTCTGCTAATCCCCCTTTTAGGCTATATCATGCATGCACTCTACAAGAGTGTAATCTGTAGCATGACACGTTATTATGGACTCTGTAAGAGTGCAAACCACAGCGTGATATGTTATTATACATTCTGCAGGAGTGCACCTTACAGCATAATACCATAACACTTGATCTATATATACTAACTATAGTGATATATAATAATATCCGCAAAAAATAAATTATAAAAAAACGCAACCTTTTTATAAATATTTTGTAGTAGTAGAAGAATTTGTACAAAAAAATTTCGTTGGTTCTTATGGTATTGGGCAGAGAGAGTTTTTGGATTACATTAGTTATGAAATTAGTTTTAACATACAAATTTTATCGCTGATAACATTAATAAGATAACTTCATTGATTTTGTTTCGAAATTTAATTGTTCAATTTAATCAAACAAATCTTTACCGTACTTAATCCATAATTAATAGTTAATAAATAACTAATAATGAACTACCAAATCTCCAATTCTTAAGATTGATAAATAGCCCACTTTTTAAGTCGATTAAAATATTAAGAACAAGAGTCTAATATATATCTGGTAAGATAGCCGTTAATAAAACTATTGTTATTAAAGTCAAGGTATTTGGAGACTGGATCGCTATAGACTTTCATGAAGATATAGAGTATATAGATCTAACCAACGATTGAATTAATTTGTTGGTGGGCTTTTATCGTTGCAATATAGTCGATCCAAATCGTAGTCAAAATAATTGGTGTATAGTATTGAAAGTAGTGATGCTGTTATTTTTAAGTTTGACAGACTCCTAGCTGGTCTACATACAAGTTTGTATGTATTACTGCTTAAAGTATGCCTACATTGAATTGAGCACTCATTATACTTGAAATTAGTGTAATTGACTTGGATATACTACAATTGACTGCTATTTTAACACTAGCGACTTTTTTGTGTGTGCATATTAGTGTAGTCGATTAGCAATTGGAAGTAATTGTTAAACTTCTTTCCATTGTTATCGTTTATACTCCTATCAATATCAACTTATTTTATATGCAAATTACAATTGAATTAAAATATTTTACCCTATAACTCTAGATGTAAACCTTTTTTAATTCTATATACAAGTATTTTATTATGAACCTCTATGCTATCCAGTGTATACCTTTTATCAATAAGTTTAGATACGCGGTTCTTATTTATTACCTTAGCAATCTTTTTAAAGACCAGAGAATCCTTATCAATTTACATTATATGAATACTAGTCCTTATATTCCTTAATCTGTATGTTTAGCCTATTGCTATTCAAGTATCTTTCTAATACGTTATTAGGCATATCTTGAGTTATAGCTTTAACAGAGTTATTTGTACCATCAATTCATATCAAGTCATAATTTTTTAGTGATTTATATGTTTTCCTCAGTATCTTCACGTATATTATAAAACGCTTCTCTTTATACTTAATTAGCTTCAAAAAGAACTTGTAAAAGCTTCCAAAGTTAGTATAAACAACTATAAGTATTAGAGGTAATCTCAGCTATTTAGTAATAATCTTTAATTTATCTTTGATAGCTATATCGATATTAAATACTATCGTTAAACTGTAAGCCTCCAATACAAATACGTTTTTTATTACGCGTTCATATTTAACAGATATATCGTTAGAAAAATATTGACTGCTATTTTTAGCAGGTTAATTGCAGTACAATCAGTCAACTTTACTTACAGTAAAATTGACTGTATTGACTGCAAGTCGGTTGATTGTAGAATGCCCGATTCAGTTTCGGTCACGAGCCAAGCAGTTGGCCATACAAATTACTAATGCAGACCGGTTAGCAGTCTGCTAAACCTATAAAAAAACATCTAACACTTAACCAATGCAATAATACTGTGACTTCGACCAATAGAATCGACAACATTACAACGATTTAAAGATCTTCGAACACTAATCAGTGCTTATTATATTAAGCATAGATTGGCTAAGTAAAAGGAAAGGCTACTTTTCGGTTATTACGCTTTACGTTAACGTTGATGTAAAGGAAAAATTCTTGCAAAAAGCCTTTACTACTACGTCCGTTTTTACGGTAATAAGTAAAGAAGACTTCTATATTACGTTTGTTTTTACGGAAGTTTAAAGGTAACGATGGTATCGCTTTTAAAAACACTAAAAAATATTTATTACCCTTTTTTAAAGATGTTGAGATTAACTTTCAGAAGTCTTAAAGTTCGGCAAGTTGGCAAACGGCTAAGTTATTACTATTGTGAGTGTTACTACTACAATAAAAACGACTAAGTCCTTAAGCCAAATAACCAAGCCTTTACCCTTACTTCAATCTTTTTACTTTGCATACCACTTTAATCATTAAGTTCACTGCTTTAATCAAAAATACCAAGTTACGCTAAAAAAGCTACATTACACGCCTTTACACCAAGTCGCTAAGTCATCAAGTTCCTACGCAACTTTACACCAAAAACACCAAGTTTCTATGCTCAAAATCACCAAATCCCTTATCCTACACGCCTACCAAAATCTATAGAGGCCAGAACCTTAAGATGTTTACTATAAAAAAATAGACTTAAAACCATTACCCAATTTACTAGCAAAGAAATAATTAAGGCCTTTAGATACTTCTTTACTAAGTATTACAACTATAACCTTTAGAGACAGGATATAAATAAAGATTCCACCGAAAAACAACTTACTAACTTCGTTGACTACTATATCGTTAAGCACTGTAATGTTGACGATCCTAACGATGCGTTTATTAACTTTCGTAACTTTTTTAACGACTGGACCACAGATATGTAGAATTCAGTTTAAAAAGGGGTCAAGATAAAGGTTAAAGTAGAACTCAACCGCCGAGGAGTTTACTTGCTAACTCAAAGAAACACAACCCTGGTATAAAAACTCTTCGACCTAACCTAACAAAGATAACAGACCTAGCTATTCCAGCTTAAAGAATGCCCTCAAACTCCTGAAGACGAAGACAAAAACTTTGCTAAAAACGAAGACGAAAACGAAAACCTTTCTTATTATCTCGACTTAAAAGACTTTCACGTTCCTCAAAACAAAGACTCTTCCGATTCTTGAGACAAGGACTCTGCTGATCCTCAAGATGAAGACCCTTCTCGAGCCGAAAACTTTCAAGGTCCACAAGACAAGGATCTTTCCGATCCTCAAGAAGAAGACCCCCCTCGAAACGAAACCGAAGACCTTCAAAACTTTCAAAAGGCTTGGGCGCTGCAAGCTCAACAAGTTAAAAAGGCTAAGGTATAGGCACAGGCGCTACAGGCCCGGCAAGTCCAACAAGTTCAAAAGGCTGAGGTACAAGAGCAACAAGGTCAGGAAGCCTGGAAAGCCCGGCCGGCCTAGCAAGCCCAGCAGGACCAATAGGCCTGGCAAGCCCAACAGGGCCAGCAGGCCTGACAAGCCCAGCAGGGCCGGCAGGCTCGGAAAGCCCGTTAAGGTCAAAATATACACTTTGAAGGTGTTGGTTAATTAAAACGCTATATGAAAAGGCTACCTGGCAATGCCAAGTCACGTGCCAGTGAACAGGGGTACCCTAACAAACTAGAATATTTCCAGGAAATTAAGGCCAGCGAAATTAACTAGTACGGTTAAGTTGGAGGCCTGCATAAGTCTGTAGCGAAAACCTTGTGTACGGGAGTTGAGGAATGAAGGACTCGGAGCCGTGTGGCAAAGGGAGGTAATTGGAGTCAATTTGGGTGCGGAATACACTGGAATTGACAGGGGTCTAGCCAGTTAACGAGGAGGCAATTCAGTGACAACTGAAAAAGATAGGTCGACTACACTAACGTACGCAGCCACAAAAATAAAAAGCCGTCAGTGTTGGAATAATATTGACAGCTATTTTTAGCAGGTTAATTATAGTACAGTCAGGTAACTTTACTTACAGTAAAGTTGACTATACTGGCTGTAAGTTAGTTGATTATAGAATGCCCGATTAAGTATAGAGCACGAGCCAAATAATTAGCCATACAAATTACTGCGTAGACCAGCTAACGGTTTGCCAAACTTAGAACAAGACATCCACCACTTGACCAATACAATACTACTGTTAATTCGACCAATAGAATTGACATCGTTACAACAATCTAAAGACCTGCGAACATATGTAGTATAAAAGGTTACTGATAATCGTCAATTTCCTAGGAAACCTACTTTCATTGACAAGCATTCAGAAGAATCCAATCTATGAGTCAAGGTTAATGTTATGTACGAGAACTACGTTCGAAAAAATTATCAACTTCGCCGTCATTTAATCCACTAGTTTTTTAAATAGTAGTAATTGCAGTATAGACAGTCAACTTTACTGTCAAGTAAGTTGACTGTACTGATTGCAAATTGAGTGTAAAGTTAAGTACAGTATGAGACCACTTCGGATTAGAGCATGAGCCTAGCATTTAGCTATACAAATTAGTGTGCAGACCGACTATAGGTATGACAAACCTCAAACAATACATCCACCACTTGACTACAAAATACTATTGTAAATTTGACTACAATACAAATCTATAACACTGTAACTTTTAAAATCCTATTAAGCAAAGACTATTAACACTAATCAGTGCTTATTTGGTTAAAAACATATTAGCTAGGTAGAAGAAAATGCTACTTTCCAGTTACGGTTTATATTTCAAAATAGGAGAAAGATTTTTGCGAAGGATGTTTAGGAACTGCGACAGTTCAAAAAAAGCAGTAAACAAGGTGGAATTTTGGATTTCAACAGGTCAAAACACCAGTTTGAAAGTAGCGATGGTATTCTTATTATTAAAAACATGAAATAAAATTTCATTAAATTATTTCAAAAATAAACGTTAGGATTTACCATCAGAAATCTAAAAGGTCATTAATTTACCAAAGTTATCAAACAGCTAAGTCGCTACTACTATTGTGGGTACTATTACTGTAAATTTCAAATCACAAAAACGAATAAGTTCTACGACTCTTAGAATAGCAGTTAAGTACAGTTCAGCCAAGTCAACTTTTTTACTGCACGAAAAGTTAATTAAACGTACTTCAAATTGATTGTAGTTTGTGGGACTGCATTGCAAATGCAGTGAAGTAGGTGCCCACTTCAAAGTGAGGCATAGGCTAAAGCGCTTAGCCATACAAATTAGTGTGCAGACCAGTTAGTAGTCTGCCAAACTTAGAACTTACGCATCTTAATCAACAATATCAACGCAGCACCATTTACTTCGACTACAGTAATTCTAATCGGCTACGTTGCAACTATAAAGGCCTACTAACACTGATTAGTGCTTATTAGATTAAGCACAGATTGGCTAAGTAAAAGAAAAGGCTACTTTCCGATTACGTTTTACGTTAAACAATGGTTAGTATAGAGGAAAGATTTTTAAGAATGGCCTTTATTATTACGTCTGTTTTCACAGCAGTAAGCAAAAAAGACTTTTAGAATATGGTAGTTTTTATATAAAATGGGAGGTAACGACGGTATCGCTACTAAAAATATTAAAAAATCATTATTAATCCTTTTTAAAGACGTTAAGATTTACTATTAAATATCTTAAAGTACGTCAAATTAGCAAACGGTTAAGTTAATACTATTATGGGCACTACTAGTATAGAAAAACGACTAAGTTCCTACTTTAAATAACGATAATAAACAACCTTTAACCTTTACTATAACCAACGACCTTCGACTTTACCCCTTACACAATATTCTTACCTTATTTCACTCTTTTTACTCTCCACGTTTGTAAGGGGACTGAGGCCGGAGATGTCTCTCAAGGTGGTCGGATTCTGTCTATAAACCTCAATGAAGAAGAAGAAGAAGAAGAAGTCTCTACTAGGGAGCGGCTATAGAGCTAAGATGGTATAACCCCTTTCTTAAGTCATATGAAGTGTCCTCGAACGGCTTTCTCCCTGATTTAAAGCATCGCAGGAGCGAGTAGAATTACTAGGGTTAGATCCTTGGTAAATACTATCCAGGCACTAGCCTATAACATTACCCCTAAAAACACCCCTGTTATTCCTTTTTTCGTAATTTTTTTTAATGTTATGGTATAAGGCGCTGTAAATACAAGAAAGGTATGTGCGCCTTTTAAAACAATACGGTTCCATGTGAAAAGCGCTAGGCCAACGTTATACGAAAGGAGCTTTAGCGCTCTCCCTTTACTATTAATAATCTATAAAGTCACAATTACAAAAAATAAAACTTCCTTTTTTCTTTAACCTTTAACTTTTCCGTGTAACGTTAATAACTACAATTATTAATACATTTATTTGTTTATAATCTTAGTACTCCCTTTACTTATTAACGTTACGATGAATTCTTAGCTTGCCGCCGAGGTATACAAAGCCATCCGAAATGTGGGTTATATACTTCAAAGCTATTTAAACCTTATTACCGAATATGAAGTTTACTGCCCTAAGGGCTATTGACATGTACTCTAACGAAACCCGAAAACAAACATGTTTCGAATACGTTTATAAAATGGCGTATAATCCTAGGAAGTTCTGGCAAAAGACTAAGTGTAAGTGGTTTTAATAGCCGCGAGGAATCTATTAACGAATAGTTAAACACTGTGACTCAATACCGCTTCTATTCCGTTAAAGCCACGGGTCGCAATTCTGGTTACACGTATATGACGCTCGATCTAAACCCGGATATAAACGAAGCTTTTAAGGAGTTGTCAGAGGCGTATTTGGCGTTCGACTTTTAGGACCGAGGTAAGTCTACGTAATATAAACTATTCTATGGGTATTAACGAGCGGCTAAAAAGCGTGTAAATTTAGGTGATCGCTGTTAAAAAGGTTTTAAGAGTCTGTCGCGCTACGTAACTTAAGGTTGATACCCGAGTTGGGAGGGGTTTTATCCCCGCTACTTCTGTACAGTTTGGGGGCTTGCAAGCCATGCGATGAATAAACGAAAAACGTAATGTTTAGGTAAGTTTTTTATAACTAGGTAAAAACATGGGGAGGGCGCGGCTAACGAACAATTAAGGAACATTGTTAAAAATAATATAAAAGCTTACTAAAGTCTTGGAACTTATTAATATTGAACCAGGTCGTATAAATATTAAATTAAACTAGTTTATTGAAAAAAAAAATGAAAAAAAATACTAAGTAAATATTCGGACTAAGACTTTAGGGATAGATTTAAATAAATAAGGGTCGAGTTATAGTCTTTTGCTCTTCGCCTTTGTTAATATAAATAAGTTTGTTTAGTACCCGTTAACTAACGGCTTATATGCTATTCCATTTGATAAAATAAGGTGTAAAATTATGCCCGCCTACAGGCTGTGCGTAAAGGCCTATCGTTATATTTAACTAATCCTTAACGTAATTCGAAGGTATCGAATACCCCAGTTTTAGAAAAGTTTAAAAATAGCTTTTACGTTACGTATATATAACCTACCTAATTAACCAAAACTTGCCGTTTCAGTTAGTTGTAAAGTCAGATACGTCCAACTTAAGGTTTATTACGGACTTATAATATATTTTTAACTTAGTATTCCAGATTTACCTTACTATCGTTATATTTAATAATTATAGATTACGATGAAAAGTTTCGAGTATGTTAGGTTGGAAACGGATCCGAAACGACTCGTATAAATTAATTTACATGAAATCGAAAATACTTTCCGCCCGATACGTTAAGTTCGATAACGTAAAAGTTTATTATCCGCGTTATTTGGTACTTATAGTAAAGTTAAATCATTTTTTTAAAGAATTCGTTTAACTTGTAGTTTTTTTTAAAAAAAAGCAAACGTCGTCGTCAACTTGAAAACGTTTCGAGGGGGAGCGCCACTTATTAACGACTTTTTTTATACGTTTTTAAGTAGTCGTTATTACGGCTTATACGAATTCCGTAGCTTCGCAGATCCATTAAATAGAGTCTTTAGCCCTTTCGCATAATATTGTCGTAGAAATAAAAAAACGTTATACCGATTAAATAGAATTAACGTATTAACTATAAGTTTTAAAAAACAAGATAATACCAATGGTCGTCGAATCCTTATTATTTAATAATAATCAACAACCGGGTAATAAACGGATTTAATCGAATTATATATATATAACGAATAAACGTAAATACATAAATACTTTTTGAAATTTACGCGTTTAGTTAAGCTGTTAGTTTTGGGGTGAAAAGCAGTGTTTAAGCGTTTTTTTGTCCTAGTTAAGTCATAAATTCGTTTTTAAAAGCCACTGGTTCAATTCGAATCACTGTTGTTAATAAAAGTATACAGGAAACCATAAAACCGCTAGTAATAACTGAAAAACCGTTTCGTATAAGCCACGGCGTTCATAATAATTATAACCTTAAGGGCAACGGATTTATTAAAACGATTTGTAATAATTATAAGGTAATGTGAGTCACCTTCGTATTCCTAAGGTAAATTAGCCATAAAGTCGACGGAAAGATCATTTTAAAGCTGCTTGAAAACCGGAAGGGGTTTGAAAAGCCATTTTCGACGGTATTTCCAATAGTTTATACGGTTATAAACGTCGTGGTTACGGTAAAAACGATGGACCGAACAATATAAACCTGGTTAAAAATACATTTTAAAAAGGATATCGATAATAACGTCGCGGTCTAGGAAGCCGGTATGGAGCAAATCGTAGGTAATTTCAATTAACGCGATAATAAGCGGCTCATAAACAGGTACATAAATACGGTTGCGAAACCTTGAAATTTTATTATAGTTTACCCGGTACTTCGAAATTAAAACCTTTAATATATAGTTGTCGTCGGTACGAATATCTGTTAGAAAGTATCGGTCGCCTATACATATTATATGTATTAGTCGGGGGTAAATAATATCGCTTTTAATAACGGTATTTTACCAATTTTAAAGGTCAACGTTAGTAAAAAGTTTACGACTTTTTAAAATTAATTCACCGTCAATGTTTAACCGGGAGACGTATGTACGCGGGAAAGGCTTAAAAGCAAACTATTCGAGGCGTAATAATTGAAGTTTTCAGCCTAAGTAATGTAGGTCCGAAAAGACTTTAGGAAAAACCTGATTTCGTTGTAATGATATATCGAGTCGTATGTAATCCATTACTTTATTATATATTAATCGGAATCGAAATTGCGAAAGGCCTTTAAATTAGCGAATTTATCGTTCGAAAAGCTGCCGTATCTTTATAAAGTATTCCAAGTTTTTATGGTCCGTCAGGATAGTAAACAGGCGCGCCATACTTCGGAACTCCGTGTTCCATACTTCCAAATAGCTTAAAATCCTAAGTAGCTCCTTGTGGATTTCGTAATTGTATTTAGCGGGAGACAAATAGCGGAAGTAATACGTTATTAAATGTAGATTGCCGCAGTTGTCGCGTTAAAGGAGGCAACCTCCTAGGGCTTAACTAGAATAGTCGGCTTCGAGAAAGATATCGCGGTCGGGATCCTATTAGGCGAACACAGGTTCGAAGAAAAGGCTAAATTTAATCCGTTCAAGAGCATCTTTTTCCTTTTTAGGGTTTTGACGAAATGAAGTACCCTTACGGGTTAGCCGTAATAATAGTTCGACAATCTTTAAATAGTTGTGGATAAAATAACGACGAAAATTTACAAACCTTAGAAAGTCTCGTACTTTTAAAACCTTCGTAAAAACCGCTTATTCCCAGATAACGCGTAACTTTTCTAGGTTTATACAGACGCCGACGCCGGTCTCAATAACTAATTCTAGGTACTTGATTTTTTAAACACCGAACTCTTTTTTAAAAATATTTAAGTTAAGTTTCGTAACGTTTAATACGTTAAAGATTTACTTAACTTTAGTTATATAATTATTGAAGGTGTTTTTAAAGTAAATAAAGACGTCGTCGAGGTAAGAAAAATAAAAAATATTGAGGAAAGGGCGTAGCTAATTATTAATATACCGTTAAAAAGTGGCGGAGGCGTTTAAAAGGCTAAAAGGAATAATACACAACTTAAAAAGTCCGAAACTCGTAAAAAATATAGTTTTCTATTTATGTTTCTCTTTAATACGAATCTTATCAAAAGTAGGTTAAATATTTAATTTAGTAAACCACTGAACTTGTAAAATATTTGTAAACGTCTTTTTAATAAAGGGAAATAGGTAATGATTTGCCTTCGTAATAGTATTAAGCTTACGATAATCGATATAAAATCATAACTTCTTTCTGGAGTTTTTACAGAAAAGAACTAAAACACCTGCTAACAAGCTATTTACTCGAATATAACCTTAATTAAGTAATTCGGTTATAGTTTTACGTAATATGAGAAGCTTCTTACGCGATATACCGTATAAGAGGCCATACAGTACTTTTAATGGTTAACCTTAGTTATTGGTATAAATGGGGATCTAGTAGTTCTTTTTAAAGCGGTAAAAGGATAACTTATAGCCGAGTGTTTTATCGAATAAGGGTGCGGATTTCCTAAGATTAATAGGAAGTTTATTGTAAATAAAGATAAGTGGTTTCGGGGCGAATATTTTTTTAATATCTTCGAGGGAGACGGTAGCGAGTTGCGTGTTAACGGCTCGATCCCTGCGGACCTGTCGTTAAATAGCGTAGAATATGGCGGCGCCAACCCCTTTCAGCACTTTTTAAACGGGCGTAAACCCTCGCTTTTGAATACGAGGGTTACTGGCTCTCCTTAAAAGTAGTATATACTTCGTAACGTCGTAGGTTATTCATTAGTATTTTATATAGAGCTTACCTAAAAAAACGTTATAATATAAGAAAAGGATAACGTAGGCTTATATCCCGTAACTTTATCCATCGATATCGACGTTTAAAAAGGTTATAAAGGAAATAAGTCGTAGGGGAAAACCAGGCGTATAAAATGTAACTTTGCTGAGTTATCGTAGGGGAATAGAAAAGCGCGGCAACTTTAAACGGTTAGTGGGTTATTTACTCGCGGCGTTATAACATTTACAACCTATGTTTACTACAGCGTAAATAAAACGAATAAAACTATAAAGTAAATTTATTCTAAATGGAAGGTTATTTAAAATCTAGGGCGAAGCTATTGGGTCGAATTAAAATCCTGTTAACTTTTTGACACAACTATATATAGGAATTAAGTTTTTTTCTTTTCGAAATCGATATAGTTTCCGGATTAAGTAAGATTAATTTTTATAACGGCTTTGTCGTTAAAGTTGTTCGGGCGTTATGCCGGGTTTTATAGGTAGGTACGGACTCGATAGCCGTCCCCCTCGCAACGTAAATATAACACGAAGTTTTTACGGCGGCAAAGTGTAATGATCACACTAAATACCCGTGAGTATGTAGAAGGTGTTCAGAGGGTTTATGTTAGCAGTAAGGTAGCAGAGGTAACAAAGGTGCAATATCAAGACTGTATTCGAGTGATGATCAGAAGCCGTTAGGCTATTCAGGTGTGTAGACTGAATACTTAGATTGACAACTGAAGAACTATCTAATGAAGCTATCTAAGGTGGTGATGACCATGTCCTTATATCTAGTTCCTTCAGTTGGTACCCATACTGGGGGTGCTCCAGTATGAGGTTTGCGGGATCACTGGTGGTGATCCAAGTGATCCAAGTGAGCCGGTGATCCAGGTGATCCAAGTGATCCAGGTCACGTGACTTCTGCTGAGTCATCCGTTGTCCAATTGCCGTGCCGTACATGGGAAATGTGCTTTGTAAGCGTAGTGGGGAACATGCAGCGTCAGAGGATCCAACTGCAGTTTGTGTCATAACACAAAGTTTCGCGTAGTTAACCTAGGCGGCACACCGTTTGGGAGCGGCTTGGGAGGCGTTTACGTTAGTCATAATAACATCGCCCTAATTATTTCGAGCGGGCGCATTACCGCCATTATTCCTACCGCCGGAAGCGCCTTCGGTAACGATAATATTAGTACCGCTGTAACGAGTACGGAGATTGTAAAAGCAACTATCGATAAGTTAAATGAGGGCGACCCATTTATTGTAATCCGCTGGTATTTCGAGGGGGAACTACGTATTGGCAAGTGTATTATTAATAGCTCCCTTTAAAATAGTGAGTCTGGCGGCGGATTTCTAGACTATACCGTCGGCTTTCGCGGGTAAGGCCTTTTACATGTTAAAAAAACGTAAAATCGTTTACGAACTCCTCATTTTATACTTGTAAGCTAATCGATAATTGTTTTAGCCGCATTAGGGTCGTAGTAATAGATACGAAGTATATTTATAAAGGCATTGGAGTCCTCAGTACCGCGGTCGTTTCCGCGGATGTAATAACTTTTTATAATGGTTTTTACGAAACTTTTTAACTGTTAGAAAATAATGTAAAAGTGTTTTTTTTATATCGATAAACTTTCGGTTTTGACGTAACTTACTTATTTCTATAACCTTTTATATCGATAATTATAGCTTAATACCGGAAACTTTAACTGGTTAGTTAAGTGGTTTACGTTTAAATCGGTAACGCCCATTAAAAGGGGCGTTCACTTCGTAGTCGAAATTAAAAGAGTCGTCGTTATTTAGGGAGTTGACACGATCCCTAGTAAAAAGCGGTATGGTATCGATGTTGGTCGTAACGTACGTAGAGGGAACCTCCTGAGGAGGAAATTAACCCGAGGATGTAAATGTGTTGGTAACTTCAAATTATCTCATTATATTCGTTAAAGCGTTTAGCGTATCATTATTTCGTTATTCCAAGTGTAAAACGTATTCCCGAACGACTTAATCCTGTTCGATAAGTTCCCTATTTAAGGCGTCGGTAAAACATTCATATTAAGTCGTAAAATGATCGTGTTAAGATGTTAAAACGCTTTAAAGCCACTCCCCAAAGCGAACATAAAGGAATTACTCCAAAGCCTGGAGGTCCAAATTCGATGGGTCGGAGGATAAAGATATAACCCTAAGCTATAGCCGCTAAGGAGCAGTTATAATACCGTTGGGTAAAGAATCGAAGTTTATATGTAAAAAGACTAAAGCAGGAGCTATATCTTAAGGTGGTCGGATTCTATTTATAAACTTCGATGAAAAAGAAAAAGAAAAAGTCCCTGTTAGGGAGCGATTATAAGGTTAAGATAGTACAACCCCTTTCCCCAGTCATGTGACGTATTCTCGAGCGGCTCTCTCCCTATTCTAGAGTATCAGAGGAGCGAGTAGAACTACCGGGGTTAGATCCCTAGTAAATACTAGCCAGGCACTAGCCTGTAACAACGTTACGCTAATCGTCAATTTCGTTACTTTAAGTGAAAACACTAAAAACAGTTAAGTCGCGCTGAGGAAGTTATGTTACGCGAATTTCACGACTGGATCATTAAGTCCTCTAAATGATTCAACGCTAAAAATACCAAGTACCTCGCTTTATATGTTTCACACGTTTTTTACAGGCTAAACCGTTGAGATGGTTCTAATTTAGGAATTTATAGAAAATGTTAACGCCTTCAGATTTGTTTTTACTGATTTTTACGACAACAACTGATAGAGAATGCATTTTAATGAAGAATTAACGGAAAAACACCTGAACAATTTCGTCGGCTGTGAAAATATTCAATAAGACGTCGGCTAATAATTTGACTGCGGTGGCCGCGCTTTTCGTAAATACCGTGATTTTTCCAACGACTGGATTATGAATATATGAAAAAGAATTTAAAAAAACGTTAAATCTAAATTAAAGAAAAAACTTGAACACTAAGGGATTGACGTATTAGAAAAGAATTCTACCAAACTGACAAAAACCGTTTTTAACTTAGCTTAGCTTGAAAAATACCCTTAAAACTTACAACCTCAAGGAAAGGGCGTTAAGGAATTTTACCGCCTCTATACGCGATTTAAAGGACCCCCTTTTTACTTTTAGCGAAGCCAAATTTTTTAATATGTTAACGATGAGGAATACGTTAACCTACTTGGTAGTTTAGTACCTTTACGTAATAGTAGGGAGTACGCCCTTAGTGGCGGTAAAGCGTGTAAAGTAAAGGCTTCTAACGTGGCAAGAGGTATTGATATTGGCGTTTTACGTTAATTAATTGAGCAGAAACCTTACTGGACCCCTTAACACCAAAATTATCATCGCGAATTCCCCCGCGATGAAAACCCTTAATTCCACTTTCTCTAAGCTTTTCAATGCGTTTATTTTAAGTAACTAAACTAAGAAAGGACCATCTTTACATGTAAGCCTATTGTCGGTACAACTACTAACCTTTTCCTTTTAAATTCAGATACAAGTAATTATTCTGCCTACCAATACGAGCAATAGCCTTATTTCTTTCCCTATTCAAGTGAAAAAGGTTTCTACAACTAATATATTACCCTTTTCCCTCGATGTGTTTCTATATTGAATACGGATTATAAGGTAATTATCACGTTCATTAAGATCTTTGGAGAAGAGGAAAAGTATAACAGTAAGCTGTACAACCTCTTCGATGTCAAGTTACGCCTGTTTTTTAACATTTACCGCCAAATAAGGGTTAAATTGCAAGGTTTTTACTCGTCATTTACTAGTATCTTTACCGGCTAAGTTAAGGATTACTACTTTTGGTACTTAATGAATTGCTTTTCTTTCCACGAAATCTACGATGGTATAAAGGGCTACTTCGAGCACAATGTCAATTTTTTCTATTATTTTATAGACTGGAACATTATTAAGTGGTTTTATATGTTGGAATCCAAAAAAGAGTCGGAAAATAAGATAGAATTCATTAATTAGATGCTTAATAGGTTAATTCTTTGCTAACAAATAACGGGGAACGTAGGATCTTACGAAGAAACCTTACTTTAGCAGGTTCGGTAAGCAGTTACAGGCTATAAAAAGTTCGAATACGCTTTGCAATGCCCAAATGCCACTTACCAAGGGTTTTTTAGCCAATTTAATTCTTCGTTGGCGACCGTAACTGCTTGAATTTCCGGCTCAACTGGTATATACCTTTAAGCTCCGGAATTTAGTGACGAGGAAAAAGACTTTTCCTATTCGTATTAAATTAAATGGAGGTACAAAAGGCCCGGCTAGTACAATTAACGGAAGGTCTAGACCTTAACCCATGAAGAAGGTTATTCTTTTTCGTCAGGACCTTTGAACCAGCTAAATAAGTTTAATTTAAACACTCAAAGATGTTGGATTTGCGGCAAATAGGGCTATTGATTAATACATTACAATGCTGGTAAGCATAAAGTAAAGTAGGTAATATATTATATGTAATACTTCTTTGTCTCTAAATGGGATTATATAGAGCTAGTTATATAGTTTAAAGGAAATGAAACCAAGAGGAGGAGAATAAGATAAAAGCTATCAGCTGACACGAAGATATTAGCATTGGCACCGGTACTAGTCCGGAAGTAACGTAATAACTAACCGAATATACCTTTTTGTACCGCCTTATAAGTAAAGACCCCTATTATCGATATAAAAATTAAAACCCTAGCCTTATGTACCTCTTTACCATTTAAAATCGTTATGCGAAACAAGTCTTTAAGGGGATTATATCAGATACAGAGGTAATACGGTACTTATTAGGAGGCTATTTGTAATACATCGCGTTGAGAAGGGATACTAATATTACTAAGGAATTTGATTATATGGATACTAATAGGGGTAGGGCTGGCTTTGACTTTAGAAAAAAAATATCTTTATTGGAATTAACAATGGTAAATATTTTTATTGGCTCTATTTTTTTTCATATCTTGGAATCTCCTACCCCCTTTTCCCTTTACCTGGAGGATATAAAGAACTTCGATGGTAACTTTAATGTTTAAACCAACGAACTAATATAAATTAAATAAGATAAAAGGTTGTCACTTAAATTTAAGTAAAGGTATCTCTGATTGTATTTTTAAGGGTCAAAGGCAGTTGTATTAAACCTGGTGGAGGCGGAACTTTATTAATTACATTGTAGGTTTAATCACTCGGTAATTTACAAGCTCTACAAAATTTTAAAGCTAACTAACTATGAAGATTTAGACTTATTAGTATTAGAGGATATTAAGCGCCTTTTCTACTACTGTTAAACATATTTCTTCGCCCTTTTAAGGTTTAAGTTTATGTTAAAGAAAGATTAAGACTTTAACTCGAAAGTTTTTGTGGACGTGTTTTACCTGGACAGTAAGCCAGTATTACACGTTATGGATTCCGCCACGGCTTTTTACGACGACAAGTTTTTTAAAACCATTATGGTAAGGAGAACATAGGAAACACTACGTACTTTATGGTATGAGCCTTAGCCTATCAAAGGTGCTAATTGAAGATACCGGTACTAAATTTATTACGATAAAGTTTCAAGTTAACGTAAAGTAAATAGGTATTTAGTATAAACAGGTCACCATTAAAGCTTACTAGATTATTAGCAAAGTCGAAAAGGTACATACCCTTTTACGCAGGGCTTATAATATTCTTACATTGGAAATCAGAAGCTTTACAAGCTAAAAGATACGGCTTTAAATAACGGTAAAAGATTTTAACGATATTATTAACCTTAACGAACTTATAATAACTTCGCTGATATTTGTGACCTACTAACGTATAATAGCTAAATCGCTATCCTCGTCAAGTACCTAAAAACGCAAGCCCTTGAAGAAAAGTAACCAAATGTAAATTAATGGCCTTTTATTATGGGGGTTAAATAATTTGTACCGTTAATGTATTTTAGAGGCTAAAACGTAATTATCTTTAAATTAAGGATATTTTACAATGTCAAAAACAAAACTACGAATCGGCTGTACGAAAAGTTACGGCTAATCGTTTAAAGATACGGTAATAAAGGTAAGTAATAAATCCTCACTTAATCGCTTACAATTTAAAAAACCAGCCAGCTTTTGATTATCGCTATTACGGCTAATTTGACTGATGGTGTAAAGAGCCGGTTTACATTTAGTAGCCGAGATATTACGTAAGTGTATACGTAGTCGCAACTCATTTTTAACGGATTATATTATTCGAATTTCCAAAAAAACTGAAGGATAAGTTTCTGTCTAGTATGGTAATACGTTATATCAAGCCTTCATACAGACTAGCTGAAATAAACGTCTACTACTTTCTAACGCACCAAGCGTACTTTAAAAACATGCTCGGGATAAAAACTTTAATATTTTACCCGTGTTTATAAATTACAGAGAGTAAAGACTTTAGTATCGTAGGTATATAAACTGATGATACCCTTTTCCTCGGCAATATTAGGTTTGTGGTGGCGGAATGACGTACTATCGGGAATTCAGGCCTTTGGAAGTAAAAGCCAATTGAAACATTGGCCAAGGGAATATAACTTACCTTTAATGGATCGTTAATCCGTATCTATGATATTAAGGCTAAAAACGGCATTTACATTAACTTACGTTAAAAAGGGTAAGCTATAACCCTAACTATTATCGATAAAACCGACGAGGAGAGATCATAAAGGTATTTGGAATAAAGGGCCCATGCGGCTTATATCGTTACGTTGTGTTAACCGAAAGCATCATACGACCTTTCCATTATAGAATAAGTATAAAACCCATAAGACAAAAACTTTAATAAGTCAAATAAGCGGATTTTATAATAGATGGATTAATGTGAAAAAAGGAATCAATATGGTTTTTGTAAATTTAACGAAGGTAAAGTTAATAATCTTTGCGAACGGGTAATATGCTAATAATACTAACCTTATATCGCAAATCAGCTTTCTAATAATACTCATCAATAAGAATAGGTTTGAAAGGCAATTTAAGATTACCTGAACCCTTGTGTATTAGATGTCTATTAAATACAAGTGCGTAATCTAGAGTATATTAGCCTTAAACGTTAATAACATAATAGTACACTTCGACATTGGCATGATGATGAACGAAACATTAAGGATTATCACTAAACAGCTAGAATTACTACCGATACATGTAGTAATATATACTGATTCCCGGAACCTTTACGAATACATATCAAAACTAGACACGACTAATGAAAAACAATTGATAATAAACGTAATGGCGTTAAGAGAGACATAAGAAGCCCGGGAAATCGATAAGTTTCGGTAAATTAACATCAAAGAGAACCTTACTGATGCTATGACTAAAGCCACGCCTAATAGCACCCTGAAAATGTTTGTGGATAGCAATACGTTAACTATATGAATCGAGGGATACGTGGACCGCCTAGTATATGACGTCAAGAAATAGGGATACCTTGGCAAACTAAAAAACTGTTAAAATAATCATAGAAATAGTAATAAAGGTGGTAATGGCAGTAGTTTAAGCTACTAGTAAAGGGAACGCAAATGATAGCGTACCTGATTTAGGCAGGTTTATGGCGAAAAATCTGTGCACAGGATTTAAGGAACGAAGGCATTGGAAGGGTAAAGCAAAAGGGAAACGAAGTGCCGTAATTAAAATTGATTTCAATACGGATTAATCGGAATTGACAGGAGTCTGGCTTGTTATTGGCTTGTGGATTAAGGACGGATTTTAGAGGTTGCCACCAATTAATGGCAGACCATACTGGCGTACACAAGCACAAATGAAAAGCCGCTAGTGTTGGAATAGCAGTCAAGTGCAGTACAGTCAAATTAACTTTACTGAAAGTAAAGTTAATTGTATGTACTGCAAATTGACTGTAATTTGTGGGACTGTATTGCAAGTACAGTGCAGTAGGTGCCCACTTCAAAGTGGGGCACAGACTAAAGCGTTTGGCCATACATATTAGTGTGCAGGCCGGCTAGCGGTCTTCAAAACTTATAACTTACGCATTTCAATCAATAATATCGACGCAGCACCAGTTACTTCAACCACAGTGATTGGAATCGACTACGTTGCAACGATAAAGACCTATCAATAACGACCTTCAATTATATATAATAACAATAAACAACATTCATACTACTTCCTATATTAAACTTCCTTTCATATACCAATTTATTTCCTTCCGTATACATAGCGAAATCGTTAATCGTAACAATCGTTACTCTGAGTAAAAACAAAAAAAATCACCAAATCTTGTTAAGAAATCCATGTTACGCAACCTTATATCAAATTACTAGGTTGCCAAACTCCTAAATCTCAAAGTCCATACACTTCCTAACCAATTAATTCCTTTATCCAAACAATCAAATTCCTATACCATTTCCATTGAAATTAACGTTATAGTTAAAAGCTTCAAGATAGTATTTGATAAGGAATATATAAGAGTAATTAAGGCCTTCAAACATTTTTTTGAAGTATTACCAAGAAAATCTTTAGTTTAGAAATGTTGACAAGAACATTATTGATGAATAAACGATTAAATACGTTGGTTAATACATTTTTGATACGGATATTAGCGAAAAGTTTAGATGCTACTAAGATACATTCTAAGACTTTGATAAGTTATTCAATTTTTCGATTATTAATATGTGTGAGACGATTCACTGTACCATAAAAACTAAATTAAAAGAAGAAGTTGATCATCATAGGATGACAAGATTAAATAAAATAATGAAAAGGCGGGTATGGACTTCTTTGAGTTGGCTTAATTTAAAGATTTCGTTTAAAAAAAATCATCTTAAAATCTACGGGGAAAAGGTCAAGGAATTGACGACGATTAGCATACTTATATACATTACATGGGGCCACCACCCTCTTATACCCAGCTGAGTCAAACCTTTAACCTTGTTGGCATGAATTCTTTAAATAATAACGATAAAAAAACTGTTAACTTACTTGGCAATTTAGCACCTTCCCGCGATAAGAAGGAGTACGAATTTGGCAAAGGTAGGGTACGTATAGTAGCGATTTCCAACGGGAAGAAAAAAAATTAAAATTAAAGTCATCTAACTGTTAATTAAACAAAGTCGTCAAGTTTTTCAAATATCTTAAGATTTCACTTAATATCGTTAAGTTTTTTTAGGGCGAAATTTCTCATGACAGGTATGCTTATATATATAAGCCTACTATAGGTTCTATCAAAAATCTTTAGCCTTTAGATAGAGCTACTAGAAATTACCCCTATTACCTCAACTCTAAAGTATTAAAAAAGAATATCTATGATTGAGACGATTATTATGACCCTTCCCATAAATTTGTTAAAATAGTTACTATTAACTGTAAGATACTTATAAATTTAGTCAAGATTTGAAAAAACAAAGAAAATTATGATAGTAAACCATAAAATTTGTTTGATATGAGGATGATTCCATTTTTTAACATTTGTATATATATAGAAGTTCCTCTTACAAGTTTTCACTTACTATTTATACGAATCCGTATATTTTATATTAGGGATCATTAATAGATTATCATAACTGAGGTAAAGGTTTTCCGTAAAATTTATGATAGAATAAAAAGTTACTTCGAATCCAACGTTCAATTTCCGTAATACCATACATATTAGGCTACGATAAGGTGGATAACGATCATAGCTTTAAAGAAAGAGGAGAAAACATTGATGGATATTTTGACTAGATATTTTACAAGTTGATTTTGTATTTTTAAGTAATAGAGATGGTACATGTTAATGAAATTACATTTCTCAAATAGATACATATAATTATTACGGGTGTTGGCAAGTTTTAATACGTTTTATAATACAAAAATGCTACTTATAAAGGCTTTCTTAAACTAGCTACGGTTTTCGCTTGGAATTTTGATATATCATAAGCGAAATCCAGTTGGTATATACCCTTAAACCAATAATTTCCACTATTGGACTAACGTAGAATTTCCGATACCATATTAAATTGATCGTAAATACGAAAATATCTAACGCCCCAAATTCGATCTAAAACCTTTAGACTAGATGCTATAATAGCGATAATAACCTGAGTAAAACTTAAGCAGGCTTTCTAATTATAAAAATTATTATCTTGATAGTAGCAAAAGGTGTTAGATTTGTAGTAAGTTCGGTTATTGGTAAATTCGTTGCCCCGAGGCTGCACAACATAAATAATTTGTAATCTATTACACTCAATACCCTATTAATTTCAGGTAATATTACTTGAATTGTATCGTGGATTGCGAACATAAGGTTATTGACGATAATAATATGCCAAAAAAAGTTACGTAGAATGAAGATACTATTTTTGGAGTAGGTTCATAATTAGTCGACTACTTTTTTTTGCCCCGTTTGATTAATAAAAACCTTTACATTTATTATAAAGATTAAGTACCTAACCCCGTACATATTTTTAATTTTTGCGATTGATACGCGAATCATACGTTTTAAACTATTATGCTTGATATAGTGACAGTAAGTTATTTACTAGGGCGTTATTTATAGTATCTGGTATTACTATGGGAGAAAATTAATTTTACGAAAATAAATTGTTAAGATTCTGGCAAAGGCAAAGTTTAATTCAGTCTAATTAAATAGGAATTACTACTAGAACTGAAAATTGTATAAATAGTTCCTAGGTTAATAAAATTTCACATCCTTAAGTTACCTATTCTTTTTGGACGATATAATGATTTTTAATTTTAACATTAATATCAATGTTGACGAATTAGTTAAAAACTGTCTAGATTTCAGTTTGCTTCAAAGGGGATGAAATTTTGGTTTAATTTTTAAGGCTTCGAGGTAATAGTATTAAATTTTATAAAGTTATAGACATGTAAATTCCATTATCGTTTGAATCAACTGGTTGTCGATAAGTTGTAGAATCTTTTTGCGTAGATAGAACATCAATATATGAAGTGATTTTTTTTTTTGAATGATATTGAAAAGATTGGTTACTTTTGTTAAACTTCAGTCCAAAAATCTAGAAGGTTTAAATTTACGTTGAAAAAAAAAAGATCTTAATTGTAAGATATTCATTAGTATGTTTTACTTGAATAATAAGCTTGTTTTTACGTCGTGGACTCGTTTATTTTTTTCTCACGTTGTTAAGTGTCGTACGTCGCTATCAGAAAAGGATGTTTGGGAAATATTAAGAATATCTTGGATTAATGTATACCTAGGTTTATTAAACATCGTTGTTTACTATGTTGGTATTAATTTTACGGAGGTGAAGTTTTAAGATGATGATAAGATAATAGGAATTTAGTATAAACAGATACCTATGAAGTATTAGTGAAGTATTTCAAAAGTCGAAATGATATATGTATTATTTAGTACGGAGTATGATATTTTTACATTGTAAACTGGAGGTTTTACGGATCAGGAAACATGTTTTCAAAGAATGGTAAAGGTATTGCACAATACTATATGTTCTCATGGTTTGGTTCCCACATTATTGGTCTTCAAATTATATCCTCGTTTGATAAGTGAATCTCCGCCATTAGTCAATATCTAGAAAAGGGTTATGACATATAGCAAATCTTTGAAGAAAATATAGAGAGTATTTGTTGGAAGTTAAGTTAATAATGTTTTTAACATCATAAAAGGTTACACGAAAATCAACGTTCTAACTTTGTCATTCTATAGCGGAGTTTTGGTATAGTGAGAGCCAGATGAATGGAATAGCTTATTTGAAATCGTAAGTGTCGTTAACTTGAAAGTAATTGTTAAAATTGTTAACGGTCCTATAGCGTTTAGTATAACTTAGGTTATTCCTATATTAAGGCGACTCATAGTAATAATGATAATAATTATAAATATCCTTAATATAAGTGAATTAGCTAACATAACCCTATTCTACCGTAATCAATAAGTTGATAAAATGTTGACGGCGCAGCCGATTAATAAAAGGAAGGAATATTAAAGGTAAGAAATACACATCAGGCCGCATTTACAATATTAAGTGGATTATCTGGAAAAAGAAAGATAATTAAGATTTAGCTGTTAAGCTTCGCATACCAGGAATAATCAAAAATTCAGTCAAGCCCTTGAAAAAGAGCAATAGGATTAAAATTGATGGACTATTAATTTAAGGAGTTGTATAATTTGTGCCCAAACGTGATTTTAACCTCTAAGATCAAAATGTCAGGATTTTGAAGTCGAGGATTATTTATGAGATTCAATGCAAAACCACGGATATGTTGTACGAAAGGTTACTTTTAAACTTTAAAGATATAATAATAAATATAAAAACTAGATAGTTATATAATTTCTAACGATTGAGAAATATTTCTAATGATTGGGAAAACTTTTGATAGTTCTATTAGTAACAAATTTTCTGGTAAAGATGAATTGGAAGTTTGCTTTAATAGCTTCAATATTAACTAAGCATATACGTAGTAAATTAGCAATTTAAAAAGAATTGTTTCATAATAAATATGGTAGGAATTCTGTGACAAGTACTGACTAAAAACGTTTAAATGATATATTAAATTATTATAAAGACTGACCGAAGAAGGTTTCCATTAATTTAGAACCTATTAATTTCAATGTAAATCGAATATATGTATCGAATTTTTAATTTATAACGCGTGTTTCTTAATCATATAAACAGAAAATTTCAGTTTGGTAAGTATGCAAATTAAAGATATGTTCTTCGTTGAAACTGTTGGCTTTGTGGCATTAGAATAGTGTACGATTAAGTATTCAAAGTTCTAGAATTATAATCCAGTCGCAACGTTGGCAAGGGGTAAATATCTAGACATTAAATAATCTTTAATTCGCTATCATAGTATTAAAAATATTGATATTTACCTTCATTTGCATTTAAATATTTAAAGCATTAACTTGGCTAGAATTAAAGAAATCGACGTCGCAAAGGTTTAAAAATACATGAAGCAATGCGTCTGTAGTAGTTACATCGCAACCCTATACTAGCTGAAGGTATTATACGATCTTTCAGTTGCGGTACAATCTTAAACTCCAATTGATGACGATTAAAGTCGATTGAACAAGAGTTTAAACTTATTACTAAGGAACTTGGTCCGTTGGATTAATATAATTTCGATTTATTCGTCAAAGGCTAAATTGATTATCTTTATAGATGACTTCTTTACTAATAATATTTTTCTATAGTTACAGATCGGATTCATTATAACAATTATTAAGACAGATAAATTAAAAGAAAAACCAGTCGCAATAATAAGAAGTTCAATATACTGGACCTTTGTTAAATGTAAGAATATAATTCTGGTAGACTTGACAAAAACGAAGTAAAGTATATTGACGAAATGAAATTTTTACAAATAGAACTCACCTTTCTTCTACATCGAATTCCTTATAGTGCCTGTCAATGAAAATTAGTTCGATGGGTAATCTACGATTACCAGTAACCTCGTATACAAAGTTTTCTTCAATCGTAAACGTATAATAAAAGCGCATTACTATGATAGGTTAATGGTATAATGACAGGGTTCAAGACTAGTAATACGATTGACATAATATTAAGGATTTTAATTCAACAAACAAATTAATATTCCATATTTATAATAGTAAATTTCATTACATAAACATGTATAAGTACTCCTTGAAGCTCGAAACGACCTAAAAGAACTATATAATTGTAAAAGTGATACGATTTAGATGTGAAAGGACTAGACCGGAGCTACTGCTCAAGGTGGTCGGATACTGTCTATAATTCTTGATGAAGAGAAGAAGAAGAGAAACCCCTACTAAGAAGCTGCTATGAAGCTACAGAAGAGGGGGTAGCCGGTCACGTAACAGGTGAGAGCATGCTTTCGTACGGCTTCCAAGCGACTCTAGAGCACCGTATGAGCATAGTAACCACCAGGACTAAATATCTAGTAACTATTAGCATAGGCATTAACCTATGATGTAAACTCTCAAGCTTACCCCCTCTCCCCCTCCTGCGGTATAATGGAAGGTGGTAAAACATACTGGCGAACCAAAGAGGTAATGAAGGTACGTAACAACCGCTTCGAAATGAATTGGACTGCCGTAGTATTGTGTAGAAGGTTTCAACCATCGAACGGTTTGACATTATGTGAAAAGCGTTGGTACTAACCTTCGTACTACCCTTTCTATACATGGTTCCGTAAACCCCCCTCAAAAACGTAAAAACTTTCCCTCTTACCACCACCTTTCCGTACAAGTAGTACCTCCTCCCCTCTAATACAGCCTATGTGTTCAGTAAAAGAAAAAAACATATTTTTTTTCGTGATTAACAACCATCAAGATGAATTTCCAACTTGCAGCTAAGGTAAACAAAGCTACCAAAAACGTGAGTATGCCTTCTTCGAAGCTTCTTGGTCGAGGTTTCCGAAAGTATTGATGGTTAATTGGGCCGCATAAAGGGAAAGCTGAGTAAACTAATCGACATATGTAAGAAAATAATGGCTACCAATAGTCTGGGTAAAAAGTTAAAAAAACGACGAGTACAATAATGCGGCTAAGTAGGTTCTGTCATGACATCAATACAAACTTAGAATGTACTTAGTATCCAAAAAATAACGGCTTTTAAACCGCTTAATAATTTAGAATACAATATCTTACACCCGCTTCCAAAATACGCAAAAAAGTCTGTTATAATACTCGATCAAACCATAACATAATTCAAGAACATTAAGGATCACAGTATCCAAAAAAAAATCAACTTTAAAACGACTAACAAATTATGTGTATATAACCCACATATTTAACTAAGACTTGTCGGTCTAAGGATTTACCGAAACAGAGGCAGCCTACTTAAGGTTTATTATGGGCGCGCAAAATACTTTGAACATAATATTCAAATTCCGTTTCACTATCGTTACCCATGACATCGATAGCTAGTAATGAAAAATAGCGTGTTTGCTAACTCGGAAACGGGTTCGAAATGGCTCGGATAAGTTAATTTATATAAGATTTCAGGTATTTCACTCCCGGAAAATTATGTTCGATAACGTAATAATCGATAATACGTTTGATATGGTATAATTATCAAGTAAAATAAGTTCTTTTGAAAACGTATTAAATTTGTCATATAAAAAAACCAAACATTATTATCGACCCGAAATCGTTTCAAGGGGGAGCGTTATTCATTAACAGCTTTTTATATATATTATAACGTAATCGATATTACATATTACTAAAAAATTTTAACATCGCGGATATATTGAACGAAGGTTTCAAACTTTATAAGCGACTTAGTAATTGAAGTAAGTAAACGTTCAATATTTTATATGATATCACTGTGATAATTATTATTTATAAAAAATAGGTCAATACCAACATTAGTTATGTTTAATTTATTTGACGCCAATTGAGCACCGGATCAAAAATAGTCGCAATTAATCTGAATATGAATGTTAAAGTAACGTTAATACTTTAAGACTTTTTAATTACTATGTTCGGTGGTTTTTTCTATTTGGCAATGGAATATGGTATTTTAACGTTATTTCACACTCGTTTAATCGTAAAAGAGTTTTTGAAACCTATACCTTAATTACTAAAAATTACACGAGGAAACCCGTAAACCGCTAATAACAACTGAAAAAAAGCTTTATACAAACTTTAACATCTATAATATTCATTATCTTAAAGATAACAACTTTACTTAAACGATCTATAATAACCATAAAATAACGTGTGTTTTTAGTATATATTTTTTAAGAAACATCGACTATAATGTCGATAAAAACATTGTTTTAAGGCATTTCAAAAACTGGTTATTATTTAAAAAAATCCCTTTCGACAATATCTCCAATAACTCACATATTTACAAATATTATAATTCCGGTAAAAACGACGAACCGTACACTATAATACGGGTTAAGAATACGTTTTAAAAACAACGATAATAACGTCACGATCCGGATAACTGATAAAAAGTAAATTGTAATTAACTTAAATCAACGCGGTAATAAATAACTTCTACTTAGATACATAGATACAGTTACAAAACCGTAAAATACTATCGTCATTTTTCAAGTATTCCGAATTGAAAACCGTCAACATGTGGTGGTTTTTAATACGAATATCTAGAGGGAAACACCGATTGTACATACGTATTGCACAAATTAAACGAAAGTAAGTAACGTCGCGAGTAATAACAACGTTCCAATTACTTTAAAAGTCGACATTAATAAAGAGTTCGCAACCTTCCAAGATAAACTCGCCAATACTAGTAAACTGGAAAGTATATATAAGCAAAATATATTCCAAAAGAGAATATTTAGGGCGTGAAAATTATAATTCCCAGCTGAAAGAAGTAAGTCGAAAGAACGTTTGGAAATATCTTAATCGCGTCGGGATAATATATCAGGTTGAATATAAAGAGCCCTTTTAATATAAACTAACTTAAAAAAAAAGCGTTTCAACTGGTGAACCTATCGTTCGAAAAGTCGTCATATAATTATGAATTACTTGAAGTTTTTGTAATCTGTTAAAATAGTAAATTGGTGGGCAGTACCCCGGACCTCCACGTTCAATACTTTCAAATAATTCATAATGCAAAATAATTTTTGTAGTAAAAGTCGTAATTATCCTCAAACAATAATATATAACGAAAGTAATCAGTTATCAAGACAAGGTTACCGTAATTGTTATGTTAACGCAAATAGTTCTCAAGGGGCCAACTGTAATAGTCAACTTTAAAAAAATTTGTTTTGATCGGGATCCCAATAAGCGAAAACATGTTGAAAATGAAAACAAAACTTGCTACGCTCTAAAACGACTTTTTCATTAGGTTTCCAAAAAAAAAAAGAAAACGGTAGCCTATCGGATTCAGTAGATTAAAAAAAAAGAGATTGTAAAATAATCGTGAATAAAATATCGGAAAAAGTTGATGAACCGAAGGAAACCACGTACTTCTAATATAAACATAAAAACCATCTATTCGAGGATAACGCGGAACTTCTCCAGATCTATATATATGTCAACTTTTAATTCAAGGATTAATCATAGATAATTGGATTTTTAAACGTCAAACTTGCATTTAAATATATTAAAATTGAAATTCGTAACATTTTATATGTTTGATGCCTATTCAATATTAATGTTATCATTGTTGAAAATATTACCCAAACATGGTAAAATATCATCAATGTATGCTAAATAGAAAATATGGAAAAAAAGGTATAGAAGATTGTTAATATACTATTGAAAGGTAGTCGGTATATTGAAAGAACCGAAAGTGGTACCTAGATATTTTGCAAGTTTATAACGTATACGAGCGGTTTTCCATTCGTATTATTCAATACGAAACTAATGAAAATCGTATTCAATATTGAATTTAGTAAACTACTCAATTCGAAAATTATGTACGAGTGTTCTCTAAATGAGGGAAAAGAGGTAGCGGTTTATCTTTGTAATACTGTTGAGTCTACTGTAATCGATACGACAACCTAAATTACCCTCGAGTTTTCAATGAAAAATATGGGAAAACCTATTAAAAGGTTACTTACAGAAATATAAACTTAGTCTAAAAAATAGTTAAGATTTTCTCTAATATGAAAACTTTTTCTGTGATGTACCGTATAACAAGCTCTATAAAACTTGTAAAAACTGGCCCTAGCTGTTATTTTAAAGGAGGATTTTATAATAGGTTTCGAAACGATAAGTGAGTATTTTATCCCACAAGCCTTCATCAAATAAGCGTGTAAACTTCTAAAAGGTATCAGAGAGTTTATTGTTAATGAAGACGAGTAATTCAGGGGTAAACACTTTATTAATGTTTTTAAAAGGGATGACAGTAAGTTATATAATAGAGGTTTAATCCCTCTGAACCTTTTGGAGTATAACGTAAAAAGTCGGTATTGACTATTTTGAATCATTTTTATTGCTTCACAAATCATCGTTTATATACTCAATATTTACACGTTAATATTAAAAATATAATATACTTTAAATGGGCGTGAATTATTTATTTATATTCTATTTAGAGTTTACTCAAAATAATACTATATCACAAATGAGAAATACTATAAACTTAAATTCGATGTGGGTATTGATCGAAATTAATATCTAAAAAAAGATATAAGAAATAAATTTTAAAACGAAACTAGGTATATAATCTATGATTTATTTGAGTCATTAAGATGAAAAAAAATAGGGTAACTTTAATCCAATAAAAACTACTTACTCCTAACGTAATAAGATTCATAATCTAAATCTACTGAAACGTTGATGAGTTAAATGAAATTATAAAGTAAATTTATTATAAATGGGTTTATTTAAAAATTGGGAGCAAGTTAACGAGTTGAAATAAAATTCCTTCTTTTTTTTACGAGACTATATATAGTAATTACGCTATTATCTTCTCAAGGTTAATAAAATTATCGTATAAAATAAGGTAGATACCTACATTAACTTTGGTGCTGTAGCAGCTTTTGCGTTATTTGGTATTTAATTAAAAGGTAAGAATATAGTAATTATTCGCGTCGCACCATAATTACAAACTGAAGGCCTTACAACGGAAAATTTTCTAATGGTTAAACTAGGTAACGCGTTGTTTATAAATGGCTCTAAAATCGTTTATGCTTATTATAATAACATTACGTTAGCTATTGCGGGCGGTTATATCGCTATTACCGCTCTTATTACGGGTAATATTTCTAATACTAATAACACCAATAAAATTGGTAGCCTTATATCGAGTACGAAAATTATAAAGTTGCTTATTAATAAACTGAGCGCGGTTAACCCATTGGTTGTTATACGTGAGCATATTGAGGGAAAGTAATGTATAAGTAAATGTGTCATCAATACCTCCATTTCAAATAGCAAGTTTAACAGCGAATACCCAAACTATACCGTTAAAACTTACGAATATGGTTTCCTAAATGTTAAAAAAAACATGAAATTATTTATATACTCCTTATTATATATTAATAAACCGCGCGATAACGGCTCCAACCTTGGTTCAATTGTAATAATAAGTACAAAATATAATTATTAATATATTAGAGTTATTAGTACTACTGTTATCACTATGCGTATAATAGCGTTTTATAACAGTTTTCGTAAAACCGTTTAATTATGAAAAAGAAAATGTAAAGGGATTTTTTAATACCATTAAGCCTCCGGTTTCTATATAATTTACGTATTATAGTGACTTTTTATACCGAAAAGCGTAACTTAACACAGAAAAACTTTATCGGTTAGTCAAAGTATTTGCGTTTAGGTTGTTAACGCCTAACGGTATCGAATAAAGCGCTAACATTGTAATCAGAGTCGAAGAATATGAGTTGTTGTAATTATAGGGTAAGTTGACGCGATACCCGATGGGAAACGATGCGATAATTATAGTATTCGTAAGTAACATAATGAGATCTCTTTAAAAGAGGGGATGATTCGAAACCATAAACGTACCGATAGATTTAAATTATCAAATCATATCCGCTAATGTATTTAGTATATTTATATTATATTATTTTGAGTGTAAAGTGTATTTTCGAACAGCTTTGTTTCATTCAACAATCTTTATATGTAGGGTTTTGGTAAAACGTTCGTATTAGGCGATTGGATAGTCAGTTTAAGCCATTGAAACGTTTTAAAACTACTTTTTTACACGTACGGCGATGGATTACTTCAAAACTTAATAGTTTAGGTTTGAAAGGTCGGCAAATATAGCCCGAAATTATACCCGTTAACTAATAACTATAATACCTTCCGGAAATGAGATTGAAAATTATGTATAAAGAGATTAGACCGAAGCTACCGCATAAGGTGGTCAGATACTATCTATAATCCTCGATGAAGAAAAAAAGAGAAGAAACCCCTGTTCAGTAGCTGCTACAAAGCTATAGGAAAGGGGGTACCCGATCATGAAATAGGAAAAAGTATACTTCCATACAGTTTCCAAGCGGCTCTAGAGTACTATATGATCATAGGAACCACCAGAGCTAGATACCTGGTAATCATTAGCCCAGGCACCAGCCTGTGATATTAGGGATGTATATGAGACTTGAAAAATTAACGAGTTTTAAATTATTAATAGTAAAGACAACTCTGTTAACGCTATAACCAAACAAACGCTTAATAACACCCTAGAAATGTTTATAAATAATACGAGGATACCTATATAAATAAAAGGATATACAGACCTATAGATATACAACGTAACGTTATAGGGAAACTCTGGCAATTCGGAAAACTACTAAGGTAGTTAACATGGAATGCACATTCATACCATTTAGCTAAAGATATAAGATTGGTAACGCATAAAGTTTTAACGAAAGACTTATATAGAGAGTGAAATGAAGTTAATGGTTTCAATTATAGTGTGAAGGATTGCAATTTGAGTACAATTTGGATACAAAATAAGCAGGAATTAATAGAGGGATTAGTAACAAAGATAGGAGTAAGTTTAACGATTACCTATCATTGGTGATCGGCTATACTCACTCTCACGCATAGAAAAAAAATTTGATAATATTAGAATGATAGTCAATTACAATATAACTAAGTCAGTTGTACTAACTGTAAATTGATTATACTAGCTGTAAGTTCATTGTATTAACTGTAAGTTTAGTATGTTAAAGTGTTTAATTCAATGTGACACACGCGCCAAATAGTTGCTTATACAAATCAGTATACATATTGGCTAGCAGTCTGCCAAACTGAGAAGTAACACATCATTAATTTCAATACAATACACCAGTTACTTCAACTATGATTCGAATCGAGTATGTTGCAACGATAAAGACCTACCGATACAATGGTGAATAATGCGTTATGTTGGAATAGTACTACATGCATTGTAGTAGGTCAACTTTACTGTAAGTAAAGTTCACTATACTGACTGCAAGTCGAGTGTATTGTTTTGTGTGGGCTTACTGTATTGGGTATAAGTTGAGTACAGTAGGCCAAACTTCATACTAGGGCACGGGCCAAGCCATTAGCCATACAAATTGCAGTGCAGACCAGCTAGCGGTCTACCAAACCTAGAATAATTCATTCACCATCTGACCATACAATACTACTGTTACTTCGACTAATCAAATCGACAACATTGCAACATCTAAAGCTCTATAAACACTAATGAGTTCTTATTGAGTGAAGCATTAATTGGTTGAGTAAAAAAAAAAAAAAAAAAAAAAAAAACTGTCGAGTTGTTATACTCTGCATTATCGTTAAGTTTGAGGATATATTCTTGTGAAGAGCCTCTATTAGTACTACGAAAGTCTACAACGGCTGGAAAATAAAGATTTATAGGATACGCCAGTCTACAAAGGAAATTTAGAAGTAAGCAACGGTATCACTATTGAAAACACTAAGGAATCTTTATCAGATACTCTTTAAAAAAATTGAAATTGTTTAATAAAAGTTTCAAAGTTTGACAAGTTAGCAAACGACTAAGTTCATACTATCACAGATACTACTACTGGAAGAAAAACGACCAAATCCCACGTCTAAATAACAAACAAACTTCGACCTTAACCTATAATAATGAACGATCTTCGACTTTACCCTTTATATTAAACCTTTACCCCTTTTTTACTCTTTTCAATTTCCCTACGCCAATTTAATTATCAAAATAGCTATCTTAAGCGAAAACACTAAAAATTGCTCAGTCACGTCAAAAAAGCCACGCTATGCAACTTCATGCTGAAATACCAACCTAATTGCCTTACACGCCTATACCTTAAGATGTCTACCACCAACGCCTACTTGGAAGGTATTAACGACCATATTGGGAAAAAGTAATCAAAACTCTTAAACACCACTTTACCAAGCATTTAGATAAAAATCTTTAAAGATACATTGTAGACAAAAACTTAACGAAGAGGTGTTTGGTTAATTTATTGACTTTTACATCATCTACTATGATAGAGTTGAATATTTTAACCGTGGTAATAATTATTTTTACAAGTACCGTAACTTTTTCGAAGACTAGATAATTAATATGTGGAAAAAGATTGAAAAGATTATTCAGGCGAAATTAAAGGAAAAACTTAAAAGGCGATAGATTTACGTGTTAGAAAAGAGCTTTACTAAGTTAACAAAAGCCTTATTCGACTTAGATTAACTTAAGGAATACCTTTAAAACCTACGTCTTAAGGGAAAAGATATTAAAGAACCCCAACGCCTTTATACGTGATTTAAAAGACCTTTACCTAACTTTTAGTTAAGTTAAGCCTGTTTACAGATTAACGATAAGAAACCTATCAACCTATTTGGTAATCTAATACCTTTACGCAGAAACGCGAAGTACGCCTTTAATAGCGGAAAAGTACGTAAAGCAGCGTTTGCTCATGCGGTCAAATAAATCAATGTTAGATTTTTACGCTAATTAATTAAATAAGATCGTGAAGTCTTTCAAAACCTTTAAGTAAATATAGCTCTCCAACACTTTAACCGATAAACCCCTTAAAAAGTTTTACAGCAAGTTTACCTACACGTAAAAACTCACTATAGGTCATATAATAGAACTTTATCTCTTGAGATAAACGACTGGTAATTACCCTTAACAGCGTACTTCTGAAACTCCAAGGATTAAACTGCTAAGAAACACTACCAAAAATATTTGAATAACTATCACAATCTTCCCCTAAAACCTATTAAAAATTTAATATTAATTACAAGCTTTTTACGGATTTTGTTAAGATTAGAAACGATGTAGAAGAGTATAAAAGAAAGCTTTACAAACTTTTCAACATAAAGATAATACACATCTTAAACACTTATAAGTAAATAGAGGTTCCTTCTTCTGGTTTTCACTTACTATTCCCTGAAATCCTTACAGTGTACGTCAGAGACTATTACCTAACTTTCCTAACCCAAGTAATTACATTTAAAGAAATCTACTATAATATAAAGAACTACTTCAAATACGGCATCCACCTTTCGTAATAATAGACAGATTAAGCTACTATAAAGTAGGCGACGATAATAGTTAAGAAAAAAAAGAGGAAATACTAATAAATGTGTTTAAGTAAATAATTAAAAAGTTGATGTTATATTAGAGGGTAATGAAGAAATCGTAAGTAAGCGATACTATGCTTTACGAATATATAAAAACAGTAATTAAGGGCACTAACGAGTGTAAATACCCGCTATAACGCCTAAATACTATTTGCGAAGGCTTTTTTTAGCTAGTTGCGTTTCTTGTTTGCCACTGTAATAACTTGTATACCAAAATCTCTTGGTATGTACTTTTGAACCGGTAATTTATATAATATTGATGAAAAAAACCTTATGGTAATCAAGTACGTCGATCGCAAATACGGTTATAGGCATCGTTAAAGACTATGGTTTGACTTATCGCCCACAAACTAAAAGTAGCAATCATGTTAACGCTAATAGGATTAAAATCTAAGCGAATTTGCTAATCGTAAATACTATCATGGTAATAGTAACAAGAAATATTAAATTTGTAATAAGTTTAGCTGTTAGTAAACTCAACATCCCTCTCCTCCAACTGAGCTAAATAAAGAAGATAATGTATTATATCTAGTATTCTATCACTTTTAAATATGATTACTTAAATTAAATCACAAATTTCGATGGTGATGAGCCAATTAACTACAACAATACTCCTAAGCAAATTGAATGGTATAAAGATATTACCTTTAAAGAGGCCAAATAATTAGCCAACCACACTTTTTTATATTGTTTAGGTGGTAAAGATCCTTATTTTCACCTTAATCGAGCTCTTAACTCTTTATACACCTTTAATCTTCGCGATCGTTACGCGAACTATAAGGTTTAAAGTAATATGCCAGATATATTAGTAGTAAGGTATTTAATGTAGGGCTATTAATAGTATATACCATTATAGATGGAAATCATTATAGTTATTGAAATCAATCGCCACGATGTTGTTAAGGCTATAGTTAGTTTCGGACAAGGCGAATAATTATCATTATTAGGGATAACGGTAACTTAAAGTGTTTTAAAAACAATCACGTTCCATATCATTAAGTCCCCTACCTCTTTACTTATGTATTTCAAAGATATAAAGACCATCAGTGTTAACGACAACGTTAATGTAAACGAATTGGTTAAAAACGACGAAAGGTTTACTCTCGCCTTTAAGTGGAGGCACCTATAGTTTTATCTTTAAGGCTTTCAAGTAGTATTATTCAACTTGAAGAAGCTAGAAATATGCTATTTATATTGGCGTTTCCATTTTATAACAGTTAACAGGTTATATAAAGTCCTAAAGTTCGTAAAGTATTAAGATATGAAATATTTTTCCCTAAAAGCTATTAAAAGACTTTGTTACTATTATTAAACGTATACATAAGCCTTTCGAATATTTAAGTTTATATTAAAAAGAAGATAATGAATTGAACTGTACGATTTTTATCGATATATTTTACTTGGATAATCAACCTATTTTTTATATCGTTAACTTCGTAATCTGTTTTTACAGAGCAAATTTTTCAAAGTTTTTCTTTGGTAAAAGATACGTGGGAAATACTGAGGATACTATGGATTAACATGTACTTGTGCCTATCTGATGTTTTTGTCCACGATACCGGTACTAATTTTATGGCGATGAAATTTTAGGAAAATATTAAAATAGTGGGTATCTAATAAAAACAGGTACCTCTCAAGGTCTAATAAAGTATTAAAAAGGTTAAAAGAGCATACGCAATACTTTTTCGAACGTGTAATATCCTTATTCTAAAAATTAAAAGCTTTACAAATTCGGAGACACGCTCTTAAATAGCGATGAATGGCTTGAACGATATTGTAGGCCCGGACGGTCTAGTTCCAACGCTATTAGTCTTTGAAATATACCTAAATTTGAAGAGTAAATCTCTGCTATTGGAAAGTACTTGAAAACGTGTTACGGCTTACGGCAAAGCTTTAAAGGAACTACGAAGGGAATCGGTACGTCGTTAGGTTAATAATACCCTTAATACTAGGAACAACCTTATAACCATCGACGTACTTACTTTGCTGTTGTAAAGTAAAGTCTTTATACAGCGGGAATCAGGCAAATAAAAGGGCACGTATAATATTTTAAATATCGTAAACTTTAAAGTAGTTGATATAACTGCTCACGGTTTTATATTTTTTATAATTACCCAAGTTAAGCTTTACATAAGGGCTATTATCGAATGAATATCCTTAAGTTAAGCAATCTACCTAATGAAAAACTCCTCTACCCGTTATCTATAAGCCGATAAAACGCCATCAGTGTGAACAATCCCCGAAAAAAAGGAATGTAAAAAAAGAGAAATATATACTGGATCGTATTTACAATATTATTTGAGTAAATACAAAAGACAAGGATAACGAAAACTTGGTATTAAAGGTTTAAACATAAGGAATTATTTAAATTTTTGGCATATCTTTTGAAGAAAGTGATAGGATAGAACTAAACAGCTTATAAAATTAAGGAATTGTATAATTTATACCGAAAGTTGATTTTAACCTTGAAGAAACAAACGTTATGATTTTTAAGTCAAGGATTATTTATAAAGTTAAGAGTATGATTACGGGGCAACCGTATAGAAAGTTACGTCTAATCGCTTAAGGATACATCAATAAAAAACAGAGACTAGATTTTTATGTAAGCGTTAACGATTTATAAAATTAGTTAACATTTAGTAATCACTTGAGCAATAAGTTTATTAGTAAATATTCAAAGAAAGTTTACGATTAATAGTTGTAATGTAACGTAAGTTTACATGTAATTAGTAATGGATTTATAACTAATCATCTTATTAGAGTTGTTACAAGAACTACGTATTATCGATCTTTTAAAGATAGTAATACGATACATTTAGTTATTATAAGAATTTGTTAAAGTACGCGTTTATTAATTATCAACCTATTAATTGTATTTCAAATTTCGGTTCGGTATAAAACTCTTAATATACGACCTATATTTATTGGTAATGTAAGAAAAGAACTTTAGATTAGTGGATACATAAACTAACGATACCCTTTTCATCAAAACGGCTAACTTTGTGGTATTGGAATAAAAGGTGATCAAAAACTCTAAGTTTTGAAATTAAAAGCCAGTGACGTCTTTGGCAAGAGATAATTAACTTAACTTGAATAAATCGTTAATCTGTATACTTGGTATTAATATTCTCCTTAGGTTTTATTAAAAGAGCTAAGGAATTAATTTGTCTATAATCGATATAAATAACGTAACTAAGGCTTTACGGTATTTGAAATATCATACCCGTAGTAGTTATATTATTACCGTATATTAACCAGCTAAACAAAAGGATCGAGTAGTAAATACGGAAATCAAAGCAAATAAATAATATAACTTTAATCGGTTTTTCGAAGGTAAAGTTAATAATCTTCACAAATAGGTCTTTTGTAAATAATACCGACTTATTGTTATAAATAGGTTTTTTAATAACCTTCGTTCATAAAGATAAACTAGACAAATAATTTCATATTATACATTCCTGATTTACTAAACCTTTGTTCAATACAAAAGGATTACGCGAAGCGTATTGACTTTAAAAGTTTACAGTATAATAATAGACTTTAATATAGGTATAGTATTATGAAAAACTCCTAACATTGTTATTTGATAATTTAAGATTTCGTGAATCCCGGTGGTAATTTGCACGGATTCGAGGAGTCTATTCGAATACTTTTTGAAACTCGAAATTACTAGCAAAAAACGCTTAGTAATCGATGTAATAACACTCTGTAAAGCTTACAAAGGGAGGAAGATTAAGGATTTTCGATATATTAATGGCGAAGTTCATCTTACTAATATTATGATAAAAGTATCGTTGAATGAAGCCCTGGGAAAGTTTGCATTTAATAATGGGCTAACTATACGTTTCCAGGGCTACGTTAATTAGCTGTCCGAAAAACCTAAATTATATAACAGCAGTTAGGAATATGTTGACAAATTGAAATACTGCTGAAGAAGTAGAGGAATTAACGATAGCAACCTATTTGATTAATACGGCTAAAGTAGAGGTTTGTAAAGGGCTATGGCGGAAAAACTTTTTATAGGAATCGATAAAGTCGGACCTTGGAACCATAGGGAAAACGACGGTAATTAGGGTTAATTTGTATGAAAATGGGCGTATTTTAATGCAGAGGTCAATTTAAATTAATAGGGGTTTGACTAGTTAACAAGGTTACAGTTTAACATTTACCGGAAAAGATTAGTTAACAACACTGACATACGTGTACAAATTAAAAAATCGTTAGTGTGAAAATAATACTATATATAGTATAGTCAGTTAACTTTACTGTAAGTAAATTTGATTATATTAATTTTAAGTCAAATGTATTGTTTTGTATAAGCTTATTGTATGAGGTGTAAGTTGAGTACAATAGGCTACATTTTATATTAGGGTACGGGTTAAGTAATTGACCATATAAATTACAGTGCAGACTGGCTAGCGGTCTGCCAAACCTAGAACGATTCATTCACCATCTGACCACGCAATACTAATGTTACTTCGACCAATCGAATCGACAACGTTGCAACGTTTAAAGCCCTACCAACACGTCATTTATATGCTTACTGATCTCTTTAGGTATTTAAGAGATTAGATAGCACACTTCATTACGCTTATAATAACCTACTATAGCTATGTTACATAAGAGGTGATTTTGACGCAAGCAATTAGCACGAAAAAAACTAAAATTAAGTGTTATAGTTAGAATAATATTGATTACTATTTTAGCAGGCTAATTGCAGTGTAGTAAAGTCAACTAAACTTACAGTTAGTTGATTGTACTAACTACAAATTGACTGTAGTTTGTGGAATTTGACTGCATTGACTGCAATCCAGTGCAGTAGGTGCCAATTTCAAGTTGGGGCACGGGCCAAGCAATTGGCCATACAAATCAGCGTGCAAACCGGCTAACGGTCTGCCAAACTTAGAAGTAACATCATCAACCAATTTCAATGCAGCTCCAGTTACTTTGACCACAGTGATTCAAATCGACTACGTTACAACTATAAAGACCTATCAACGGTTATGTTTAAATGTTTAATAAAAGAATTGTAACGTTAAAAACATAATAACTTCAAAAGCAACATGGTATTAAAAGTATTTGAATATAAAAAAAAACTTTTTTTGTTATTATAACCTTAATTGATAAGGAAAATCATAAACTTCATAATAGTATTCGTAACCTCATCGTTAGCTAAAAAAAATCCTATTATTTGAATCGGTGATAAGTGTAAATATCAGGTGAATAGCTGAGAATTTCATCTCTAAACCTATCAGCAGTATAAACCAAGTAAATATAGTAATGATAATGATAAATTTACCCGCTGCGCGGACTAGGGCGCGGCGGTGCATAGCGCGCATAGCGCATAGGAGTCCTCTCTTGCACGAAGGGGCCACTACTCTCATTAGCACAGGGACACTCATCAGTGATCCCGGAGCGCTAGGGTGCTTACTGGTAAGGATGATACTTCGGCGATGTATAGGGGAAGGTTTGTATGCAGGGTCTATGTTGATAGGGGTCACCCTTTTGTTTGTTTTGTTTTGTTTTGAGCGCGTGACGCACGGGCCACCACACGTGCAGGGGTCTATTAACAACATCCTACCGATTCATAATAGCATACACTCACGCGACACAACGCGTTTCAATTCCGCCCTCTACACGGACTACTTTTATGCTTTTATGCTTCATGAGGCCCTTCTCTTAAGGGCCTACGTAGTCGTATTCCCTGCGCAAGTAGGCGCCGGGCGGGGACTGAGGAGGCCGCGTTTCTTAGCCCAACCAGGGCTACAGTTTACACGCCTACGGGTCTCTAAACTGTAAGGCACCCTAACGTCCTATTTGGAAGGATAGCTTGGAGGCCCTAAGGTTTGCACAAGCCTTTGGTGAACCTGAGTTACGATTCCTCCCGCCAGTATCTATAAGATTATTTCGTAGCAGCTAGTGTTACATTTCGTGGATGTCACTATCCAGTAATAGTAGAATAAAAAAAATGATGAATTGAGAAAACATTGTATTGATAGTAATTTATTATTAATCTTTTGTAAGCGGAGGAAATGTTTTTGTAATTACACGGTCCCCGATTAAGGTTTTTCAATATTTTGTTTTCAAGTTACTTATCGAATACGGCGATATGTATATAAATATTTACCCTTGGAAACTTCAGCACCAGTTGAAAATTTCATCACTTCGAGATAATAGGTACCTGTTGAAAAATAATAGGAAGATTAGTTACCAAGTTTTATAAGTTTCTAGGAATGGTAAAGGAAAAGTAATAATTTGAGGTTGATCGCTTAATACTCTTGGCACCTGACTGATAGCCGCTTAAGAATGGTAAATAAATATATTCATTACAAAATTTACGGGTTCTCCACGATAATGAAATTATAAATAAACAATAAAATTAAAACATGCTTGAACACAATTAAAAAAGGAATAAAATTTGAACAATAAGAGATAAAATGAAACTTAATATAATAAATCTGTACCCTCGTGTACCTTCGGTTGAATTACGAAGCCAATATATAGTAAAAACGGACCAATTAACGAGCTACACAATAATTAATCTCTCTTCATTCTTTTTTATCAATTGCAATAACAGCATGAACCCTCTCAAATTGCTTCCTATTTCGTGTGAGACAAGTTCTTCACAATAGTAATACTATTGACACTAATATTTTTTTTTAGTTTTGAATTTGTTTTTTAGCTTGTATTACATTCGCAAAATGTTGATAATGATAGTATCTATTGAAGTTAGTTTTGACAGAAGTCGTATTTACAAACATTGGATCTTTTTGTTTAATGCTTTCTTTCCGTGCTTATTCCGCGTGTTTCAAATTCCCATTTCGAAATATTGCCGGAAGGTGTGGATTCAAGCGGATTTCCGGCTGGGTAATCCGGGATGTGCCGGAGTAAACTACAGCACTAAGCACAGCTGCGATTCTTACACCAAAAACCAGTAGACCCCAGCTTTCGTATGTGAAATACTTCACTTAAATACACAACGTTTCAACAGCTTAAAAATCTATCACTGCAATACCAGTGATTGGGACCCTAAGCTAGAAACAGTCACAGACTTACAGGCATATTATAGACTTAGGCTAGTACCTCTTAAGTCTATAATTCATATAATGATGCACATGATAAACTGCGCACACAAGGTGTGCGCAGCGGGCCGCTATAAACACTTCTAGTGCTCTTCTGTACCTCGATTGATAACACCATTTGAAATATACTTGGCGTCTTATTATAGGTCGGACCATAACAATAATTTCCTCAAAAACTAAAAATGTGGTACCCATCAAAGAACACGTTCATAACCATTGACAATAAAGAAACCGGTACAAAATGGAAAAATGATAAAATGGAAAGATTTGGCTTAAGGAGTGTACTTGTGTAAAAAGCTCGTTAAAACGGTATTTTCCAGAAGAGAGGCGTGGTACTTTAAATGGTTTGTTTCATCCCAGCCCGGTACCGCCGGTCGGTGCACCTGTATACAACGTGTGAACACCAAAATTGACAATATACTTCAGTACCGTACTGGGGGAAAAAACCACCTGTCAGGTACCTGGTCCATGGCCCCCTAATATGTGAAAGCATTCTTGGCGATTGTGGCGCACGGACCAGATACCTGACCTGTATGCTGTTAATTACCCCTACCACCATAGTTGTTGGTAGGCCTTGATCGTTGCAACATAGTCGATTGGAATCGTGGTCGAAGTAACTGGTGTATTGCATTGAACGTGATGATGTGTTACTTCTAAGTTTGGCAGACCTCTAGCCAGTCTGTACACTAGTTCGTATAGGCTACTGTAACTGGTGTACTGCATTGAAAGTGGTGATGTGGTTACTTCTAAGTTTGGCAGACCGCTAGCCGGTCTGCACACTAATCTGTATGGGTAACTACTTGGACCGTACCCCATATTAAATTAGGCACCCCACCATACTTAAGTCGCAATCAATAAAGTCAACTTGCAGTCAGTGTAATCAACTTACAATCAGTATGGTTGACTTAGCTGTACTGCAATGGACTGTTATTACAGTACTGGCGACTTTTTGTTTTTGTGCGTGAGCGCCAGCGCAGCCGATCATGAATTTGTAATAATCACTGAAGTCCCTCCCATTTTTGTCCGCAATACCACTATTAATTCTAGTTTTTTTATTATTTAAATTGACTTCAATTGCAATCCTTCGTCCCGTAATTCCAAATATCAACTTCTACTATATCTACATACAAATCATTCGTTACAAAACTGATACCATTAATTCTATACTCTTTACTAGTGGGTTTATATACGCTTTTTTATACACTATTACCTCAGCAATCTTTTAGTTTACCACGGTATTTTATTTCTCAACGTCACGTACCGGCCGATTTACGTATTCTTTCATAAGTACGGTCAATTTATTGCTAACTATAAACTTTTTAAGAGGTTATTAGGTATAGCGTTGATTATAATGTTGACGGAGTTATTTTTATTATCTATCCATCTAAATTCGTTAACTTTTCGAGCTTTTTATACCTTCTCCAATACCATTAAATTTAATATTAGATGTTTCTTATTATCAGTTTCGTATTACTCGTTCCGAGCTTAGAAAAACACTTATAGAAACTATTAATATTAATGAAAATAACTATAGGTATTGGTAACAATCTTCGATGTTGTTATGGTCCGACCCACGATAGTAAGTCAAGTGGGTACCAAATGGGATTTATTATTGAGGTACGAAGGAAGACTAGAAAAGGTTACCGTAGCCCAACATACAGGACCTATGGGAAGGACCAGTGCCCATCCCATCACGTGCTCTTTACTCGTGCCATACACGGACCGTATCCGGCCTATACCCAGACCGTGCTCAGTCTGCACCCGAACCGGGCCCAGGCCGGATACTGCCCATCCCGTTACGTACACAGTAACGTAACCTATAGATTCAATAGCCAATGGCCTGAGTTCATAATAGATGTACTATTCGTTATTATACTGATATTGAATCGTATTATTATACCATAAATCTTGAATATGCATATCTTTCGTATCATATTCTTATATTTAACTGATATCTACTACAAAAGTTGTCCAGTAATCGTAAACTGCTTATTAGACCTGTCTTTGTAGATAAGGATTATAAAAAATCCAATTTAAAATGAGCATAAAGTCTTTAAACTACTATCTATATCAATTGATTACATGAGCAAACGAAATATTCGATAAAATGAGTAAATAAACTAACTATATACTCTGTATCATTCCTGCTGATTTTGTAATAAAAAGCATCATACGATTAAAAAATTAGAGTTCTAAAATTGCAAGCCGATCGCAAATTTAGCTAAAAACAGACATTAAAACATTAATAGATAGTTAAACTGTATATATGGTTGATAACAGTAACATCAAATATCTAAACTTCCAATAAAAGGTTCAAGGCACTAGATGAGCCAAAATCGAATAAAAATTAACGTTGTAATGATTTAATAACACTTAAAACAACACACACACAGTAACTACATCGCTACCTCATACTAATCTAATATATTGTAAGACTTATTAATTATGGTAAAGACTTAAAACCTGGTCAATAAAAACTATAATCGATTCAACAAACGATTAAAATAGTCTAAAAACAACTTAAACTGGAGGATTAATATAATCACTAGTAACTTATTAAGGGTTATATTAATCATCTTTACAAAAGGCTTATTTGTCAAAACTACTGACTTATCGGTATAAATTAATAATAATCGTATACGAGAATAAAGAATAGAATACTTAGTTCTCCATCACCAGAAATCTAATCTACTAAACCTCTATAAAGTGCACAATAGTAACATGAAACGTATTTATTTCCGAAATCTACCATATAATAAACGGTTTCGATATAGGTATATCCATATAGAAGACACATAATATATTATGTATGGTTTCGATACACAAGTTATTTGTATACCCCAAGATTAATAAAGAATGATACATATTTCCTTCGAAGAGATTACAATATACGTTAATATTACTTTTCAAATTCAAATCTTTAATGGAAACATTGTTACATTCTCGTAGGAAACGTATAAAATATTTCACGCCATTACCGAAACCCTTTAAAACCTTCTTACGGTAAAACTTAACCTTAGGTTCATAGGAATCGGCGAAAACAAAATCGTTAATAAACCCGCAAACTATTGAAACATTAGTAATTGTAGTGCAGTTAGTCAACTATAATGTCAAGTTAGTTGACTGTACGAACTGCAAGTTGAGTGTATTGTTTTGTGGGTTTACTGTAAAGTCAAGTACAGTATATTCCCACTTCATATTAAGGCACGAGCCGAAAGATTAGACATACAAATTAGTTTGCAGACCGGCTGGCAGTCTGCCAAACCCAGAGAAATACATACACCACTTGACCATGCAATACTACTATTACATCGACCACGATTCGAATCGACAACATTGTAATATCTAAAGGCCTATCAGGCAACGCCTATTAACACAAATAATAATACTAAACCCCATACCCATTTATATCGGTTCTTGATGATAACACGCGAATAAAGATACTTTACGATATATTGACAATTTTATAAACTCTTCAATGATGATAGACTTTACGTTGAATTTAAATGAAATCAAACACCAGCGTCTTTAATTTATTACACTGCCTTTTTAATAGTTTAACGGCTTTCATTACATCTACTCAAAAAAGACTTTAATAAACGGGTACACGAAACTTATACACGTAAGGTTCTTTCGAGACTGAAAAATCCCCTAATTTCTATTCGTATTACAAATTATTTTTACGACGAAAAATTAATTTAAAACTTAAAGAGGTCTTACCTCATGCATGAAAACCGTATATAATCGAGTAATGGTTATGAACGTTCACGTTAAGGTTATTTATATCTTTCAAGCCAAATAAAATATAGTTCAATGATTCAAAGATATGCAAAACCATAGGTTTAATAATTATAATTATAGTTGTCGATCCAAGTGAAGAGAGTTCTTTTCTAAATCTCGATTCAACTTTAGTTCTACAGGTATCTCGATAGTTGAGTTACATAGCGATATCAGTATTGTTTTCATAACGAAATGTACCACTAAAAGCCTATAATAAATCATCTCTCTTCCCTAATGTTTCATATAATATTTTATAAGACTTATTTAGCGTAAAAAACGCTTATGATTAACAAATAAGTAGGTTTGTGATCGCTTTCATCATTGTGGATATTACTATATACCCTTATGGATAGTATACATAGACCAAGTAGCAGTACACTATATTGCAGGGTGCACTCCTAAAGGATGCACAGTAACGTATCACGCTGCAGGCTGCACTCTTACAAGATGCTAAGTGCATTATGTATGGGTCGATCTGGAATGGTTATTTCAGACCGACGGCAATACGTGGATCGATCTAAAAGGAGAATTCCAGAGTGATACGCTCTGGGTAAAGGATTTATAAGCCTTTACCTGTAACGTACACCTCTGAAATGATTTTTTTTTTAATTATTTTACTATATAATATAACTATTCATTATTTTAATTATTTTTGAAAAACTTTATATTTACGTAAATATTATAGGCTGAAAACCTTACCAATACTAATTAGTAGCTGACTCAATCGATTATAAATAACCTTAAAAAGAAATAAATATATGTTAAATTCCTATAGCGGGATATTTTAACGGCACTATTAATTGTGTTTTAATATTACGCCTTATAAAAATTATACAGAAGTGTGGAATTACGCGAAAGCGCCGAAAAATCCGAAGCGGTACAAACCTATAAAATACGAAGTAACGTTAAAAAAATTAACCCCGTTTCTTTAACCGTTAACTTATATTAACGCTTTAAACGATTAATATGATTCCTTTTTAAAATGTGTTTTATTACGTATTAGGCTAAGTAGATTAAAAATATTAAATTTCGAAACCCTTCGTTAAAACCCTCCCGATCTTCGGCAAAGTTAATATCAGTTATATATTACCTACTTTTCCACGTTCGCGTTATATATTATAAAGTTCAATATTTATAAAGTTTTGAGTTTTACTAGTTATTTAGTTAATATAACGTTACTAACGCTTATAAAATTAATTCAAAAAGTTCACTTAGTTTATGGTTACGTATTACTTATATGTTATTAAAAATTTATTTACGTTAACAAGTGTTAGTCAACTTTACTCCGACCATTTTAATTACTTTCATTCATTTCACATTCACTACGCTACCCCGAACTTGAAATTACACTAAATTATATACGAATAGTCTTTTATGTATATAGAATAGACCTACTAATAATAAATATGGTCAAGGCTAATAACTATATGAACTACCCCTTTATATACAAGTCGTTTGGAAGTACTATCCTCGAATATTTCGACTTTAACCTTTAGGATAAAGAAATCGAGGTTTTTGTAGAATATTTTTATACCTATATGGCAAATATATATATTACAAATAAAATGTTCATTTATTATTGTAGCGATATTTCCAGATGCGAATTATTTGACAACTTTGCAAAAAACCGTACGGACAAGACTCTAAATATATAACAAATAGTGGATGAGACGATTGTAAAAATCCTATAGAAACAATTGCGAAATAGAGGTATTAATATACCCGGTAAAAGTAATAGCCGTATCGTAAAAGCTATATTCGCAACGGCCGAATTTTCATATATACCTAAATAAACGTACTAAAAAGTATAAAAAGAGAATTTGTAAAAGAATACTACTTGTAAAAGCACAGGGAATACCTGATTAAGGGTACAAAACAAAATTATGAAAAATTACCATATACTGGGATACGGCGTTCGTCAAAATTAGACGTCCGACGAAAAACAGAAATGAAATAATTAGTAAAAGAGAAGCAAATACCGTAACTATTATTTATAACGAGGGTTGAATACAAAACCTTTTTAAAACGCCACTTCAAATCAATATAAAGATAAAAACATACTTCGAACGCTAAAAATAATTCGCTTGGTAATAATAGAATCGACCAAAACGAAAATAACAAACCGTTTTAAAAAAACAATGATCGGCCGGAATACAGAAAATACCCCGACTTAGGAGGTAATAAACAGCGTAAAACGTTAATAAATACCGTATAGATTAATGACTTTTAATCACAACCCTTACCGAAACCTTCCATCACATCGCTTTTCTACAGATAAAAGCGACCTTACGAAGTTAACCATTTTTCCAGGCTATAAAATAGAGATAATGATTACAGCGATGAGCTGTGCGACGTACTGCATAATAAAAAAAGGATAATATTAAATATATATAAAAGATTGAATATTAATCTATTATAATTTTACGTTATTTTACCCGATATACTTTTCGGGTAAGCTAAAGAGTAATATATAAATTACATTATATAAGTGGATATATTCGTAAAGTGTTATAACCGTTTTAAATTCCACTTGAACACCCAAATTATTTACGAATTATAAGATAATGACTGGACCGGTACAATATGGCAATATGTGAAAAAACAGTAAAAAAATACCGATAAAAACCTTTAGGAAATCCTTATTACCCTGTTAACCAAGTTTCTAAAACATTAAACAGCCTTTTAACCGGAATACAAAAGAAACAAACTATTTATTTAAATAGTGATAAAAGCCTACCGCAAAAACCTGGATTTCGACTTTATATTTTTTAAACTGAAAAAGGAATCAAACACTTTTTATATAAACCTTTCAATATCGTTCGAAACCTTTATATATTGATAACTAAACCTTGGATTAACATTATTAGTTAGTACAATCAAAAGCGAAGTTTAAATTACTAAACAAAACCTTGGTGAAATAATTGACTATATTTTGAACCGGAAATTCAAAATTTACCCAAGGTAAAACAAGGGCTTAAAGTATAAATACCAAAGAGAAAGCCTTGGTAATAAGAGATAGAGACGTTCGTTCGGAAATAGAAAAAACGCACTAAAATTATAGTAATATTTGCGAAATGATATACAGCACTTAATCGGTTTATAAAAGCAATATATCGTATACGCAAAACTTGGTTACTAGTTTAAAAACCACTTCGCTTATAATTAGATTCGGATTGAATAACAATTTTAAACCGAATATAATTTTAAGGATCGGATAAAAGCTAATTTTGTAGTATACGTAGCCGAATGCGAAGATATATTTAACAAAGAAAACCTTAAATAAAACGATGCCTATTTATTGGCATACGACGATAAAAAAGGTTAACGTATTTTTAACGGCTTCAAAATACCTCTTTTTTATATATTATTAGCCTGGAATGCATAAACGAAGTGTTTAACATTAATATAACGTCGTATTTACCCTTTTAATAAATACAAAACCAGATTTTAGAGTATTATACCTAATATTAGCGTAACCGAAATCTCGACGTCCGGAAAACGATAATTCGATGCACTTACGACGAAATTTCCGAAGTTTCGGTTGAACCGAATGAAAAAACACCGAAAGGTCCTATTTAGTAAAGGTAAGACAACTTCGTTCGGAACAGTCGTTATAAATATACGTTTTAAACGGATTAAAACTTACGTAATGGATTTTAAAATGTTATTTTTTCTTACATTAGCTAATTTAAATAAGTTCAAAATTAAGGTCCAGAATACGAATGATTAGCTTATTTACGCCTTAAATAGCGTATTCGTACCGTTTAAGCTTAAGTTAAGCTATTTATGTTTTCCCTCGGAAATACGTATAATTAAGACTATTTATTTAACTGAACTAAAATTATAAGATTTACATCGACAAATCGGATCCCCAACTACTAAACGCCTTGTTTGCCTGCTTTACGTCGTAGACCATATAGATATAAAAAAAAAATATTGAAAGTTAGCGAAAAGTTTTATTATAAGTACTAGCTTTACTTATCGACCTTACAACAGTTTAAATTCTGCTTTGAAAACTATATGGACTTTGATTAGAAAGTAATTTTTAATATTATATGTTTAAATAACTAACCGATTCTTTACGTTATCGATACAGCTATATTATTCTAAGACGTTAAATTTACTTGGAGTGTTTTTACTTTAGAATATTAAGATGTTTTAATTAATTGTTGGTTTAACCTTTATCTCATGCCTTTAAATTAGATTACGTATGACGCCGATACGGCTTTCAATTTTACTAAGTAACGAATAAAAGTTCATATGGGCGGTAACGAATATAAATGAATTTCAGTAAAATCCTTATAGGGTATGGGAAAATGTAAACGATATTATTAATCATTAAAAAACCGTATATAATGTTAATAAGAAAATTAAAGGGTATTAATTCCAAAGAATATATCCTTTAGATAACGGTTATCATCGTTAATAACACTTTTAGCCCAAGTGGTCTTATCTTTACGCTCCTTGTTTTTGGTGCCTACCCAAGGATTTACACAAACTCTGCTCCATTACTATCCATAGTATAAAGAGCCTATATTATAGCTAAGGCTATGAAGGCCCTACGCTTACTGCAAGTAAAGAATAATGTATGAAGGTCGTTGCCTATAAGGAATAGCTCACGTGAAATTAGCGTGTTAAATATACCATTGTAATTTGAAGTTTAAATTTGGAAAATAAAGCGTAAAAAAACAGGATTTTGGAGGATTAACGGATTAAGGGGCTATAATATATTAATTAACTTACCAAATGAAATAAGTTCGTTTCGTTAGATTTTAGTACAAGAATATAAGAGACAGGTGGGAAAAAATAGTCCGATGCGTAAAATGAGTAAACCCGCCTACAAAATATTATTTAAAAAGACCAATTGAAACAGGTTTTAGCTTTAGCCTTACCTTTAAAACGCGAATATGACCCGATGAAGTTGAACGAAATAGGCCTATTTATACTAAACCTATTAAAACTTCAACGCCAAAAGCACACTCTCGGCTTTAAAAATAGGAAACGCCTTACAATCTTTACCTTAAACTCTTTTATTATATAGAAGGAAGTAACAAACTACGAGTTTAATTTAAAGCTTTGCCGCGAAGATATTATTACCACTTTAGGTACCCTATTTATATGATTTTCCTAAACGGAAATCTCAGCCTTTATCGACTAAAGCGTATTTCGCTTTAAACATTTATCCCTAAACGTTTACAGCGTTTATAAAATCTTTTTTACCCACCTCATCTACGAATTAAAGGATAAAGTCTAAAAGCCTTACGAAAAAAACCTATTTAGTTATAAAAGGCTATAACGACGAAGGTAAAAAATATATTATAACCTAATTACCTACATTATAACGGGCTAATTATCGCCTGGTTTTTACATTCATTACCTTTTTTAATAATTTATGTAACCTATATATCAAACTTCGAGATATTACGTAGGCTTATATTTAATCCGAGAAACGGTTAAAACAACGGATTTAAGCCGATATACCTAAGGACTTTAGGTAACATTACCCACTTAATACGATGTTACGTATTATAAAACCACTTTACGATTTAGCCGAAACGGGTATTTACTGGTATAACACTTATTAGAAATACTATAAAAAACCTTTCGAAATAACGAATTTTACTTTTGACCTATATTTATTATTATCGACGACCCGTTTAAAGGGCTTTACATTAACGGGTTTATAAACGAACGACACCCTAACGTTATATAACTTTTTGTTTTCGGTATTTAAGAAGAGGAAACTTTTTAATGCTAGTTGCAAAGTTAAAGTTAAAACGTTTTCAATGAAAAATAACTTAATAGATTTTAAAAGTATTATGATTACCTTTCGGAACAGTACTTTAAACCTTATAAAAAAGGGATAACTAAATAAAGTTACTCTCGTTACTTTGAATAACGTCAAAAAAGCCGACGAATATAAATGTTAACGTATACCCGGTGTATAGGTCGCTTTTATAGTATAATCAAAAGTAGTATTTAACCATTTAATCGCTTTATAATGCTAATCAAAACCGACGGACGATATATATACTTTTCATAAAAGTTTTTCGTAACAAATATATAATTTGAAACACGGTTTACAATTAGTATTACTAGATATATATGTTATAAAGCTATTTGTTTTGACTAACGGTTTTTTCGCTAAGAATAAAGATTATAACTTTCAAATCAATTTCTTTTTAATACACGAAAACAAAATACCGGTCCGAAAAAACTTAACGCTTTGAAAAAATATCGCTTACTAAAGTTTTACTAGTTGTAAAAGGGTTGTACAAAACGTCCTGGCGTTTGAAATATATAATATAATTGAAATTTCTATTAGGATATAATTTTAACGATAAGGGTTCGGAAAATACCTAGTTAAGTTAGTTATTACAAATAAAAAATGGTTAATAATCGAAATTATAACATGATACAAGTTGTATAAACGATGAAAAATCGAAATAACCCGATATATTAATAGTAAATCCAACCCGTTAAACGTAATAATAAAGGTTATACCAAAAGGCGTATTAAAAACTTTTATATTTATAATTACGCCATTTATTAAGGTGATTAAAAAGGGTTTACCCCCTTAATGGATCATTATATTATATTAATTTTCGTGAATTCAAATTGGCTCATTAATTCCTTTCATACAAATTTACGAATTGCCCTTATTCAAACGAATCATTCGCCACGATCGCCGATTTTACCTTTATTAAATACAATTATTTGCGTCGATTTACTTTTTTTGTTCTTACGATATAGTAACAATACAAATCATGTTAATTACTTTAAATAATTATTTTGTAAAAAGCTATGAAATTACTATATAACTTATTATACTATGGCCATGTACACCGACCCGGTCCCGGGGATATTCGTCTACTATTAAAGGGAAAGAACGACGTCGTCGCGTCCCTACTATCCCCTCCATAGCCCTCCCTCTTTATAATAACGTTACCGCAATTATCGTTAATAACATTACCAATGCCAACGAAGATGTAGCCTTATATCTTATTAGTTATACCCTTAGGTACATGTATAATGAAAGGATTACCTTTTTCATAACAACGTATGATAATGTCGTCGAATTAGCCTACGTAATATATACATAAACCTCGTTTTTAGGCGACAACGGTGATTACCATTTCTCTGGTCCACCGGTTAACGCCTACTAATAATTAGCATCAGTTTGTTTTAGTTATTTACAACAACATATATTTCTGATTACCCTAAAAGTATATTTTTACTTCAGATAATTTTTTTGAATTCGGTTTAAACTTATTAAAAAGCCGGCGAACATGTAACACGGCCTCGATTTTCGGCACTAAAATTATAGGAACGGGGGTGTACGAGTTGCTAATCCACTTATAATGGTAGTAACGCGCTGAACGGCCCCCGTTGTCGTAACAGTCGTTAATGAATTTGCCTGCAGTCGTAAACGCGATATAAGAAACTTAAGGCGTGTTTATTAACAGCCTAAGGATACGGATCTAGATACGTCGCTTTAACGTTTGGTGCGTTAGAAAAGCCCTACAACGTCCCTTGGCGATACGAAGTTCGAGGCAGTGGAGGAAATCCGTCTCGTACTCCTTATTTATGAAAAATGGATTTAAAAGCTTACAAAAGAAGGGCTTTAAATGTATATACCCTGTCGTAATTGCGCCAGGTTGCGTTTGCAGCATAAAAGTGCCTTTATAGGTAATAGGGTTTTTACACATAGGGAGACGGTAAGGTTTATAACCTTAGGAGTCCCTCGCTTTTCACTCGAGCTGGAAAAGGGGGAGAGAGAAAGGGGGGAGGAGGAAATCGGCGCGGCGGCAACGGGGAGGGGCAAGGCGAAAGCGACGATTAAGTTAGGCGGTGTGAGGGCGGCGGAGCTATGCGGTGTAGCGGCGGCGGAATTTAACGGCGTAACGACGGGCGGGGTAACGGGGGCGGGCGACGTAACGGTAATAAAAGGGATTGTATCCGACGACGGCGGGCTGTTAATTTTAGTAGTGGTAATGTTAAGGGTAGCGGTTACGGCGGTTTCAGCAGCGGCGATACGCCGATACTCTCGCGTTAAACGGCGCCTTATAATCCTATTTTTACACGATATTTATTCGGGAAATATGTTTGTATATATATAAGTCAAGTAACGTCTATATTAAAAAGATTTGGTTTAATTGGGTAAACTAAAAGTTAAATTAAAATAGGGACTTGTATTAATTAAAACTATACGCCTTTGGTAAAGTAAAAAAAAAGTTTACTTAAACCGATAACGTTACATCTTTTTATACTAACTCAATATGCAATTACGCAATTATCCCGATGTAATTACCCTTACGTAATTACTATTACGTAACTAATTTTGTTAAAAACAACCAAAAGATGATATTACCTACTATATCGCCTTTATTTAACTATACGAACTAAACCCGAATTATAATTACCACCTCAGCTAGACTTTTCTAATCTTACGAAAACTACTAATTTAGACCTTTTGCGATTAATACGGCAAATAACACTTTCATTATGAAAACTGCTAATTTGGACCTATTACGATTAATACAGCAACAACACTATCACAACGGAAACCATTAATTTAGATCTATTACAAATAATATTACAAATAACATTATCATTATATAGTTATAGGTACGAAGTATATAAGGAAAAAAGAAAAGATTACCTGTATAAATATTAATATATACCCTCATAGATAGTATATATAAGCCAAATAGCAGTGAACTATATTGGAAGGCGTACTCTTGAAGGATACATGGCAACGTATCACGCTGCAGGCTACACTTTTTCAAGACGCAAAGTTCATTATATATAGGTCGGTCTGGAATGTTTATTTTAAACCGAAGGCAATGCGTGGATCGGTTTGGAATGGTTATTTCAGACCAACATCAATACGTAGATCGGTTTATAAGGAGTATTCCAGAGTGATACGCTTTGCGTGGAGGACTTATAAGCTCTCACCTGTAGAGTACACCTCTAGATGCTTCTTCCCGATAACCTTAATTTATACTACAACTACCAATCATTCTAATTACTCTTCAAAGACTTTATGTTTTTGTGAATATTATAGGATTGAGACCTTACCGACAATTATAATTTTTTTTTCTTTTATCATAAGGTATAAAACAACGTAGTCAGCTAATTATTAAAATAATTCAGGGACAAAATCGATATTTTGATATTATCTGATTGCTTTAAGTATATTTGTTTTATCTTGTACCTCCGTATTTTAGAAAATTAAAACAAATTCGATATATTGATAAATCTAAGTATAAAGATATTACATATTATATGTTTATTACATCAGTATACGAGAATAATATATTTTATTCACCAAAGGCTTTTTTAAGCCTAAAACCAATATTTTTTACCGTTATTTTTGAGGAATTTACATGGTTAATTTGAAAACCTTTGTCCTCAATTTCCTTGTTATTATGTACATTATAATTCTTCGTTGTAATCTAAAATATTTTGTTAAACTAATTATCTGATATTACTGCACTTATGGTCTATGTAATGAGTATACACCAAGCTTTTATCTTTCTTGTGAAAATTGAATGCTTAAGAGAACATACTAGTCGAACTTGGCACACGTATTATAATAGTTGTAAAGAGGAGACCTATTTAGCTAAAGAAGCTTTTTCACGTAGCGTCAATATATTCAAACTCATATTTAGGCTTATTATTAGCTTTGATAACCTGGCGAATTTATTAATGTAATATACTTTTTCAAATTTTCACATTTCATATCTTTTATTCCTAAATAAAAAACCTATTTAATATTTGATCAAAGGAATCCATTTCGGTTTTCGAGTGTTTTTTGGTCTGCAATATATATGACCACTGAATAACGTGTTTGATTATGCAGTGTAATGCGAAATTGACATCTTTTTCAAAGAAATATTTAAAATCATCGTAAATCGTCGGAAACAAGAGGTTATTCTTTCGATACTAAAGATAATATTTTTTTAGTTTGGATTGTAAGGATAATTAAAAACGTATAGAAAAGCTCCTAAGAATATAGATGTTTCGAAGTTATCGATTCTCATCTTGGTTGAAGTATTAGTAGTATTATGTAATAAAGTGGTGGATGGTTACTTCTAGGTTTGGCAAACTGCTACCTAATCTGTATAATACTTTATAAATTTAATTTCTTAGTTTATCACACTTATTGAATTAGGTACTCTATTGAAATTGACTTGCAGTCAATATAACGAGTTTTGACTATATTTCACTTGAATTCCAATTTAATACTGTATGATTTTTGATTTGTGTCAATGCGTTTCATAGGAGAGGCTTTCAGCAGCGCAAGTATTTTCCTGTATTTTTCACACTACTATTTGTATAGTAGTTACAATTCCTACAACTTCAAATCTAGTGAATAAGGGATATATAACTTTTGTATTATAATCCCCTAATTGGTACTCAATTTAACTGTATCAGTAAATTAAGTTCGAATTAACAATGTTTCCCGCGCTTTAGTATTTTTGGGGTAACTTTACTCTTCTTTCTATCTTTCTTCACTTGATTACTTTATAGTTTCCCTTTCAACTTAACCCTTCATTCTTATGGTTAGAATCTTGCTATTGACAAGTATTTTTCAAGATTTATTCAGTATAACCTTCGTTATTAATTAGCCGGGTAATTGTCATTATTAATCTATCAGAACTTGTCAATTTATAGGTTTTTTTTCTATTTTACATAAATCTATTACGTGGATAACGAAACTTTTTTCATTTATCTGTATCAACTTAAAAAGGTATTCGATCAGTCTTTCAAAATTGGTATAAAGAAGGATCTGAGAAGGTAAAATTCTTCATTGCCTGATAATGATATAAATTATATTCACTATAAATATACCCATATCAAAATTAGATATCATATCTAAAACCTTGAAAGTAAGTAACTTTTATATGCCCTTCTTATAATTGATAGAAATTTAGTCAATTAAGTTTCCGATAAAAGCGAATTGATCATCCTGTGATTTATTTTCATCAATGGTCATTATACGAAATCCGATTTATAATGACATATCATTGTAAATAACGAAAAATACATCCATGAAAATTATTAAATCATCATTCCAAAAGTTTTAACAATAATATTGATCCTTCAGTAAAAATTATAAATCTACTATTATAATAGTTTATTAGCTGAGTTATAAGCCTATGCTGAAATTAATAAATCACACGATAATATCGCTCAGTATGGGGTCACGATATAGCTATTATGGGTACATTATTCCAAGTAATTTGAACACGTTACGACGCTAGTTTTATTCGTTTGTGTTGAATTAATACCTTAAGCCTTTTGACGAAAATAAAGATATTTCACCTTAATATCATTAATAATATATATGTGGATTAACGATCTGTTAAAAGTAAAATGTTTTCTTTTAAGTCAAGTCATAATCAATATTACCCTCTGGTGCCTAGGATAGTGATTGCCAGGGATCTAGCTATGGAGATTGCTATGCTCCTACGATATTTATGAGCTGCTTCTGAGTGTGTTCACCCCCCCCCCCCTCCAATCTTATGATCAGTCACATAACCGAGTTACTCCTTTTCAATAGGTCTATAGTAGCTTCTTATCAGGAGTCTCTTGATCTCTTCTTTATTGAGGAATATAAACAGTATTCGACCGCCTCAAATCATAACTCCCGCCTAATCATTTCATATATAATCCTCGACATTTATTGCCAATAGTATCGTAACTACTATCGAATGGTTATAGCTTCAATTTATGTCTTCCGAATTTTTAAACCTAGACTACTAGGCTTTGTAATAGTTCCTTGACATAAAATTATATCATTAGCTTTAAAGCGCCTTAATAATATAATACGACGAATTGATTGCCTAATATAAACGATTTACCAAGACTTTACGAATATAAATAGTTAAATGTTACTAAGCCGATTGCAAAAAAAATAGACTTATAAAATAATATGACAACAATATATGATTTATATTTATAAATATTATTTGATGGTTTAGAATTATCATAATTATTTTTACGATCTTGAAACAATTATTTACTTAAGAGAACTCCCTTCTTACGTTATTTAGGAATGACGTTTAAGTAAGTATGATATAGTTTCCTATGAAGAGCCGCGTCAAATTAACTGAAAACGACGAATCTACGTCGGATTTCTCGAATTTCAATTACAACGTTAATAGTTAAACTAATCATATTAACCGTCAAAAAATTAAGCGTAAATCCTTTAAATAACCGGTTGTGTTTTTCTCCGTTGAATTATATTTTCCAGTTTCAATATCACGATATTATGTAACTTGCGTAATGAGCGGGAGTTCCTAGAAATAAGAAAAATATCATTTATGTTATTTTTAAATAATCGAAGGGTTTTGAAAAAATTGTTATAGAAAGTTATCACGACCATAGTGACGACGGCAGTAATAATGACTCTGATAACTTTATAATTATGCTTTACGCGTATTAATACAAATTTAATGCGGTGAAAGTCGTTATTATTCTATTGAGAAATATGAAAAAAGTATTTTACAACCGGGTTTATTTTTTTAAACGCCTGGGAGGCTGTTATTATCGAGGTTGGCGGTATAAATCATGGGTTTTTTGTTAAGTTCGCTATTTGAGAATGAGTTATGAACTAAGTTTGAATTGACGCGTTATTCTCTTTCGAAATTTCATAAAATTACAAGTAAGGCGGTCAATCTTAAATTATTAATAAACGTTTTTACAACCTTCTTATTTGATATAATAGATTTAACTATATTATTAATATCGATGACAACGATACTATTTATCACGCGATTGAAAGTAGAAATACTCCCGCGCGTAATAACTATAAAAAACGATATTTAATATCGCGTTAACGAGGTTAATTAATTGAAACTTTTACATTGGAAAAAACTATAATTCACATCCAAGATTTGGTATAAATAGGTATCGGACTCAGGTTTACCAATTAAATCCTATTCAATGCTCAAACAGCTTTGAAATTAAAAGCAATATAGAAATTTACCTTAATTTTATCGACAACCTTATTAAACTTTAAAATAAACAATCATAAACTTTATATAAAGCCGTGTACAAGAGTTAGAAAGACTTGAATTCAACCTAGCAATTAATTTACAACTTTCAAACAAATTTACGTTAATAGTAGATTTACTTTGTAATTCCATTTATTTAATTTCATTTTACCAGATATATGTTAAAATGTTATAATGTTCTTGATCAATTGGTTAGTCTCAAGTTATAATTATTAAATATATTGATTTTATTTCTACGATTTACAGTGGTTATTCATTATATTATTAATATTAGCCTTCAATGTATTTCCTTCATACTTCATTTAAACCTTTACCACAATAAATACCCATGCGGTATTTGTGTTTCATTAATTAAATATTAGTAAAATAACGTTTTTTTGAATGAAAATGAAATAAATTACGAAAAAGTGATTTTAGTTACTCCGAAATATGTATCATCTTTCAGATGAACAGCACATTATCGCGTTTGAAAACGAGAATTTACACCCGAAATCAAAGCTATCCCAAGGTTTTAGTACCGCCGTTTTCCACGCTATACTCTGTTGAACTCGTAGGCTGAAAGTCTTTATTATGCGGTTTGTTTCCGTCTTTTTAAAATATATTAATAAGGCGTTGGCCACGAAATCACACGTCGTTATTAGTAACTAACTCCCAGATACTATGAACAAGTTCATTATTTTATTTTATAAATCTCTAGGGAATTCATCTCTCTTCTACTGCTTCCAAACTAATTATATTCTTTTAACACGATGATCTGAGTTAACTTTTGGAAATACTTCAAGAAATATCATATTTTATATTACGAAAGAAACTTTTGGTGTTACGATATATGCTTGCTTAGTTGTTAAATTAAAGTTATATTTACAGGAATTGGATTTTAATAGGCATCCCCGTATTCTTCTTTATACAATCAGGAGGCGGTTTATTTTTTCCTAGCAATTACCAAAGACTGCAAACTGTTACAAAAGCCAATCAATATTCCTTCTTTTTGATTTAAGGAAATGCTCGGAAATATATTATAAATTGATCAGTTCAATAAATTATATATTAAAACTGTATTTTATAAACTTTGTAGTAAGGAAGAGCACTAATGGAAAACCGCTTTCTGTACCCGTTTAAAACTCTTGGAATAGTTTGTTACCTCTTTCGGTTTTTGGTGTTTTGTCAAAAACGATACCATTGCAATGATAAATTTCCATAAAAATCACCGCAATCTAGAAATGATCTCGAACAACTTCCATAAAAACCTCCTCAATTTGTAAAGGCTACTCGCAAAAATATTTCCACAACTTGAAAATGAAGTAAAAAGTGTAACTTAAAAGTAACTTCGACTTTTAGCTAAGTGATATTTGTTTCAACTAATCAACACTGATTAATGTCAATTGGATTTAAGATGTTACAAAGTTTTCGATTCAAATTGTGGTCTAAATAAAGATAGTATTGTGTATTCACGTAGTAAACAGTTACTTTTATGTTTGGCGATCTGCTAACCGATCTACATACTACTTTTTATGGGAAATTGCTTGACCTATTCCCTACATTTAATTGAGCACTCTACTGCAATTTACTTGAAGTTAGTATAGTTAACTCTAGCTTTACTTCACTTAAATACTATTCTAATATTAAGTTGAATAGGTTAATCCTCATTTGACAGTATATGTTGAAAAATAGTTGTGATTAAATATCTAGAGGATTATATAGCTTACCATTATACTTTTTCTTATTATTTTTCAAAGAAAAATTGAAAATTGTAATCGCTATGTAATCTATAGCTAATATAATAATATCGCGAGGAAAACAATATTTCATAGGTTTTATATCCTCTTTAAATATTTTCAATATTGATAGTAGTGATATCAATACTAGTATTATCAGATAGGATAGTACCTTCAACAAAGTTTCCAAAGAAAGAAACAGTGGTTTTACTAACCGTAGATTCGCATTTAAATTCTCTTATTTATCATAATTGATACTATTGCCAAACATGTTCCAATCATATATACTAGAGTATTTGAAGATTGCTGTCAATATGATAATAATGTTGTTATTGTTAAAGTGCCCTTAAATGACGGTTTTTCTTTATAAACTAGTAAATTTTAAAATTTACTTCCCCTAGATTCATTCAGTTGGTATTATATTGGTGAACTTGAGTAAAAAGCTTTAAAAACTCATCTAACCTTATATGAGCAATAATAGTAGCGGTAACGACGAACCTATTATAGCTTACCTCGCGAAGCTATCGAGCGATAAATTGATTAGCGTTTTACGGCTATCAATAAACGTCCTAATAATTTGGATATTAACATTGACGAAGTAAGGAATTTGGTGATGGATTATGTTGAGTTAGAAGTATTTAAAGGGGTTCCAATTTCTCTAGATGCTATATAATAAGATTCCCTTTAATCTTTCCGTTTAACGCCTCAGTCTTCATTCAGGCTCCCATATTCGTAAGGAGGACCGTTATCCTCATGAAGATAATGATGTTTTTCGTGAGAATGATTGTTAAAACTGTAAGTAAGTTACTGACTACCGCGAGTTCGAAAGCTATAGCCCAGCTATTGCCACGAGTCTGAATATCGAATGCCAGATTACCGCGAGCCCTAACCTTCTAGATATCGTGAAAGCCCCCGAAAATACTATTACGAGTTACAAGAACGAGAAAAAGCTAATAGACGCGAGGTTTTACAGTTTTTTTTTTATAATACTAGGCAGGAGGAAGGCATTTAAAGGAAGAAGAGATAAAAGTCTTTAACCCAGAATATCCCCATCTTTTGGATTTAGGGATTGTAATTATGGGTAATGATGTTATCTTTATAGACATTTGGTCTTTTTGGCAATAACTAGACTTATTTATCAACGTTAAATTTGGCGACGAAAGCTAATCGTTTAATATGTTTTAACCCTACTTTTAGAATCAGCTATCTATTGGTTTAATCTCAAGCAGATCTTATTTAACCGTCGTAAGCTATACTTCTGCAGTTTCGCGGAAGTTATGAATGCCTTCGTAACTAAATTCTATATAAATTTTAGTCGAGCCACTATCAAGTATTGAAAATACACCTTTCGCCTCTATAATTTATTTGACGATAAATATAGGTGAAAAGACATATTGAGATCAATATAAGATACGTTAAAGCTATCGGTATTTTCAATAGGAACCGTGCGAATTAACAAGGAGTTATAGATAATATTTGTTCCATATTAGATATAAATACTTAGTAATACTTACCTTCTCTTCATCAAGGACAGTAAATACATAAGTATAAGGATAATATTAAGGAAAATAAAAATACGTCACGTAAGGTAACGTAGCGTAAGTTTTCCTATTATCGGCTTACTTTAAAGGGAAATACTAAAAAGCGTTATGATTTTCATGGTAACCGTGAGAATACTCGTAAAAGGAACGAAAAACACTACTTTAATAATAGTTACTCTTGGAATAGTACTATATGCAGTGCAGTAGGTAAACTTTACTTATAGTATAGTTAACTATAATAACTTCAACTTGAGTGTATTGTTTTATGTGGACTTAATGTATTGGGTGTAAATTGAGTGTAGTAGGCTATATTTCTCCCTAGGGCACGGGTAAAGCAATTGGCCATACAAATTACAGCGCAGACCAGCAAGCGGTATGTCAAACCTAGAACAATATATACACCATCTGACCACGTAATACTACTGTTACTTTGACCAATCGAATCGATAACGTTGTAACGTCTAAATCCCTACTGATACCAATTAGTTCTTATTAGGTTTAACAAAATTAAGCTAAGTAGAAGAAAAAACTACTTTCTGGTTACGCTTTGTGAAAAACTATGGTAAAAGAAAGATTTTTTCAAAGGGCTTTCATTTCTACATTGGTTTTCACAGAAGTAAGTAAAGGAGACTTCTAGATGCATCAGTTTTCACTATAGCTTAGAGGTAGCAATGGTATCGCTATCAAAAAGCACCAATAAATATTTTTTAAGATCATTCTTAAAAAGAAGTAAGATTAACCGCTAAAAGTTTTAAATCGGCATGTTAGAAAAAGGTTAAATTAGTATTAATACGGGTATTACTACTGTAAAAACGACTAAATCACAAAATCAAATAAAAAATAACCCCCGAACTTTACCATTAACAACGATGTTCGACCTTACCCTTTATACTAAACTTTCGTTCTTACTTTACTTTTTTCACTTTTATTACACTAACTTAATCGTTGAGATCGTTCCTTTAGGTGAAAACAATAAGTTAAGCTAAGAAAGCTTCACCGCGTGACCTAACGCTCAATCAACAAGTTGCCACGCGACTTTACGCCAAAACACTAAGTCCTTACGCCCAAAGATTACCAAATCCCTCGCTCTTTACGTTCTATACAAGTCAAACCGTTAAGATGACTCTAAGTTAGGAATATATAAATAAAGTTGAAGCCCTCGGAATAGTCTTCGTTGACTACTATAATGAATAGCATTGGATTACGGATATTAAAGTGACTTTAATTAAAGCTTACCTAACAAATTACATTAGCTAGTACATTATTGACGTGGACCTTGGTAAAGATTACGGCCACGGCGCCCGCGCTTTTCAAACCTTTCGTAAGTTTTTCAACTACTGGACTCTTGATATGTGAAAGATAATCTATCGTACAGTTAAAGCCAAACTGAATAAAGAGATTACCCGCCGTGAAATTTACATTTCAGAGAAAAAGCCACTAGTTCTAGCCGAAAACTGTTTCAAATTAGCTTAACAAAAAAATCTCTAGGAACTTAATTCTTTAAATCTTTGAGGGAAGGATTAAGACGTTAAAAAACTTTAACGCCTATATATATACTCTAAGAACTTCTTCTTTCCCCTTAGCTTAATTTAACCTCTTTATGCGCTAGTGATGAGTAACTTGATGATTTGCTCGGCAGCCTAATACTTTTACGTAATAGAGTAGAATATAATTTTAGCGGCGATAGGGTATGCGAAACGGCAGCCGTCTACGCAGCCAAAGGAATTGACGTCGGCACCTTATACTAATCAATTAATTAATACTTTTCAGGCTTTTATAATATTCAGGTTCTTTTAATCTTTCAACACTTTAATTAAAATCGTTAAGCCCCCGAAAAAGCTTCCCACAATAGGTTTTTTTATACGCGAAAACCTAATACAGGTTCTACTATAGAAATTTAACTCTCGGGTCAATCGATTGGCAATTACCCTGAATATCATACCTTGAAAGCTTTAAAACTAATTTAGTAAGAAATACTAATGAAAACTGGGATAACTATTGAAACCTAGCCCCAAGACCTGTCAAAATGATTAATATTAATTAAAATTTTCTTATGGAATTCGCTAAGATTTGAAACTATATCGAAAAGTATAACGGAAAGCCTTACAACACTTTTAACATAAAGATAATGCTATTTTTAAACATTTGTAGGTGAATGGAGGTTCTCTCTTTTGGTTTTTATTCACATTTTCCTAAAGTTTTTATAGGATACATTGGAAATTATTAATTAATCTTCTTGAGAAGAGAAAACACCTTTCGTAAAGTTGATAATAGTATGAAAAGCCATTTTGAATACGAAGTTTATCTCGCCCAATACCATATAAACTAAGGTATTTAACTGTGAATTATAATGATGGCAAAGAAGAAATAGGAGGAAATATTAATGGATGTGCTTAACCAAATTCTTCATAAGCTGATATTATGCTAATAAGTAATGTGGAAAGCCTACGATAGCGAAGCTAAACTTTGCAAGCAGGTACGAGTAGTAGTTAAGGGCGTTGACGAGTTTAATTACGCCTTATAACGCTTAGATTCCACTTACGAAAGATTTTTTAGCTAGTTGTATTCCTCGTTTGCCATTGTAATAGCACTTATACCCAATTCGTTTAGTATGTATTTTTAAGCTAGTAATTTCCCTAACGTAGATTAAAAAGACCTTGCGGTGGCTAATTAAGTCGAGTGTAACAACGGTAATGGATGCCATTATTGTTTAAGGTATAGGTTACCGACTATAAATTAAAGGTAATAGTTACTTTGGCGTCAATAGGGCTAAAACTTAAACGGACCTGTTAATCGTAAGTATTATCGTTGTGATAGTAGTAAAAGATATTGGATTTATGGTAAGTTTAACTATTAGTTAATTTGGTACTTCTCCGTCGAGCGAAATAATGAAAAGGTTATCTATTATATCCAGTATCCTATTATATTTAAATAAGATTACATATATTATATCGCAAACTTTAAAGGCAACAAGTTAATCAATCGCGATAATGCTACAAAATAGATTAAGTGGTATAAAAATACTTTTTTTAACGCGGTCTAATAATTAGTCGACTACGTATTCCTGTGCCACTTAAGTGGTAAAGATACTTAGCTTTGCCTTAATCAAGCTTTTGACCCTATATAAACCTTTAATCTTTGCTATTATCATACGGATCATACGTTTAAAGGTATCACATCAGATATAGGAATAATAAGGTATTTAACAGGAGGCTATTTGTAATACGTTATATTGTGGAAGGAAAGTATTTTAAATACTGAGATTGATCCTTACGTTCCTAATGAGGCTAAAGTTGGTTTTGGATCAGGAGAATAATTATTGTTATTGGAGATAATGGTAGTTTAAACTGTTATATAAACGATTACGTTTTATATTCTTAAGTCCTTTACCGGTTTTTTTTTCTGCTTGGAAAATATAGAGATCCTCAGCATTAACGTCAATGTTAATGTAGATGAGCGGGTTAATAATGGTTAGAGATTTTACCTTAACTTAAAGTAGGGGTACTTATAGTTTTATTTTTAAGGCCTTAAAGCAGTGATACTAAATTTAACGGAGCCGGAAATACATAAATTACACTGACAATTTATTGACTTCGCTGTCAACAGGTTATATAAAAATGTGGAATATTTTACCTTCAAAGTTATTAAAAAGCTTGATTGTAATTATTGAAAATGTACCTAACCCCCCGGGGATTTAAATTTATATTAAAAGTTAATAGAGACTTTAATTACGAGGTTTTTATTAATGTATTTGATTCAGATAACCAACTTGTTTTTCCCATCGTTTACTTCGTAACCTTTTTTTCATGAAGCCAAGTTTCCAAAGTCCTTTTCAGCAAAGGATACGTGAGAAACATTGAGGATACTGTGTATTTATATATACATAGGTCTACCTGACATTGTCGTTTACAATACCAATACTAATTTTACGGCGGCAGAGTTTTAGGAAAATTTGAAGATAATAGGTATTTAATATAGATAGATGTTTGTAAAAGTTTACTAAAGTATTAGAAAGGTTGAAAAGTCAAACGCTCTACTTTACCTAGCTTATAATATCTTTACATTGGAAACTAAAAGATTTACGGATTCGGAGGCGCGCTTTTATATAGCGATAAAAGGTGTAAACTTTATTGTGGGTCCTATCGACCTAGTATTAAGGTTATTGATTTTGGAACGTATTTATGCATAACAAGTGAATCCCACTATTAGCAAGTATTTAAAAGTGTGTTGCAGCTTACAGCAAAGATTTAAAGGAATTACGAAGGGAATCGACACGCCTCCAGATTAATAATACTTTTAATACCAGTCACAGCTTTATAATGATCGACGTATTTACTTTGTTATTAAAAAGTAAAGTCCTTATATAGCAGGAGCTGAGTAAATGGAAGAGCTTGAATAAGATTTTAAATATCGTAAATTTTAAAGTAGTTATCAGAACTATTAACAGTCTTATATCTTTTTGAACTACTCAGGTTTAGCTGTATATTAAGGATATCAACGATAACGACCTTTAAGACAAGCGAATAAGTTAATACGAATCTCCTTTACCCGTTATCAATAATTCGATAAAACGTGTTTAGAATGAATAACCCCCCCGAAAAAACGTTAAAGAGGAGAAATATATATTAGGTCGTATTTATAATATTTCTTGGATAAGCTAAAATGAAAAGGATAACAATGATTTGGTATAAAAGCTTCTAATATAAAGTATTATTAAAACCTTTGTTCAACCTTCTAAGGAAAGCAATAGGGTTGAGATTAACAGCCTACTAATTCTAGGAATTATATAATTCTTGTCGAAGGTTAATTTTAACCTTTGAGACCTAAACTTTACAATTTTTAAGTCGAGGATCATTCACGGGGTTAAAGATAAAATTACAGGGCGGACGTGAAAAAAGTGACGTTTAATCGCTTAAAGAAACGGCGATAAAATTAAAGAATTAATCCTTAAGTAATCTCCAACGATTTAAAAGATTGGCTAGCGTTTGGTAGTTACTTTATCCGTTAGTTTGTTAGCTAAAAACGAAAGTAAATTTACACTTAATGGTTGTAATAGAATGAAAGCCTAAATGTAGTAAGTAAAAATATTATAACTAATTATATTATTGAAGTGATTATAGGAATTGCGTATCATTTACCCTTTGAAGATGATAATGCAATATATTAAGCTACTATACAGATTGGCTAAAGCAGACGTTTATTAGTTTTAAACTTACTAGTTGTACTTTAAATTACGGCCAGGTATAAAGTTCTTAATATACGACCTGTATCTTTTGATAACGTAAGAAAAGGACTTTAATTTAGTAAGTATGTAAACTAAGAATAATATTTAATTTAAAACGGATAGATTTGTAGCATTGGAATAATAAGCGATTAAGGTCTTTAATTTTTGAAATTATAAGCCGGTGACGACATTGGCGGCGGGTAGTCACGTTCACTTTAATAAATCGTCAATTTGTATGTTTAGTGTTGATATTGGTTTTATATTTCGTTAAAATGGCTAGGGTATTAATTTGGCTATAATAGACAAGATCAACGTAGGTAAAACCTAAAAACACTTAAAATAATGGGCTCATAATAGCTATATTGCCATATTATGTTAACCAAAGACCTTTTACGAGCTTTTTATCGTAGCGTAAGTATAGATTTACGAATTAGGATTTTAACTGATTAAATGAAAGGATAAGGTGGTAGATGCGGGAACCAAACCGAGGAATTAATATGGTTATAATAGACTTTTTGAAAGTAAAGTTAATAATCTTGACGGATTGGTTTTTCGCAAGTAATATCGACCTCCTTTCACAGATCGGCTTTTTAATAACCCTCGTTAACGAAAATAAGCGGAGAAAATTTTAACATTATCGACAACCTGATTTACTAAACCTTCATTAAATATAAAAGGATTACGCAAAGTTTGCTAGCTTTAGAGGTTTACGGTTTAATAATAAGTTTCAATATAGGTATAGAATTGTAGTAAACCTTTAAAATTTTCACCAGGTAGCGTAAAATTTCTTAAATACTAGTGGTAATCTATATCCACTCGAAGAGCTCATTCAAATGCTTTTCGAAGCTCGGAACCACTAGCGAAAAACGCCTGATGATTAATGTAATAGCATTTTGTAAAGCCTACCAAGGGAGGGAGGTTAAGGAGTTCTAATAAATTCATAGTAAAAACTATTTTATTAATATTATAATGGAGATAACGCCGAATAATGCCCCGGAAAGGTTTGTAAATAGAAAAAGATTAATCATACGTATCGATAGTTACGTTAATAGGCCACTGGGTAAGCCTAAATTACGTTGCGACAACTAGAAATGTGTTGGTAAATTGGAAGACTGTTATGAAATTAACGATGTAGATTTATTTGATTGGTTCATCTAAAGTAAAGATTTGCAAAGGCTTGTGGTAAACGAACTATTTATATGAGTTCATAAATTCGAATTTCGGAGCCGTGGGGTAATTGATGGTAATGAGGTTCAATTTGTATGTAAATAAGCGTATTTTCATATGGAGGTTAATTAAAATTGATAGCGGCTTGGCTAGTTAATATGGTAGTAATTTAACACTTACTGGACAGAATTGGTTAACCACACTAGCGTACTCGTACAAACTAAAAAGCCTCTAGTGTTAGAATAGTACTACATATAGTGTAATAGGTCAACTTTACTTTTAGTAAAGTTAATTATACTAACTGCAAGTTAAGTGTATTATTTTGTGTGGGCTTACTGTATTAGGTATAAATCGAATACAGTAGCCTACACTTTACCCTAGGGTATGGGCCAAGAAATTAGCCTTAAAAATTACAGTGTAAACCGGATAGCGGTCTTCCAAACCTAAAACAATACATCCACCATCTGACCACACAATATTAATGTTACTTCGACCAATTAAATCGATAACGTTGAAACGTCTAAAGCCCTTCCAAAAGTTACGAAGTATAAAATCGACGATACGGTTATGTATACAACTGTTACCAATACTTTAAACAAGATTAACAACGTCGTAAAAATCGTTTTCGTCAGCGAAAACAAAATAAACGGCCGTAAGACCGAGATCACAAACATTAAAGCACTTGTAAATATCGTTGAGGCAGTTGTAAACGTCGTAAAGACAGTCTCGAACGCCCTCAAAACAGTTGTAAACGCTGTTGTAATCGCAATCGCCGTGTTTATAATATCTATTTAGACACTGACGATTATCAGACCTCGTAGTCTTTAAGAGACTTTATATGCTTTTCTTCCACATACTCTGAAAATGATATCGTGAGTAATGTAATCGAAATACTTAGGCTAAGTAAAAAGATTTACAGCTATTATTACAAGTTTTTCGATTTGCGTGATTAGTTGTTTATTCATTTAAAAATTTATATTTGGCTCGTAGTATTATCAATTTTTGTATTATACATAGATATTTGTGTTAGGCTTATAAACCTATTTTGGATGAAATTATTAATAATTTTAAAAAGTTTAAAGTTCTTGTTACTCATGTTATTCATAATGAGGTTATTTTGGCAATAGGTGGTTACAAATACTTGTAGATTTCCGTACGCGGCCGTACGTATTTTATGGATAAAGATGAAAACGTTACCATGCACTCAGATACGGGATTTGGCAAAAATCCCGTAAAGTTACGTTTCCTTCGAAATTACTTTTTGGACCTTATTATATCTAAGATACAAGTATAAGAATGCGAAATAATTATAGAAGTTATAGGACCCCTAATTTATCTGAAAAAGAAGGTTAGATAAACCTTTGGGGCTTTTGGTTATAATATTAACCGCTTATCTGGATTATTACGTCAGACGGTAAAAACTCAAGTTATGGATAAATTCGATGTTGGTGATGGTTTCACCAACAGTTAAGCAAAACCTTGTAAAGCTAATATTTTTATATTACTAGATGTGATTTCATTCCGAGATATTAAATTTGATGTCCCATTCATTATATATAAAATAACAGTGAAGTTAGTAGTTCATCAAGTGAGATTTTTTTCCTATAATGGTATAGCCTAAATGAACTATTAAGGTACTAGTCGAATATTTTGACCTACTCAAAAGTCGCTTATTTATATTTACATTTCAGTATATAGTCACATTAAACGTAATTATTAACGTTAACACGCCTCATATTATACAACTGTGTAATTTAACTGAAAAAGTAGTAAAGATTTTTTTTAAAAAAAATAAGAGTGGGAATTATAACTAAATGCGAAGATTTAGTTTATTTTTAAGCAAATTCGAACGGTGTATTACAGATTTTTACTGAGGCTAATGGCATCGTAATAATCTATTTATTGGTAACGTAACCCACAGAGTCAAACATAGGAGGTTATTAGGAACCCTTTGCGTTGTTGGGTTAATTGAACGACAATTCGCTTATATTAGGAGTAGGAGACGAATTCAAATTGAATTTTCCTACGATACAAATAGTAGCTTTTTCAATTGGATTTACAAAATTAAGTTAAATGCTTATTAATATGAGTATAAACAATTGGTTAATGGACACCGTAGTTTACCTGATTAAATAATTTTTTAAAGTATATAAAAACCATTTGGTTGAAGCTAAAATTTTAAAACCAATTATTATGGGTAATGCCCAACTTATTTAATATTCAAACTTTAAAATATAGGCTAATGGTTTCAATGGTATCAGGCGCATATATTAATGCGGTTCATAAAATACAAGTATTAAAACTTTTGAAAAATTGCGAGTAATACTTTTATATATAGAAAAATATTAGTTTAATAAAAGTTTAGAGGGAATAAATAATAAAGGTACTATTGGTTAAGCTTTAGAAATATGTCAAGTTTAACTATTATTTTTATTCTATTTCGAAACGGAATGAGTATCTTTTGAATTAGTAGTTTGGCAATTTTTACAACCAAAATCGTATAGAATACTTGGACAAGATCTCACTATTTGTCTTATTAGTTTTCGTGGTTTTCCATATAGTTTATAAGGGTTAGAAAGAATGCGTTGAAGCTGATTTTAAATCCTTTCATAAGTAAATTGTTTTAAATAGATACCTTTTTCTGTAAAAAAAATCTATATTATTGAATTACTACTTAGAAAGCGTTCGATTAAAGTAGTAAATGCTATTAACTTCCTTTTGATTACTTATTTACCTTCTATTTAAAAACCTATTTACGGTGTTTAACCATCGTGGATTAAAACTTGTTAAAGTTGCTTTTATGAGATCTCTGAATTCGCCTTTTTACACCCAAATATACATAGATTATATACTTAAGTAATTACGAAATTTGGATATAGCTTTTGTTGATGATATTTTTTTTTTCGGATACATTAGAAATTTACTGTATCTACCTCAAGCAAATATTAGATTTTCTTTCGTAAGAAGAACTACTACTTTTGCCAGAATAGTTATATATTAGCTTTTCGTTAATTAAGTTATTCGGATTTCACGTTAACGTTTTCAATTTGTCAATAATCGAGGAATGTACTTAAGATTTTCGTAAAATTTCCTTTCAAAGAAACTGAAAAGCTTTGGAAATGTATTTAAGCGCGAAGGGCTTTTTACGACTAATAATTCCATATTTTGTTTAATTTTCGAACTATCACAAAAACTCAAGGTTTACCTACTTTCATAAGGTCAAACACAAGGTAAATTCGACACTATAAACAAAGGAAAACACTTACATAATACGTAATATACGAAGATCGAACCTACTGAGAAATGACAACATTTATTCATCAAGCTTTGAAAATACTTATACGAAAGATTACGTTTACATAATTTTAATTTAACAACGCTTTTATTTTTACGAATTGACAGCAATTTGAAACAAGGATATGGAGTAATGCTTTTCTAGTTGAAAATAACTATATTTTAAATCCTGGTAAATATATTCAACTGTTGTATCTAAAATGAAAATATTCCTTAACTGATACCTTACTAAGGTAAAGCTAAAATACGCACCTTTGAAATACGAAGTCGCTACTTTATTTCGACTTACAGTTGCCTATATACTACACTCGTTAGTAATTGGAACCTAATTACCATTTTTACAAATTATAAATTTACTAAGCGTGTAGTAAATCAAACTTTATCAAAAACCATATTTATAGATCGCGTTAATAAAAGGTTAGTGGATGTATTCATTTACTTCAATACATATAATTTATATATTTTTTGTGTTTTGTATTGTTTTAATCTTATTTTAATTGCTTTATCGAAACTTTCTACATTAAGTAATCAAGTCATACGAAAAAAAGTTAAACGTTTAGCTTTTGATTGAATCTCCAATAATTACCCAAACTTTATAGATAATCCAAATATTACGATAGGAATGAAAAAAGTGTAAATGCTAGATAAATTATAATTACGTTTATAGAACAAATACTAAATAGATGCAACATAGAAATTAATAGTAAACGAGTAAAGGAAGAATAACGGCGAGGATGCCGTTTTAGCTTCAAAATCCAGGCACCCTTTTAGTTCCATCAACCGTTTTTTATATAATCAAAACATAACTAGTCGTAAACGTTTAATATTGTCAAATTCTGTAATATAGAAATTCCTTACCGATGTTAATGATAAACAACATTACTTTAATTCTAAATGTAAAATAGTTACTTTAAATGAACTGTATTTTTGGTTTAAACGTAAATAAGTTGATATATATTGCGAAAATTACACTTAATATGGGTCAATTCAAAAGAATTACCCGAAGTTCATGAGTAAATTAAAATTAATACAAATACCAAAAGAGTTTATATAAACTATCTATATATATTTTATGGTGGCTTTACCACCGGTTTTTTTCTTCAGGTATACCGTAGTATTAACTAGTAAAAGATTAATTCTACGTTGTGATACCGGTAATATACAAAACATTAAAGCGAACACTTTTTCTTTCAGAGTATATAAACTATACTTCTGGTAAATAGAATACTTTCTTATTAAAATACTTATTACTGTTGGTAGATCTTTATAGTGGCAACGTAGTCGATTCAAATCACTGTGGTCGAAGTAACTGGTGCTGTATTAATGTTGGTTGGAAGTTTGGGTTGCAGGTTCTAAGTTTGGCAGATTGCTAGCCGGTTCGCTCACTAATTTGTATAGCTAAACGCTTTAGCTTGTGCCTCACTTTGAAATGAGTACGTACTATACTGCACTTGCAGTGCAGTGTATTCAAATCCTACAAACTGCAGTCAATTTTCAGTATGTATAATCAACTTTACTGCAAGTAAAGTCGACTTGGTTATACTGTATTCGACTGCTATTCCAACAATTACTCTTCAATTAATTCCATTTTAAAAGGAGAATTTCGGACCAAAATCCCAATTTTTCATTTGCATATGAGTAAGGGTTATGTAAAAGTTTTAGAACGAAATTAATAATGATAATAGTTCATTATCTTTAAACCGATAATTAGTTTTTAAAGGAAAATCAGTTTGTTAAATTAATATTACGTTACCATATTGCTAAATATCCTAAATAGCTATTGATAGAGTTTATTCTATTATTACAGTGGAATCTTAATAACGCATATTCTCGAATGATTACCAGTAAATCTTCTTATCTTATTAATACATCGTCAATAAACTTATATACGTTTTATATGGGAAAATTGAAGACGGGATACTTAATTAACAATGAATATTGTAACCTTAAAGGTTTAAAAACGATGCGATAAGAATTATAGATAGTATAATTTCAAGGTTAGTAACCGGATTTGTTTTAAAACTAGTCGAGTATATAAACCTTTTTATCGTCAAGAAGAACTCTTTCCTTCTTGCTTAGGACTGTTTACCAGTATTAACAAAGTTATAAAACTCGTTTTTACTTTGGATTTTCTCTTAAGTTCAAGCATTTATCCTAACATTAGTATTTTTCAACTAACACCTACATGGAATAATAAAGCCTTTAAAAAAGTCGCTCCGCATTTAACTACTATCAAGCACGAAAGCGATAAAGATAAACGAAAACTTAAAAATATTATATCAAAGATTTAAGTGACGCCGCTAAATAAATTAATAAATTTAATACTTCATATAATAGAAAGAATTCATAGTTAAAGACGATGAATAGATGAATCTTTAGAACTTGGAATATTTCCGGGAATTAATTAAGGAGTTTGAAAAGAATTTGGGATAATTCTTGCGAGTATTGGTAGTTTTTTTACGAGTATTGCTTTTCGCAAATACCTCTTCTTGTAAGAAGCCAATCTTATAAGACAGGGTAGAATTCTTGCACCTATCTATAATATGGACAACATGCTTTCTTTGTCCTCTGGCATTTATTAGACTTAGGTAGAGTACCAAACCCCACTTGCCTTCTTTATTATCTGTTGTTTTACATACATACCTGCTGCAAACTCTGTAGCTTCAGACCTCAACTTAGTTTCTTCATCTTTCAATATACTGCAAATCACACCACTACCAGCAAAATCCAACCAAGACTTTACAAACGTATATAAGGTTGTTGAAGGGAATTATCGCCAGTAATACTTTTACATTTGCCTTTATATACCTATGAATAATGATTATTCATGGCATATTCACATAATATATTTACAAAATTACCTTTCCTCCCTTTTATTACTATAAGGTCAATCCCGAAATTATTGAACTTGGTTTTTATACCTATCTTAGCCCGTTTATTTGCCTTTTTCTACGTTTATAAAATCCTTTCCTTAAACTATTCGTAAATGTCGTGAAAATTAATAAGTACCTGATCAATTTTAGTTATTATTAAGTTTAACATGAAGCGGTCAACTGCGTTAGTAAATTACTTTAATATTGCAATGGCGTCGGCATTTGTAAACCAAAAGTTGTTGATGAAATTTTTATCTAATATAGCTTTAAAGGTTTCAATTACTTCTTTTCTAGCAAAGTTGATAACAATATTAACCTTCATGTTTTCAATAGTCATTTTAATGGCGTATAAGGTATAAAAAGACATATTAATGTAATATGAGGAGAGAAATTGATGTAAAAGAGTAGATTGTAAGTTATTAGCTGAGATTATTGTTTATTATTATAGGGTTCATAAGATTTTATAGTTTGCGATTTTTTATTTATAGTTGTAAATAGTAGTAGCAGCTTAGCCATTTACCAACCTTGTTAATTTAATAACTTTGGTAATTGTTTCTTAATTCGAAATTTTGGTTATTACATAAACTTAGAGTAATGAAAGACTTTTAGCGGTTAATCTTAACGTTTATTTTTCGAAATAAGGGTAAGAAAAATACTTTGAGGGTTTTGTCGATTCCGTTGTCACTTTTGAATTATCGCGAAAATTAACGTAATTCAAATGTTATCCGTACTTTACAACACCCAAAACTGGCAAAATATTATTAAGGTAATTCGCAAAAATCTTTCCTCTACCTTGCCTATGCCAAACGTAACAATCACAAAGTATCTTTTTCTTCTACCTAGCTTATTTGTGCTCAACCTAATAAGCACTGATCAGTGTTGGTAGGCCATTATCGTTGCAACGTAGTCGATTCGAATCGTAGTCGAAGTAACTGGTATATTACATTAAAAGTGGTGATGTGGTTACTTCTATGTTTGCCAGACCGCTAGCCCGGCTGCACACTAATATTTATGGGCAACTGCTTGGCCCGTGCCCCACATTGAATTAGGCACCCCACCGTACTTGACTTGCAGTCAATACAGTCAACTTGCAGCCAGTGCAATCAACTTACAGTCAGAACAGTTGACTTAGCTGTATTGCAATTGAATGTTGTGCCAACAATAATATAATAACTAATAGGCCCTGGCTAAGTTGTCTCCACTGCCAAGGGTCTGCCATGCTAACCAAATTTAGGAGGGATTCTTGGATTTCTTGCTTACTGATCCCCCTTTGAAAAAATCAAAGCTTGATCTTTTGTAGTTGTTGCTCTGTAAGCTGGGAGATCCTTTTGCCCTTAGGCTGCGGCGTCGTCGTGGCTGGCTGGCTAGCTGGCTGGATAGAAGGGGGGGCGAAATGCGACGCATAAAAATGTTGATTGTGTTGGAACAGTAGTAATTACAGTGCAGTAAGTCAACTTTACTTACAGTAAAGTTGACTATACTGACTGCAGGTTGAGTTTATTGTTTTGTGGGTCTACTGTATTGACTGCAAGTCAATTACAGTATGCGCCGACTTCACACTAGGGCACGGGCCAAGCAATTGGCCATACAAATTACTGTGCAGACCGGCTAGCGGTCTGCCAAACCTAGAACAATACATCCACCACCTGACCATTGCAATACTACTGTTACTTCGACCACGTCTCGAATCGACAACGTTGCAACGTCTTAAGTCCTGCCAACAGATTGTGAAAATATTTGTGTTGATGTTACCCAAATTAGTTAGGCGGGTGCACGGATGGGTTCCTCATGTGCATGAAAGGGGGTTTAACATTCCGTTCCAGACTTAGTAGTAATTGTATTACTAGTTATCACACATCCAGAAGAGTATTCACGTACTCTTTTCTCAACATTTGTCCCGGTTCTCTATTTTTTTATATCGAATTAATGTGCCAGCCGCTGCTGCCCGTGGAAATGTCCGACTAAGATAACCACTTCGAAGACTACCCAGCTAACAAGTAGTGGGTAGACTTATTACTATAAGGCGTAGGCGGCTAGTTATCGATGAAAACACTAGCTATAATATATTGCTATCCCCCTTTAGCATACGTGCGGAAATGCCCACGGGGGTGTGTACGTTATTAACAAGTTTACGTGTGCGGAATATTCTTTTGCCTAAGACTCCGGAGCGCCCGAGCAAATAACATTTTGGATGTACAACAGTAATTTCGTTCAACTGAACTACAAAAGGAAAATCAATTCACATACCACGTAGACAGGCAACGTCAAGAAATTTATTCATAACTTATTTACACTTTGGGAAGCTCGTAATCATTGAAACCCATTATATAGCTCCAATTTCGAAGTGCTCGGTTGGAAGGCATAGCATGAGTTATTGCTACAAATTTGCGGCAAGCTCGGCATTCCTGTACTATTAACAATGCAGACCAATTCTTGGCACTAGTGAAGCTTTGAAGAACACTAGCGGCAAGCTACTGTACCCTTTGTGAGAAGGTGCAAAAACAGTGTGATTCGGTACCAGTTCTAGGCTCTTCATACATACTCTATAGGAGTCCTAAGCTGATTTATACAACCATATGACCCAGCCATTAGGCTATTGCATATTGGGGGTTATGGTGTAGCAGGCACATTGTGGGGCCAAAGGCCTATTTAGTCAGTTCTCTTGGCCCTGACCGGAGACTTCAAGAACAATAAACCTTGGTCTGGGTTGCTCCCTGACAACTGCTATTGTACAGGGTGAATTAGTGTACTTGCTTCGAACCAATAATAGATCACTTTACTATGTACCATCATCTCCCGTGATCGATTGAAATCCTTAAGTAATGACCTTTGGACATATGCTACAATTGTGGGAAGTCTCAAGGTCCTACCACTTCTTCGTTTTGCATCGTCATCATCAAATATCTGTAACCTGTTAAAATGAACATCTTCTTCACGATTTTCTCTATCTTTTCAATGTCATTTGTGGCGACAGCTCCGCCACCGGAACATGTCAAAAGGGATTACTCGTTGGCTTACCAGCCATATGTTGACTACTTCACGGACGAAGAGTACCTGCTGATTTCAGACGCCTTGGCCGATGCGACCGCCCTTGCTAAAGCTGCTGTTGAAGCTATAAACTCTAAAGATGCGCACCGGCATATCTTCAACAAATACTTTCACGAAGACGACCGTGAACTTGTGCGAAAAATTTTCAAGAATATCATTATGCATACCGATTCGCACGCACCAGAGAAAATTGCCGAACCTGCTGTGGGCAAGATCGCTATTTGGAACCACAAAGGGAGCCCAGGCGAAGAAGTCTGTAAAAAGGGGGAACACGCAAATTTATTTGAAGTGGAGGCTAAGGAAAACCAAAAAAACATGCCTGCCAAGATCGTTATTATCATCTGTCCACTTTCCTTTCAATATAGTGGCATTCGGAAACAGTATACAGGGGTAAAAGAGATAAGCTGCGAAACAATTGGTGACAGGGTGAGTTGGCGCATGAACACATTGGGCGCCACGCTATTACGAGAATATACTCGGTTGACGGAATTTGTAAGCCCTTTTTTAGAGGATGGAACCAATGGTGAAAAGGAGCAAGGGCCAATGGAGACACGGCGTTTCATGAACAGCAAACAAAAACATAGCCCAGCTGCGCCGGATGCTCCCATCTATAACGCCGACAGTTACAAATGGTTTGCCAGCGAAGCTCTGTGGAGTGTTGAGTGCAGGAAGAAGTACGGTGACCCCCTAGCGGAGGACTCTTTCCCTGGACCTAACACCGATGAAGAAGAAAGCGACCAGGAAAGCTTCCATGACGCGTGGAGTGAACCTGAAGATCATCAAGGTCATGTGGAAGAACATGAATTTGAAGCTCATCGAGGTCATGAGAAAGAACATGAATTTGAAGCTCATCGAGGGCATGTGAAAGAACATGAATTTGAAGATCATCAAATTCATTCAGGAGATAATAAAGGCGTTAAATGTGTTGGTTCGTTTACTACCAACATTGGATGCACGGGAAGCATTGGTACCAGACTCAAAAAATGGTTTCAAACCAAGTTCACAGATAAGCTGAAGTCGAGGCCAGAGCTTGAGCACGAGACCAGCCATTAGTCCTGAGGAATTCAGACCTATTGAATTACTCTTGGGTTGCTAAGTACAAGCATAGCAAAGGTATGGAGATGTCTGTCAGTGGAATATGGGGTCTTATGTGTGGAGTAATTGATTTAGGGATCCCCTGGGCTAATTGGGTTTCTACTTTCACACTTGTAGTATTGGAATAAGTACGTTTGAATGTAGGTAGCTAACGTTCTTCTCAGTATAGGATGTAATTGACAGCGGTTATACAGCTTTTATTTATTGAAAAGCGGTTCGGAAAGGTGAGAGAAGAGTCAATGGCTTTCCCAAGGTATATGTCAATGTAAGTGGGGTTTTGAGCATAGCAATTGTGAAGAACTATGTGAATAACAATCTGTAATGACTTTCAAGACTGTGTTGAAATTTCGACAGATACAGCCTATACACAGCACTCAACACCAAAGAAACAGGGAACTCATTGGAGATGAGGATTTCCGAGAGAGAACTAGGAAATAATTTTCTTAACCGATAGGAACATCGAAATGAAAATTACAGCTGTTTTCAGCTGTTTGTACAACTAGTATTTACTAGTATAAGGTTCCGATCATCATAATCGAGATCCAAAAGAATTCTTTTGATTATATATGAAGAAGTTCTTCAGGTAGATATCTACATACTCTTTATAAAATCCTTTAGCTTATACAATTTGTTTTTACATAGTATCTTAAACACATTATCAATACGATTATACTCTACTTCTCCGTTAAATTCAATCACTCATATTCCACTTGATAATTCAATCACTTAGATTATACTTTATTACATAATTTTCATTATGTTCTTATCTTTTAGACTTAGCAATATTTTAAAAGACGCCTAAAATGCCATTGTTACACCAGCGATCCCCCGGAACTTTAAGGTACATTGTTTTCGCCATCAGACCTATCTTTTGCTAATACTAACAATAATCTTTCATCGTTAAGGACCGTCATCGCCGCCAATTCTACTACCGGTACTCTAAGCCCTTTAAATACAATTGAATCCTTTTCGCCGTTACTATGTTACCTTTGTTCTAAATTAAACCCTATTCCTTTAGTTATAAACCTCTTTACAGGAAACAACCAAGTTACATACCCTGAAGTCCTATGAATAATGGGTTGAAAGACTGCTTATGGTACTCGTAGGACGAAAACAGAGTAAAAACTTCAAGAAGTTAACGTGTTGGAGTCAGTTGATAAGGAAGCAAGGATTGAAGCCAACGATACTTTAGATTATATTGATTAAAACGATCTCAAGTCATGCAAATTCTAAAACCAACTGTGAATTTAACTTGAAAAAACTGCTTAAAGGTTTTCCAAAAACGCTTGAACCAGAACCAAAAACGCTCAAACTGAAACTAAAGACATTTAAAACACATATACGAAAGCTAAAACCTAAACTAAAATCCATATTGAAGAAGAAAACTCCATTTCTTATCTCTAAACCTTTTGAAAACAAGAAGTTATGATTAATATATAAGTTGAAGTTGCTAAAACATTTGAAAAAGTTAATATTCACTAATATTGACTCCTAACAAATATATGCCCAAAATTATTCTATAAACAATAAATATTTCGAAATTTTGGAAAAAAAAATTCTAGATTTGAATAAGTACAATATTTACTAAAATGAATTCCTTACATTTATTCTTCCTTATTAACTATAATCTAACAAAGGCTTGGAAGATAATGCGTACTCAAATGAAGGCGTATAGAATATTAACTCCTTTTATTACTTCAAACCTTTCAATTGTAATCGTTAGCATTGAGAATGTTGTTTAACCCTTCTCAAAACTAATTTAAATTTGCTAAAACACTAGACAAATTCATTTTCAAAAACCACTAATAAACTTTATTTCCTTCGTCCAATTCATCATTGAGCTTGAATTCTTTTCGTAACTACTTGAAAAAAAATCCATCTGTCAAAATAGTTATATTAATAATATTCAGTAGTTACTTCAGATTTCAAACTGCAGTAAATCACAATTGCTTTCATATATAGCTTTTATATCAAGTAAGCTAAGGAAAGCTATTACCTTAAACTTTTGATAGCTTCATTCAGATTTCTAGAACGAAAACGAACTATAACGTCGAAAATAAGTAAAATCTACACTATAACAGAAACCTAAGAAAAATACTCATAGCCGATATTAAAGTATCAATCAATGTAAAAAGAACTGTATTGTAATGATCACACTAAATACCCGTGAGTCTATAGAAGATATCAGAGGGTTTATGTTATTAAGAAGGTAGCAGAGGTGTTGAGTAAACAATATCACAACTGTGCAAGCAATGATCAAAAGCCGTGAGGCTATTCAGATGTGTAGACTAAATACTTAGATTGAAAACTGAAGAGCTATGAAGGAAATGCTATCTATGTAGTGATAACCATATCCTTTCATTCTATGGCCTTCATACTATCTTCAGTACTAGATCGTTTGGATCGCTTTGCTATCCTAACGATCCATCAGCTAACCCTTACCCTGGTTTGCTTACATAAGAGATGTTCCTCGCTTGATGTGTTGGACATCAGGCTCTTAATAACGCAGCCAACCGCTAGCCTGTTTTATGACCTGTAGTTGGTCCTTGGATTATAATATGTATTTATGACACTTGAGAAGGCCTTGTATTAAAGACCAACTATGTCTTTCATTCGATTATAAAGTCTTTCTACAATTGAAACAATTAAAGTATAGTATCCAATAAGGAAGAAAAGTAGACTTTGTTACGTTTAATAACAGTAAAGTTAACTCATCCGATCGCTATAAAACACAATACAATTTTATAATACTACCAATCCTATCAGATATTTCATTTGGTTATACCTCTCTACAACGTAAGCTACCAGAAGAGATCAACCAAGAAAACGACTTGAATCAAATTCTGTATCCGGGTAACGTAAATTCACTTTAACAACAAAATATACACTTTTAACGTGAATCCGACAAAACAACCAATTAAACGGAAAAATTCAATAGGTAATGCCGCATTATAAAAAATAAACTTCTAACGATAGGTTTTGAAAATTTAACAACGAATTTCATTGATTGTACTTCTTTTTTTATATTACTAAATAGTTTAACAATGATTTATCTTCAATTTATAAATATTATAAAGTCTCATCATGACTAATTTCGTTACATTCTCAAAATTGCAATGATTTTCCATACTCAAGAATCTAGGCGATAATTACTCTAGACTAGAAATTGAGAGTGGTGTTATTCTACCACCTGAATCAAAAAAAGGTTAAAATATTAGTCAAATTCGATAATAGTTACAATAATTTAAACTTCTACAATTACTTTTACTTCGTCGAGTATATCATGAATATAATAAACACATCATAGCTTGATTTTTTTGGTACTGAAGTTAAGTATTTGTATTCAATGAGCTCCATAATAAAGGTAATAGTTGTTATAATAACTGGCGACTCTAATATTATTCAAGAACTAATAAACCATTCTCTCATTATATCAACCCTTTTGAAGTCTTTCAATACTTTCTTTTGGCATATTAAGTTCAATTACATGAGTTTAAAATTAAGTAATAAATTAACTTCATTATCCAATGTTTCTACAAAAAAACAAAAAGAAAAAATCTTTAATTTTATTAATACCTGTTATAACCTTTGAAAACGTTTTGAATAACAACCAACTTTTTAATATAAAAGCCAAAATAAGGAAAGTTCTATTAAAACATTACTTGAATTTTTGAAAACCACTAAAGAACTCAAAGGTAAACAACATAATCTGATACCTACAAAGATTAAATACAGCTTTATATATGCGATAAAACAGTCATCTTCCAAGAAAAGAAACTAAAATCTATTTGTTGTGTCCTAAACAAAATCATAAAACGCATCAACTAGATTATTGAATACTTATTTATTGATAGGAAAACTAAACTTACGATCTATTTAGTCCGAAAAATGGATATTAAATACGATTTTAATATAACTCTTTTCTACCATATATTACTAATAGAATTCAAACGATCGAATACAATAATTTTGGAAAAGATGAAAATTTTGACCATTGGTTCATAGTACTCCATTCTTTGTCACCCTATCTACTTCAAACAGATATTATCATAACGAACCTAATGTGTCCAACCTCTGAAGCAGGATTTATTTCATTAATATTGAAACCTTGATACTAACGAGAAGCGATATAAAATCCTACGCCAAAACGTGAATTTTGGGTTTACTTCTAGCTATTCCGTTATATTTCATATACAAGTAAGACTTTAAGTAAAAGCTGGAAAAAAACCACAAATGAAAAACAAACCTGATTCATTAGATATTTTCTAATAATACCAAACCTTAACACATATTCACGATTTACTTCACAAACCGTCTAGGAAATGATTTTTTTTTTCAAAACTTCAAATTTAACGATCTTCAAAAGTACTATTTGTTGGTAGGCCTTTATTGTTGCAACGTAGTAGATTTGAATCACTGTGGTCGAAGTAACTGGTGCTGCGTTGATATTGTTGATGTGTGTCAGTTCTAAGTTTAGCAAACTGCTAGCCGATCTACACACTAATTTGTATGGCCAAACGCTTTGGCCTGTGCCCCACTTTGAAGTGGGAACCTACTGCACTGCACTTGCAGTGCAGTGTATTTAAATCCCACAAACTGCAGTCAATTTGTAGTACGTACAATCAACCTTACTGCAAGTAAAGTTGACTTAACTCTACTGCACTTGTCTGCTGTTATGGTCCGACCTACGATGGTAAGCCAAGTAGGAGCCAAATGGGATTTACTATTGAGGTGCGGAGGAAGACTAGAAGAGGCTACCGTGGCCCAACGTGCAGGGCCCTTAGGTAGAGCTAATGCCCAGCCCGTTACGTGCCCTTACACGTGCCGTACACGGACTGTATCCAGCCAATACCCGGACCGCGCCCTATCCGCGCCCGGACCGGGCCTAGGTTGGGCGTTGCCCATTCCGTTACGTATATAGTTACGTAACTGATAGGCTTAATGACTAATGGCCTGAATTTATAATGTGCCCTTTTTTCCCCAGATACTATAAGGGTTACGGCACCCCTTTAAATTAATACCGGACGCAGGCCGTACTCGCCTAATACGTGAGTCGAACGTAAGCTGGTAATATTACGTTTAATATATTGTATAACGTTTCGGCCGGCTTACCTTATGTCGCCGGCACCATATAACGTACCTATTAACGCGTCGTATAAGGTATCCTTTTTACCGCTGACGCCGTATAATGTATTCCTTAACAAGCCGTATAAGGTATCCTTTTTACCTCTGGCGTCGTATAAAGCACCTTTTAACGCGTCGTATAATATAACTTTCTCGTCGTCGATATCGTATAACGCGTTATGTAAAATTACGTTTCTGTTTTTAATACCATGTAACGCGCCCCATATAATACGTAACCCTTATCGAATCCGATTCGTTAATTTTTATAAATACGGACGCCTTTATGTAATTTTTAAAACTCTTTTCCTTTTCCTTTTATATTATCATCCCCTTTTCGTTAGTAACCCCTATTATAACCTTTTTAAAATTCCTGTATATATATTAATTGGGTATTTGTGTTAACATATTTTAGCCTTTCTTCCAAATTTATTATAATAATCGATATATATAATGACCATAACCTAAGTTACGTTATAACCGACTCTTTTAAAGGGGATAATAAGTCTCCCTGTAAAGTATATTACCTTATTACTAATTACTTGTTATAACCCCTTCGCGTTGTAAGAAATCTCCTTATCCTTAAAAATAGTAAAAATGATAATAAGTTTTCTTTATTATTGTTTAAAAACGCCTATATATTATATATTAACAGGTTTTTGAACTTCGATATTTCTCTATTTTACGTCCGAATTTATCGAATATGAGGGTATTGCGTATATTGAAAAGTTTATAACAAGGTAAACTTATAAATAAACCTTATAAAAAACCTAGTTTTTAAATAATTTCTTTTCGTAATATATTTAAAAAATAATTTTACTTACTGTTTTACCTAGTTTACGTATCCTTTATATTAGTCAGTCATTACGGTAAAGGATAAAATTTGTATCCTATCCTTTTCATGTAAACGTTAAGGAGATGTTTTGGATTATCGACCCGTGTTTACCCCTTCCTTTTTCAAGTTAATTAATTAGTTTACCCGGCTTCGTAATATCACTCGAGCGTAAAGAGTTTTCATTATACCGGCCGTATAAGCCGTTACCCCTTTAACTATACGTTTACACCACCCTTTTTTTCGGGTCCGTTTTTACACTGAATCCTTTCGTTACTTTTTACTATATCGTTTATTTATAAAGAAGGACGCCTTCGGCCGACTGGACTTTAACGCATAACGTCTTCGCTCCAGCCTATTTTAACCACCGTCGTATACCCTTTCGTAATTTTAATATAAAAGGTTAAAATAATATAATTATCCAAGTTATAGTTTTTATAACTAATATAAGTAATAGCTGATAAAATATTGCAAATAACGTTGAAGGTTTCATTATACCATTTCCTATTTTTCCTGTATTTCATTGGTTAATTTTACACAGGAACGAATTGATTAGGTTGACCGTAAACGGGCGTAAAATCGTATCCGAACCGGTCGCGTTTCCTGGGCCTAAATTAACATATTGTAATTTTTAGTAACTCATTTAAAAGGTTACTCCCCTGCCCTGCCCCTCGTTTTATTTTTAGTTAACCGTTATCGTCGATATTTTTCAACGTTCGTCCCTCTTAACGCTATCTTCTATCGTTGGTATTTCCTAACGTCCATCTCTCCTCATATTATACGCTATCGGCCTTTCCTAACGCCCGCCTCTTTTTACATTATTCGCCCTTTTAAAGGTCGCCTTATATCCGTCCCACCTGTTATCAGCTCCCCTCCTCAACGCCTACTTATTCCCGCCATACATTTTACTGTCTCCCTTCTTTAATATCGCCTAACGCCAGAAGTTAATAGTAATAGGGCCCCTAACGTTAGTAACATTAATATTCGTTAAACGCAAATAAAAATAAAAATAATAAATAAGTAAATATTTGCTAAAATATATTAAGAACCGTTTTACGGTCGGATACATACCCAAAATAATCGGGTAATATTTACCTGGATTTTTTTATAATATTATAACTTCGTTTAATAATAAATTCTCTTCTTTTTTTATACTTAAATTGTTATTTCGAAAGTGTATGTGGTTCGTCCCTCGTTTATCGTTTAATATAAAATTAACTTCGTCTTTGAAATACCGTGTTATCGTAAACCCGAATATTTCCCTATTTCGCTTCAAATTTATTTAGGGTTATATTATATTAATAATTTTCTAATAATTCTTCCTTTGACTTATTATAACCCTTTTACTTAATCAATAAGTAGCGAACAACCTCCCTTTTCAGTTTTACCGTAAAGATATCTTATACTTCAAATTCTTCGTATTTACCATCCCCTATATCGTTAGCTAATAAAATTGGTTCCGGGCGAATGTCGAATACAACCTACGAAGGAAGGAGGTCCAAAGCCGCCTGCTTAATTAAATTTATATAAAATATTAAATATTTACTAAAGATATCTAATACGATATTAAACGGATTCGAAATACCGATTACCTGGTATTAATTATAAAGTTAATAGAGCTTTTTACTCGAGTGGTTAATGTTAATATCACAAAGATTCAATTAAACGTAATTTCCTACCTTATATCGTTTTGCTAAACATCGCCCACAATTTGCCGCCGTTTTGATTTATTATTAGATATAAGTTATCCTCGCCTAGGTTAATTTCCTCCCCTTTCGTAAATAAGCTCAAAACTTAATAACTCGCTCTGTTGGACTAATTAACAGATTCGTATCCTCGTTTACCCTTAAAACAAGTGATACTTCGTACCTATTTATGAAACGATTTGTATTGAACCCGGTAACTGTTAACTTCCGTTTATTTAACGTAAACTAATAAACAAATAAATATAAAGTTTAATCGTACTACGAAAAAGCGATAGTAATACGTAGGTACTTTGAATTTTTTTAATTTACCCGTTCAATACCCTTATTTCTTCATAAATAATTCCTCGTAAATAAAATTTATTTAACTCCTATTAAAATGAAATATTGTTTAAAATACGTTTACCTAATCCAAATCGCGATTACTAAGAATAAAAGCTGAAAACCTATAAAATCTCCACTATATATCCCAATGGAATTCCGTATATATATCGGCAATTATAAATTAAATAACGTTTAAGTAGATAAATTGAAAAAGGCTATTAGTAATCATTAATAATTATTAAAATCCGTTATTCATAGTAAGTAAATGAATTATATAGTTGATTAAAATATATGTTTAATACTGGTTAGAAATAGGGAAAGTTTAAAGTATGTTTTACCGTAAAATGAAACGAGGTTTCGTTTCGTTATACTACGTGTATATTCGATATAAACGTCGAATATTTAAGATTATCCCCTTTCAATAGTAATTTTGTTGAAAAAAGCGAAATGAAATATTTTTATCCGGATAATCTATAATAAACGAGTCGTAGGTTTATTATAATATCTTAGTTAATAATAGTTTTTAACTCGATAATTATGAAGAATTACGGTAACGTAATACAAATTACGGGTTAATCCCGGACTTTACAATTTATACTAATTATCCCATTTTAGGTGAAAAAATCCTAACGCCTTCAAAAACCGTTAAAAGGCGAACCTTATATAATAGATTATTCGTTACTCCTTAATCTTGTAATTTCATTCACGTACACGGGCCGAAAATTAAAAAACCGTTTAAGGTTAACAATACCGGCGGGCCTAACGCAAGCCGGGCCCGCGGCGATATCACTGGTATCGTAGTATTAAAATCTCCTAACGTTATCCCCGATAACGACCCAGGTGCGAACCGGATTCAGGGAAGGATCGCATTTAATGGTATTTCGATAGCTTTCAACCCCTTTTTAAAATACATATTGTCGTAATCTAATAAACAGGCCTTCGTTTTACCAAACTTTTTTATATAACAAGGTTTAATTTATATGCTTTTAATATATAATTCTATTTATATTACGTTTAATAAAATAATAAAAATGAATTCAAAAACCCGCGCGCGATGTTTTTGTAACCTAGGGTTTATCTTATAACCTATGGGTTCACGTATCCGGGCGAGCGTCCTAAGTTATGGGCCCATACCGTAAATGATATTAAAAAAGGGAAAGGATTTGAGATTATCTAACCTACTGTTCCAAAATCAATCGTGATAAAAAAAATTACTTTAATCCTTTATGATTCGTTAAAATCGAAAAAAATATACAAAAACTACGTAACTAGAACAATTACGCTTTTAAATAGGATATTACCGTAGAAAGTTTCTTATCGTAAATAATATAATTATGTTTCGTATTCGTTAATTGTACGAAGTAATGATTTATTAGCTTTAAAATACTATCATCGTTTTGTTACAATAAATACCCTTTTAATATCGTTTTTAAACAATTGATTTCCAGTATTATTAGCCGATATAAATCCCAATATGTCAAAATAAGGGCCGTAACAAAAGTTTTTTTTTAAAAAGAAAATATTAAAATATATATTCCTTTCATTTCATCTAAACGTAAAGAATATCTTCTTTCGTTAAACGGATGAAATGATTTGCTAAATTCGAAAAATTACTAATAAAATTACGATAAAAGTTAGTAAAACCCAAAAATCTTCGAACCTCCCGAACTATACGTAATAAACCTTATTCGCGAATTACACAGACTTTCTTGGGGTTGGCCCGAACACCTATCTTTAACGTTATAATAATTCCTAGGTATTTTGCCTCTTTAACTACAAAGTCGCATTTTTAAAAATCTAAATTTAACCTCAGATTACGAAAACGTCTTAAAACCACACGAACTTTCGTTATATAATCTTATTTAATAACTAATAAGAAATTTGAAAGGTTACCTAAATACGTTATAATAAAGTTATTTAAAATATCCGTGATTATATAATCAATATATTATTGAAACATCGTCAGCGTTTTCGTTCATTTGAAAGGGGTAATTAACTATTCAAATAACCTGAATTACTTATAAAACGCCGTTAGTATTCCCTACCCGAATACTATTTAAATATGGTAAAAACCCATTGAAATGTCTAATTTCATAAGTTATATCGACTTCAATAACGTATGTAAGGTTTCCTTAATTAAAGGTAAAAGAAAACGGTTTTACTTTATAATTTATTTTAGTACCCGATAATCGATATAAAACCGTTTTCCCTCTTCAAACTTACGAATGAATAATACCAGTGCCGTTATCGATAAAAAGCTTACCCGAATTCAAGCCTTATTCATTAATTTCGTAATTTAACGTCGAAGTTTAAGAAATTAATCCCGTGATATTAAGTAAAACGGCGTTTAAATTCGTCTTAGTAACAAATAATTTTTGTTCAGTTTAATATAAATTTAATGATATATTTTTACCCTATTTAAAGGTGAAGTTATAATCTTATCCTTATTAAATAGGTCGTAAAATAAATTTAATTTTGATAGGAAACGTAACTAATAATTTCCCTTTTTAACCATAATCGTTCTTAATATTTATGAAATCCACATTATTTTTAAAGGCTTGTAATATAAGTTATACGAAACAGGTATTTTATACTTTATGACTCTATGTACAAGCGTTACTTTAATTTAAGCAGAACCGAAATTATTACGACTTATATTTCTCTTGTCTCAAAGCGTATTAATATTACATCCATAATTAAGCCCTTTTAACTTTGAATTACTAAATGTTTAACGTCAGCGTTGAAAGTTACTTATTAATATTATATCTAGAGTATTCCACAAATTATATCCCGCGTTATTTCGAAAATAATATATATTAATATTTATATAAAACTCAACTATTTTGATAAAGCGATTATTTTGCCGTAACCCTAATATAGTACTGGAATTTCGTAAATATAATATCCGAATTTAATTTTTCTTTAACTGTTATACTAATGCTTCATTTATAACATAATAATAATCATTGTTAAAATCAACTTAAGTATTTAAAAAGGAAATTTTATTGAAAAGTATAAGGATAAGAAATCATTTTTCGTTTATACATATTTTAATTAAATTAAACTCCCTTTGATTCGATTTTGTAACTAGGTCGTTTGTGTTATATAACCCTTAAACGAAACTGTATTTAAAAGTTAGATTTTCCTTGTTGAATTTAATAAAAAATATTCTTTTACCTTTTAGACTGAGGTCGTATACACCTACGTAAAAGGTAATACCGGGCGAAAATCGTAGTTATAATAATGATAGTTCGATAAATTATAACATATATAACATCGTGAAATAAACCTAACCTAACGATTTTTTATTATCGCCTACTTTACTTTTCATATTTTGTCCCAACCACGTATCGAACGGGTTTATTAAAATGAATCATCGCGGTATTTGGATAATTAACCGCGATTATTACGGCCCTTTAACAAGGGCGTTTAAAAGGCGTAAACCTCTATTATAACTGTATTACTATCCGGCTATTAAATTTAAACGGGTTTCACTAATTAATAATTAAAACATTGCTTTAAGTTTTAAAACTTTTACTTGTCGATGAGTTTAAGATACTTCTTTAGAGCTACTATATAATCTACCTTAATAACACCTGCCGTAATAGAATTAACATGGATATATAGCGATACGCGGGAACGTAAGTAGTTGTACTTTACGGCCGAAGGCCAATTTAAGTCGTTTACTTAAATTAAAAGTATTTCAAACCTAATAACGAAAAATAACTATGAGTTTTTATAATCTATAAATAATCCTTTAAATTGGACTAATATTTCATTTATGTAATAAGGGTTATCTAAAGTAGTTTCAATATAATTCAAAAACCTTTTTATATTATATATACCTTCTTATTTTCCGGTTTTATAATACGTTATTACCGTATGATATTCTAATACGTAAAATAACGCGTACCGACCTTTTTTTTTTTTTCTGCTTTTAATATAAATTTAATCTTTTAACACGTCGCCGCCTACGTTAAAGTAAATCCTTTAAAATACGGTTGGTTATATCATCTTCGTCCGCCTTAAACCAGTAAAAACTTAATACGAGTAACGCTTAATTCGGTTTCAAATTACTAAATTTTCGCAACGATTTGAAAGAAGTCGAACGTAAAGAAGATAGGTAAAATCGATTAATCCGGTTATTACGATTATTTTATAGCCGACTCGATATAATTTACAGTATTTTATAAACGAAATATATCGACTTAAATTGGCTTTAAATGAGCCGATGGTGTATTTATAAAAGTAAAGGACTAGGTATTTGCCGACGGCGCATTTTTTCCGATAACGTCAAAGTATAATACCGAATCATTAACGTTTGTTATCGATTCGTTTATTATAAATAATATTCCTTTAAAAAATAAAAATAAAACCTTAATAATATATTATAATTCGACCTTCAATAGTACGCTAAGTAGATGCCAAATGGGATTTAGTATTCAAGTGCGGAGAAAGACTAAAAGAGATCACTGTGGCCCAACGTGTAGGATCCTTTGGTCTGGCTAATACCTAGCCCGTCACGTACCCATACACGTGCCATACACGGACCGTATCCGGCCTATACCCGGACCGCGCCCTATCCGCGTCCGGGCCGGGCCCAGGCCGGGTGCTGCCTATCACATTACATGTACAGTCACGTAACCTATAGGCTCAATAGCTAACGGTTTGAATCCATGACAACTAATTTTCCAACACTATTAGAAGCTGCTGTAAATATGCAATTATAAGGGAAGAAAAAAAAATATTCGAATCCATCAGAATAGGTATTCTACATGATATTTTTACAGTTACTCTGACTTCTAATATTAAAAATAGCTATCATTCACTAGCACAAATAACAAAGAAGAAATAGAAAATATTAGATATTATCATTAAAAATGATGAAACTGAATTTTTATACCTAGGAAAAACAAATTAACCTACAAGAAATATTGATGGGAGTTGAAGCTAAACACTAGAATAATGTTTTCCACAGTAGAATACAAAGCCTAATATTATTAAAAATCTTGAAGTAAATTAAAAAAATATAATCATCTCTATACTATAACTACCACAAACGTTACTAGAGTCGAAACCGATACCAATGATTAGGTCAAAAGGTTTGAGGTAAAAAAATGTTATACGAGAATTCAAACATCGTTGAAGTGTTAACTACACTAAAATGTTTTATAACACTACGAAAAAAAAAAAACTCTGAATCTATTTTCGTTACTCTGATCATGTCCTACGGTTAAAATATTGATAAGATGGATATTAATTTAGTATTCCTTCATAAAAAGCTTGAAAACTGGTAGTCAAAGGAGTAATAATAACAATCAAACCTTTTTTGTTCAAATTCTGCAAATAAAACAATATTTTTGATATTAATAGATATTATTTTAGTTAGCAAGCGTAGGGGAGTATGCTAGCGGAGTGTATGGTAGAGTGTTACGGCTCAAGTGAGAGCTTATAAGCTCTCATCTACGGCGTACACTCTCCAGGTGCTTCTTTTCCATCTTGCATAATGAATATTATCTACTACTATATTTTAATACTATAATGTCTTCTTCACATGTTAACGTACAGATTTTACCAACACTGATCAAGAGTCGACTTGGTAGAGTATATATAGCCTAGGAAATAAGATACAAACCTTAATTGAATACCTATAGTAGGATGCTATGGAGTTCCTAACTGTTTCGTGTTTTCATATTGAGATTTATAAAAATTACGCCGGAGCGAGGAAAAATCGTGAAATCTTTAATGGTTTTAAAAAAGAACACTTTAGTACGATAATATCAACTCTATTAATGTTTTTTGACTAATGAAAGCCTTATTAAATTAATATTAACTTGATCAACGCTTTGGATGTATCTGGATACTTTTTTAAGATTATCTCATCACGTATCGACTATGAAAGTTATTAAGTTTCGAATCCTTTCACTTAAATCTATCTAGACACTGTACCAAAAGAATGTTCGAACCATTTACAATCATTTTAGAAGCGACTAAAAATGATTTAAAGCGCTTGGGCATATCAAGTAAGCGATCATAATAGCTTTCAAAGTGTTTTGGTATATTTCAAAAGCGATTACAATAGCTTTTAAAGCGCTGACACTGAACACATTCGCCCTATCTTACACCATTTGTTTAAATTTATAATTAATAATTTTTCATTCATTAACTGCTTTGATAAGGCATCGTTTACAAGTGCTAAAATTCTAGTTTAGAAGTCTTCGATACATCTTATTTACTTTATATTTATTTATTTTAAACTCTTAACTCTTAATTTGGAACCTTTTTTAATATCTTTATTGTATTTTATTTACACATTGTACTCTTTTTTTCCTCGATTGTATTTGGAAACCCACTTGATTACATTGTGTCAAACATATATCAATCCCATAGTTATAATACATTCGTAATAGCATCTTAATAATGTAAGTATCACGAAATATACTAGCTAAAACCAACAAGTATATAAACCTTTTATTCCAGAATATAACGATTTATAGAAGCGTTTGAAAACTCGTTAATCTAAACTTATAGGATAATACAATGAAAGTGCTGGTGAAGGACCTGAAGCTTTGAACTACAAATACCTATGTTATAAGCGTAATTTTTCGCTTTTTTAAAAAAAACCTAAAGACTCGATATATTAGATAATTTCCGAGAGTAATTTTCGGATGGGGCGTTGGAATTATAGCATATATTTGACCACCTACTCTCGAAATTTCTATGGTTACAAATAAGAAACATAGTAATAAATACGACTAAAAGTAATTTTATAGTAAAACCGGTAATCCAGACGACTCAACTTTATAAGATATTAAGTTAGAAAAATAAAAAAAAATACTAGAGTTAGACTTCGTAAAAGGATATTGATTGGCAGAACTTAGTAATCAGTTTATCAAAAACATGCGGAATAAATCATAACTTGAGAATACTCCATATGCACAGAGAAAATAATCCACAGAAAAGGAGGAAGAGCCGCGAAAGTTATCCTCCACTAGGGTTTGAAAGGAGAAAAAATTGTAAAAGTTATCCAGTACTTGTGTTCAAAAGGGAAAAAAAACCGCAAAAGTTATCTTCTACTTGGGTTGAAAAAGAAGAAAACCGGGAAAATTATTTTTTCACTCCGGTTTAAAATATACCTGTTTCGGTAAGCATTTTGGAAAAGGATGATAAATAGGATTATCCCATATAAAAGGAATCCCAAACTTTTGGGGGGTACATAAGAAGCGTTATAAAAGACAACCCTTCCTCCAACCACGCTAAAAACACACCAAACTTGACAAATGAGGGATTTGATACCCACGGAGACGTCCACTCCCTAGTTAGTAAAGGAAGCCTATTCGATCGCATCGAAAAAGCCATAGATAAGGGGGACGTTATTTCCGGAGAAAGTGTATTAGATAAAATAAAGTTATACGAGCTTTCCGGTCCGATATCTGCGGAATATACCTTATACTGTAACCTTTTACCTTTTCGATTACCTATTAATTAATTCATTCCGGCAATTATAAAAGTTTACCGTACAAATTAGGATTTAGATTTGGCGCTTAAATTATATAGGGATTAAACAATTTGTACTAGTTTTGTGATATTATTAGAGACTTGGATACATCAATATGCTAGCTTTAGTTTGATATTTATATATAGAAAGACTAAGGATGAAAATCTATAAATTGAAAAAGTGAATTTTATTTAATAGATTTATTATATTTTAGATGGAGGATTTAGGGTTGATCTGAAGAATTGAAACTCTTATTCGAGTTTGAGATACATATATAAGGGTAACTAATGTTAAGGAGTAGTATTAATAATGGTTTATTAGAGGAAATTGTATTTATTAGAACTATTTTCGTCGACTTTAATAGAAAGATTTTATGATTTAACCCCTGATAAGCCATTATAATCCCTTTTATCTTTACGAGTTTCGTTTTATATATCAGTTTTATTTTTAGTATTTATTATATAAGTTACGTATTTTACTTTTATATTCATTATTAGCTCTTTGAAATACATATAAAGTTTCATATTTCATGTTTTCGGTTTAAATTATACGTATAGGGTTTTTGATTTATCATTTGCTATTTAGTTTCAGATTTTTTAATAAATTTTTATTGTATATGTATTTGTATATAGATAAGCTTATATCGGTAAAGAATGAAAACGATGCAATTACTCGCTACCGACGAGTGAAAGTGAGGGGGAAGGCGTAGTATCATCGTCGTCGTCGTTGTCCTAGTCGGTTATTATAAATCGCCTGTTGGTATCTAACAAGCAATAAGTCTAAGCCTCGAATTTCGTATTAAAAAAGTAGGCAAAGAATAACTCTAAGCTTTGGATTACGCGTCAAAAGAGTGGAATGATTTATCGTGAATACGGATAGCGCGTAGAAGAGCCTTCGCAAACGGCATTAGTATTATCGGAAAGGGTATGTACCTATTGCCGTTCTGTTTATAGCAGTAGTAACGTGCGAATACACCTTCATTTTAGCGATACTTGCTAAATAATTAGCTAGTCGCGCCAAAGGCGATATAAGGCGCGTAGGGAATGGTTATAGGAGGTTTAAGGGCGCTTATCTTCATTTGGCGTTTCAGCACCTTCTGTGCTAAAGCGGCTTCACTGCGTACCCTAGCGAGGCGCGCTCTTAAGCGGCGGGCTGGCTCTGCCATTTCGGTTTTGTTTAGGCAAAAGTTAGTATATGTTGTGATTAGAAAGGCCAATATTACATACCCCATTAAAACTTGCCAATGTTGCGTTTTTGGTGCTTAACAAGCATAATAGATAAAGGCGGAGTTTTTATACCAGTTGAGATGGTGAGGTTTATAACTTCCGGCTGCTCCAACTACTACTATTATTGTTGTTAATACTGTTGCTACTTTTATTCCTGTTCCTCCTGTTGCTTATGCCATTGCTACAACTTTAGTTTAGTAAGGAAGGAAAGGTAGATGTGGGAAAAGAGGGTAGGAGCGCTTAAAAAGAGAGACTTGAAGGAGGTGTTACTGGTGACGCTATTGGTAGCCTGTGTGGCGGCAGCCTTTACAGTGTGTGAGAGTGCTACAGCACAAAACAGCACCATTTATTACGATATTTACGTAACGGTATATTGTGTAAGATAATGAAGATTTTTCGATAAAATACGAGAGCATATTATAATTAATTGAAAGTTTACCTATCAAATAGTAACACGTTATCAAAGGAAGGAAGAAAGAAGTTTTGCCTAAATTAATAGCAATTCATTATTTTATATTGTCTTTATAACACGTGATATTAAATATTAATAGTAACTCCTTTATAAACTTAATGATTTTTTAAAACGAACCACGACTAATATTACACTGTTATTATTAGATTATAAATACAGAGTTTTTCTCATAACTATAGCCTTCATTGTATTGTTATTATTAAGTTATGGATACAGAGATTTTTGAATAAAAATAAATATTTCTAGTGCGGATATTGCTAGATATTACTATAGTTAGTAAGCGTGGGAGAGCATATTAGTGGTGTGCATAGTAGATTGTGACGTTACAAGTGAAATTTTGTATGCTCTCATCTGAGTCGTATACTCACCAGATGCTTCTTATCCCTCTTTTAAAATGAATATCATCCACTACTATTTTTGTACCCTATTATCTTAACAATAATGTAAAACTTTGCCATAACAAAGTTAATAACAATATTGTAAAAACTAACTTTTACTAAACTAAATATATATTAATATACGATACCCTTAATAATTTTGAGGTTTTCTTTACTATTAACAGCTTAGAGCACTTAACATCGTAAAAAATGTTACCGAATTGACGATGTAGAAAATAAACTTGTTATTTAAATGAAAACTACGTGATTGAAAATCTTACAATAAAAATCATTATGATTATTGAATGGAAATTGAAATCTTCGGGGGCCTAAGACGTATGTTTAGACATAGTAACAAAACTTTTCAATGACATTTGAAGAAAATTAATCCATGTTTTATACGTTACAAACTTAAAATCTTTTTATTACTTCTCGATCGCTACGTAATTGAAACTTCGTTATAATTAACATACATCTAAATTTGTCATATTTAATACCATGAATAATAACCTTTGAAAATATAACCAAATATATATCTACTTAAAGGAAAAAAGAAGCTTCTAGCCGTTTTTAACTAACTAGTCAATGTTAACGTTAACGTTACCGCTAAACATCTTCATATATTTAAAATACAAGAAAAATAATATTAAAAGCTTGAAGATATCGAACGTAATCAGTCTAACCACTATTTGTATAATCATCTATTTCAATAACAACATTCGTCTAGACTAATGTTAACTCTATCCTCATCAGAATTTGAGCCATTCATTTTAATAGCAATAATATTTTCCCGTAGTAATATCAATTACTACTAATAACTTTTCATTAAATACCTTATTGGCCCTATGTATGGCATAATACTTTGAAACTTATGGTTTGCATAACTATCGCAAAGTTTAAAGATGTGTAAGAGGTTATGTATTTAATCTGCATGGTGCACTAATTAAATGGTTTAAAAAGGCGTGGTTAGCTGATCACTATACCGCTAGAGGAGCAATATTATTATACCAAATGTCTTAATTTGACGTATCTTTATCTTTAATGACTTCTATACCTTATTATTTACAATAAGATCTTTATAATTTTGCCTGAGGATAATGTTTTATTAAATGAAATATATTACTTGTTATTTATAACGTTTAGCTGCAGTATGAATAATTAATTAATAAATGGATTCAACCCAAATTTAATATCTTTTACTACTATTACAACGATCAATGTTACGGTTAATAAATTCGTTTAAGTTTTGCACACATTACTATTGCTAATATGGCTTCCAGTTTAGACGCTTTGAACCAGATCTTAAGCGTCGGAGCTTTTTGTATTTGCGATAGATATAGTACATAATTAGGAGGTTTTCGGTATCTCAATCGAGAATGTTATCGTATGAATGGTATATATCAAGTAATTTTAGCGTATATACTATTACAATCAAAAGCAAAAATAGTAACTAATTGAAAATGCATTTAAAAATGGAATTTTAATGTTATAAGGCGTATTTAAATTCTTTCGAGCTATTAATATTTGCCTCTACCCATTCGCAATATATAAATTTACTAACGTATGTTTTATTCATGATGAGTTAATGTATCATCAACTTATTCAATACTTGGTTAGGGAAATTTATCAGTATTTCCTCCTTTTTTCTTGGCCATCATTATTGTCCACCTCATTGTAGCTTAATCAGTGTAATATTACGTAAAATAAACGTTGCACTGGAATTTAATTTTCATGTAATCGTAAATTTTAGGAAATTTCTTTACTTCGATTAAAATTTGATAATAGTTTTTAGCATAATTAGTAAGGATTTCAAGGGGAAAAAAATAAAAACCTAAAGGTTAAACTTCTATTTACTTCAAAATGTTAATAAATTGCAGTATCTTCGTGATAAACAAATTATAATTTTTACCATCATACTTTTGTATGTTATTTCAAATCTGCACGCAACTTATAACAAACATATAATCAATATTGACTACTTTAACTAATTGAGAGGAAGTTTATAGTAATTATATAACTCGTTTGAATTATTAATTTCTAAGTCAAATCTTGGACTTTTAAAGTTGAAATGATAAAGATAATTGCTTGTTGCTTGGCTCCAGAGGTAAAGTTCTATAAGAATACCTTTAGTTGTCCTGCCCGTTCCTCCATAGGGATCAGGACTCCTGAGGTATACGTAGGATTTATCTTACCAGAGAAATCCAGTCCTCATCAGGTTAGTAGGCCGGTTACAGGATCCAAATCGAGTACGATTGGACAAAGGTCCTCTAAAGATACGAAATCTAGACTAAGTCTTTAAAGTCTTTGATAACTGGGATCCGATTCATTTTGATAGTCGTAACTAGGGCCTCCCGTAATAAGGGTTCCCTAACGATAAATTCGGCCACGTTTATATCCAAGTCCGAATTCCCACAGGTTCTTACCGTCCCTCCTGACGAAGTTAATATAACGATTTTAACGAATTATAGTAATATAGTGAATATAAACCTTGACGACCTATCGAGTTTGGTGAACATTAATGTTTTGAAATGTTCAACTCGCTTATGCCGAATACATATGAGGAGATTTGTTACGGACTTAGGCCATTGATCATTGAGTCTATAGGTTATGTGACTGTACACGTAACGTTATATACAGTACCTGGTTCAGGCCTGGTTCGGGTGCAGACCGAGTGCGGTCCGTATACGACACGTGTGAGAGCATATGATGGGCTGAATATTGGCTATACCTATCGATTTTATAAGAAAGGTTATTATAACCTTTTTCAATTTTTCGTCTGAAGCTTTATAGTAAACCTTATTTAGCACCTACTAAGCTTACTATCGTAGGTCAGATTATAACATATTTTTCATTTTTCTCAAAAAAAATTACATATAATAGAAGAAGCTATAATAAATATTAATTTTTTTACGTAATACTTTAGTATTATCAGAAACGATAGGCTGTCAGTGAATACCTAGTTCGTCACCTTTGTAAATATATCTTCTGTATTTCTGGTGTCGACTAAAATCGATATTTTTCGTTTGCAAGATATTATAAGTTATATCACGTCTATTATGAAGCAATCATAATATCTGGGTTAATCGACTTTTACCATCAAAATTATATCCGACTTCATTTAGGTCGTAATTAGAATTTAATAACTCGAAGTAGATTAAACGGTAAGCCGTATTAGTTTTTTTTACCGTTTTAGGATAGGCGAAAACGACATGATGAACCGTAATTCTACGGATTTACTTTAACGTAGGTGGCGACGCTCTAAACGAACGAATTTATACTAAAAATGGATAAGATATAAATTCTAAAAAGTCAGTCTGCGTTTCTTTTTTCGTGTAAGATTATTATACTTCAGCAGTAAAATAAGTTATTACGGAGTATTACGAAGCTGACGGACATAAGAGTAAATATGATATAAGTAAGTTTTTCGATTATATTAAGGTTACCTTCAACCACCTTTATCATACGGATAAATCTTTGATTGAATAATAAGGATTACTCAAAAACGATAAAGATTTGTAAATACTATTTGCTATTAGGTTCTAAATATTACTAGTTTTAAAGGGCGGATTGGATTAACCTTTAGCCGTAAAGTGGAATTACTTACGTTTTCGCGTATTCCTCTGTATTTACGATAAATTCATTACGGTAAACGTAAACATGATCGACTATATTTCAGTTTTAACGCAATATCAAGAACTCGCTAGTGAATTTAAGTACTTGAATAAAAAACGACCTTTTAGTCGATAAATAGCGGAACTTGTATAGGTATAAATTCAGATAGAAATATAGTTATCATAAAAGTCTATACATTTTAGGTATTTTCGTTAAAAGGTCGTGGTAATTACGGTTAAATATTTCAATAACTCTATTAAATAGGCGTTTCAAATGAAAGACGAAAACCAACATAAATAAAAACAAAAAAACATCGATTAAGGTAAATTATAGGGCGTTATTTACCTTATGGCTCGACGTATTACTCATTAAGTAGTTACGAACTCCGTCTGGAATTACCTCCGACATCGGTATATACGGTTTAAGTCGAAAAGGTAAATAAAGGTTTCTTATTAATAACGACGTAAGAAACTTAAATTTTAAATATAGTTTCGTTTACTGGTTATATAGACTCAACGGTATAATGATAGGATCAAGCAGAAAGAAATGAATCAATGAAAATACGTATAAACGAAAATTTATTCTTTATATTGATACTTTTTAATAATACTTACTTCTTTGATATTAAAGTCTACGTGTGAATATATCGTTATTATATTATAAGTAAGGCTTTAATATAACGGATAAGGATAAAATAAATTTAGCTATTATGTCATCGAAATTTCGTCACAATACTAGAGTTAGGGAGAAATACGCATATTATCCAAATAACTAAGTTTTTTTTTAAATATTAGGAAATGATCGAATCCAATATTAATATATGTTATTTCCGAAATAATACGAGAAATAATTTTTGTAATGCTTTCAACATAATATTAATATATAATTTTGAACGTTAACGGTAATCGTTTAGTAATCCATAATTAAGGAGAAATAGTTGTCGATACGGTAATAGTACCTTTTGGGTTGAGTAATATATGGGGCATAATAAAATTAATCTTTATCAGTTTTATAATTTGTTCTTAACGGGTAATATAAAGTGCGTGAAACTAATTGTAATTAACTTTGATTATAAATTTTACGAAATAAAGCGGATTCTATAATTAATGGCGATAATTATAAATAAGAAGGAAAACGATTAATTACTTGTTTTTATTAAAATTTGAAAATTTTCGCAACTTATTCGATAAGGATGAGGCTATAACTTTACCTCTATATAAGAGAAAATTCGATTATAATTTTAATATTGAATGAAACGAAAATAAATTTTTATTGAAACCACTTTTGTAATAATTGTACTTCATATCACTAAATGAACCGTTTCAAATGAAAAAGTTAAGGTACGAAATTAATAAATGAAAGTTAAGTTCTTGTAAGTTTCGTATCAGTCGCGGCGCCAGTACTACTAATTTTTAAACCAGGAGGCGGGGATGTGGATTGCGGTTTTATATCAATTACCAAGTATTGAATAAAATTACCGAATAAAATCGTTTTTCCTTACTTTAAATTTTTATAAAAAAAACCCTATACTCGTTATCAAAATCGACATAGCTTACGAAATTGGATATTCGAATGGCTTTTTACCGTATTACGGTTATATTCGAATGAAAAGAATTAATGATTTTTCGTATATGTTTCGGGTTATTTAAATAGTAAGTTACTCTTTTCGAGCCAACGGAAATGCTGACGACGTTTTAACAGTATATTACTTATTTAATAGCATATATATTTTATAACTTTGTTTTAATTTATATCAACGACCCATTAATTCTTTTCCCGGTTATTAAGCAGGATTATATAACGAAAGTTCACGTGGTTTTGGGATGAATTTGTAATATTAAGCTAAACTTAGACTTGAAAAAGTGTGACTTTCTAGTTATAAAGTTAAAGTACCTGTATTTTATAGTAACGGTTTACGTAAAAATTAGGGCTGACCTCGATAAAGTCCGGGTAATACGCGAATATGAGTTACTATTGTTATTCGAGAGTTCCGGTTTTTGTTCGGTTTTGTTAACTTTGATCGGGACTTTATTAGTAATATTTCCGAATTAGCCAATTATTTGATTTGATTAAAGAAGTAAAGAATTTGTTAGGGTTGAATAATGCGGGAATAATACGTATTTTAAACCTTGAAAATGCCTTTGTTACGGCTTCGATTCTGGTATATTAAGACCTAAATCGGTTAACGGTAATAAAACCCCATTATTCAAAAACGGAGTTAAAAGGTTATTTGTCGTAACATAACGAAAATAGCATCTTAAAGCTAATAACTTATTATCTTGTACGATTAATGGATACGAAACGTAAATATATTATTTATGATAGAGAGTTTTTCACGGTGATACCCTGTTTAAAAAATTTGGTTTTCGAAATTACGTAGCATCTGTATACCATTTACGATCCTAACGGATTATAAGGGATTGGAATATTTTTCCTCATTACGTTTAATTTCGAAAAGTTAGGCTGAATAAGCCCAAGTGTTTTCGCTATTTTGATACCAGTTACGATAATGGCACATAACTTGAAGCGTCCATTCGGATTTATTCATCCTTGAATTATAAACTAATCCTGAAGTTTAGGAGTGTTGCATGCAGATTTTAAAATTTATTTTCATTATTATATTGGACGTGGTAATGCTAAACCTATATATTATGGAAACTCATATTTCGGTGGTATATATAGATAAATTTGTTAAAACGATGGCCTGGTTATCGTATTATAATAGCATGTATTTGAAAGGAAATCGTAGGATTTCGGTGTATTGAGGTTAGCGGAATCGCCTTTGGCCCGGCCTACGCTCGGGTCGTCTACCGTAATAACGTTAGAGGATGTTTAAACGCAAGTATTAGTAATACTGTTGTAAATCCGATTTATATTAAACCCGTTAACTTCGTCAACAGCGAGTCATTACCTTATTTTAAGCCGGGTATTTTCAAGAATCTAGAAAATTAAAGAGTAATGAATAATTTATGATACGAAATTATTAAATTGATGATTTTGAAGAGCGTTAAAATATTTTCGATTAAAATATGGTACTTGATATAAATTACGAATTTTAAAATTAATTTGCGGTGTAGGTTACGTTACCGTAACCGATCATAATTGCCGAATTAGAAATCATTGATAATGAAATTTTGTAATAAACTTACGATTCGTGTATTATAGGTTATTTGGATAAAGACGTTTTATTTCAAGTCTTTTAACGTAATTAATTTGAAGAGGAATAGCCATGAATATTTAACGCATATATCGAATATATACGTTATATAATAATACGAAACTTTGTTTTATCTTACAATAAGGCTTTTTTTTAATCCTTTCCCATTCTAAATCAATATTAAGTATATATTTCCATTGAATTTTAATCGACCTATTCATCACTGATAATAGCTTTTTATATTTATCAGTTTTTACCAAAACTTTTAAAAATATATTTAATTTGAGGTTATATAGTTTATTATTGTCGATATATTATGAATTCTTATCGATATATATAGTAGAAATTTTAAAATCTTCGACTTTTATCATTAACGACTGCGATTAAGATGGAGTAAACGTATATAAAACGGCTTTATATTCCTTGAAAGAAATAAAATGACTTTTCATTAATAATATACTACTTATAATTGAATAATAACACCTAATATATAAATCAGAGAGTTAAAAATATTTACGAATAGTTATCGCCTTTTCGTAGTATAATTAGGCATTATATTTACTCGTTTATTAGTTTATGTTAAATAATGGAAAAGCGACGATTATCGGATTTTGTATAAACCTTTTGGTCAATAGGAACGAAGTATCCTTCATTTGTAGAGTAAATAGAAATACTAAGTTGTCAATTCATCCGCCGGAATAAACCGTTACTTTTTTAATATATTTACGCGAAACTGCGCTGTTAATTTAGGCGGCAATAGTATATATTTAATAATGAATGGAAACAGTAACAAAGCGTTAGTGACGTCCGGCGAGATGGTATAAGGAAAACGATTAGGTTTAGCATAACCAAAGTAATATGAAAATCAAATGTTCGAGTAAAAAACTAGATTAACTTTACAATTAGCATCGGTTCATCTATATTTCGAACCAGTTGAATAACATTTTCAATATTTCGGAGAAATACCCTATATTTTACGTAAATCTGGTTAAACGGACGGTTTCGAACACCTTTTTTCGCAGGTTTTATCCGATATTCGTCCGGGACAGATTTTCGTTACGAATGACATAAAGAAGTTGTATACGAGGAATTTAAAATTTAAGCTATTTTCGCATTAAAAACGGGATGGAGAGGTTTTCGTTTTATATTAGTTAAGTTAAAATGTTGTAATAAGTTGAAGTGAGAATTGTTAAATATTTATTAGAATATTATAGGCCTACACCAATTGAAGGTAACAAAGGGAGACATTCGAGTTTGTAATAACCCAGGGTTTTAACGTTGGTGTCAAATATATATTATTAAGGTTTGCGTCGCGAATCGCCTTTGCCTCGAAAATAACAGAATATTATGAAAAAAGGGAAAATCTATTGTTACTATAATATAATACGATATGTGGGACCGGATATATATTATTCGATTTCCTTGGATAAATATCCGAACGTAAGGCGGTTTTCATTACGACTTATTAAAATCCCACTTATTCATCATTATTATTTTTATTTAGGTTTTTCAAGTAATGGCGTTATTAACGTTGGGTCCTCTATTACGACTGGTATCGAATACTAAAAGAGGCCGATAAGTGAGGGCTATGCGGTGCGAGATGAGTGTTAATTAACGTTAACAAAGGGGGTTCACGATGGGCGGGGCGGGTGTGGAGTGACGCCGACTTTAATGGGTAACCTTAAGCGGGATAAATGTTAAGGGAGGCCGACGATAACAGCTAGCGAGGAGCTAACCGGATACAGAGACCTTTGAGGCGGGTTACTAGGGATTGTAATATGTTAGTTTATACTCTGGCGATACAATTAGCCCAAATAAAAATTTTCGCCCGTTTTCTGTCAACCTATTTAGCTTGTTTTTAATTAAGGTTAGTAAATTGAATACGGGTAAGAACGGGGTTTATATGGTTAGGGTTTAAACATCGTTCGCCATATTTTATACGCTGTAACTTATATTGATTATAAAAAAACATGGTTTACGTAGTTATATTATTTTAGTTATTTAGGTCACACCTATGGAAAGGTATACGACGGGTATTAAAAGGAACCGGCGTAAATATATTCCGTGTTAATATACAGTTAGCCGAAGGAGTTTTATTTCTGTAAGTAGGTGAAATCGTAAAAAGCAACGGGGAAGTTTTAGAAAAAGGCGGGCTGGGAAAAAAGAGCGATAGTGGTGTAGAAAGAAAGAGATAATAGCTTATATTTCCGTAACAGTGGGAACACTTTAGCTTCTGGTAACGCTTCAAAGCCGAATAAACTCATACGTAAATTAGAAAAATACAAAAAGAAAATAAGCTAGTAGCTCAGGACATTTTCTTCCCGTTTACGAGTAAGGGATAAAATGTAGCCTTGATTTTTCTTAATCGTAATTAATCATCTTCATAGGGCGCGTAAATTGAATGACGCCGTGAATAAAATGATTTTTTTAAATATATTACGAAAAAGGGTTCTTTGCGGTCGGGTTCCCTATAAGGTTAATTATTAACATGCGTTATTATAAACCTTTTCTAGGTTCGATAAGTCTACGTACAATGAATTCGGATATTGATAAAAGGTACGCTAGAATTTAAGTGGTAATGAATATAAAATATATACGCGTTTTCGCTTGTAAGGGAGGGAGTTTGTTTTTATTTTCGTTATCGTCAATGATGAATAGGTCGTTTATAATGTGAGGAAGTTATAGGATGTAGTTAGCGACAAAGTCTTTATATATAGTAAGGCTATGTATTTTACGCGGCGACTAATTATTTTTATTAAAAACGTTTACGGAGGTATACCCTAAATCAAGTCTATTATATATATTACTTATAATAACGAGGTAAAGGTTAAGGGGCAGTAAGACGTTAATGGATAATTAACGGTCAGGGTACAGCTTAAATATAAAAGGTTATAATATGGCTATTATAATAGGTACCATAAGGTAGAAAATATCGAAAAGAGGTTAACAGGGTGAAAAGAAAAGGAGGGAAGTTGTGTGGGGTATGTTAAAATCTGTATTCATAGGCATAAAAGGACTGGAACCGGTAAAGGTTATACGTTATGCAGTACGATAAGGTGGCGTGTTATATGGCATCGGTGGTAAAATTAATATATTACATGGTACGTTAAGGGCGTGTTGTATGGTACCGGTGGTAGGAACGATACGTTATACAGCACGTTAAAAGGTATATTATATGACGTCAATGGCTTCATAATAAACTGGCTAATGCGTTATACAGAATCTTAAACGTTACATTACCGGCCCGCGCTCGGTTCGCGCTCGGCTCGCGTATTAGGCAAGCGGGACTCACGTTCTACATTTAATTAGTAGAATACCGAAACCTTTATAACGTTTAAGGAAAAGGGTGGTATGAAATGGAATTAGGCTATTAGCTATTAAATTTATAGGTTACGTAACTGTACACATAACGGGATATATAATACCTAGTTCGTGTCCGATCTAGACGTGAACTGAGCATGATCTGTATACAACACCTACGAGAGTACGTGATGGGCTAAGCACTGGCCATGCCTATAGGTTTTTCACGAAGAGCCATTGTAGCCTCTTCTAGTCTTCCGCCTGTACCTCAATAGTAAACCCCATCTGGCACCTACTTAGTTTACTATTGTAGGTTAGACCATAACAAGATTAAACGCTATCGAACGCCGAAAATAAATGCGGGGTTTAAGATTGTTTAGGTGAATGTATAAAATAGTAACCATATATCAGACTCTTTTTATAGGCTGCGTGGATGAGGACGTCAATATTATTAACGTATAGAAACCTTAATATAGTTAAGAAGAGAATGATCAGGGTTTCATACAACGCTATCCGGCTTATGATTTTTTTTCTGGAAACTCTAAATTAGGTGGAATCAGCTCCTATATGGGAGGGTTGATGCGAGATATTATTATCAACCTAGCGTCGAATTTCTTTCTATATTTAGAAAGGGTCTTTTTTTACCATTATATAATTAGGCCGAATTTTGGAAGGAATATTTTATAAAGACGTGTTAACAGTATCGACATAGTTAACGAGTATTGAGATTAATGGATAATTTGAAATGTGAGGGGAAGTTTTCACCTCGTTACATGATTTTCAAAGAATCGTTGGTAGGGATTTTACACTTGTATATAGCCAGGCAAAACCGACATTGAATAATGCGCGCGGTGCACGTGTTTCACACACCTGTGTTCCTATAACAAATATATACGTTAAAAGTAAGGTGGGAGTTTATACGTACCATTTAAACCATGTTCTAAACTTTAACTTTACTAATATTACCGGTATTATTACAATAATTCGACCTAATTTTAATAACAGGTTTAACTATATTTTTTATCAACGACTCTTTTAATGTATGTGTTTTATATACCACTTACTCTGCATATTCGAGAGCTGGAAAAAAACTAAAATAAATTTGGAAACCTAAGCGTTATCAAAATAGCTTTTCTATTACGCGCATCTGATTTCGAAGACAGGACAACAGTATATAAATAAGTAGGTGCCTTTATCTATATATGTGTAAATGCTCTGTACGCGGTTAGAGGACCTGATATGATACAAATTAAGGTTGCGAAGTAGTGAACTCTTAAATGAGACTTGTTTCGATACTATATAAGGAAAGCGGATACTATGCAGCCGCGTAATGTAGGGTTTATCGAACGTAGGAACTTCCTAACCGAGGTGTAATGGGTACAAACTGGTTTATTTATCATTAAACTTAATTAAGCCGCCGACTTCGCAAAGGTATACGGAATTATTGTTATAGTCTAGTGCATGTACTAGTAGTTACTAGGGATATAACCCTGGCGGTTGCTATACTCTTACTATACTTCAAAAACGTTTTAAAGTATTTCCTTACATCTGTCATGTATCTGGGCCACCCCTTTTCTATGGATTTATCACAGCTTCTTAACAGTGGTTTCTCCCTTCTTTTTCTTTATAGAGGACTTTAAATAGTATTCGACTTCTTTAAACGATAATTTTGGCTTCATTTTTTATATATAATCCTCGATATTTTTTCTGACAGTATCTTCACTATTTGGAAACGGTTACAATTTAAGGTTATGTTTTCCAAATTTCCAAACTAGATCACTGAACCTTAAAACAGTTTTTCGATACGCGTATAAGGGATCAACTTTAAAGAGTTCTAACAATATAATATCGTTATTTAAATGTCTAATACAAACAATTTACCAAACTTTAACATACGGAATTCGTTAAATGTGATGAAATAGTTAGCGAGTACGTTTTACGTATAAAATAATATAATACCGACGTTGTTGGTAGGACTTAGATGCTGCAACGTTGTCGATTCGATTGGTTTTCGAAGTAACAGTAGTATTGCAGTAGTCAGATGGTAGATGTCTTGTTCTAGGTTTGGTAGACCGCTAGCCGGTCTGCACTATAATTTGTATAGCCAATTGCTTGGCCCGTGCCCTAGAGTGAAATGCAGCGTACTGCACTCGACTTACATCCAATGCGGTAAGTCTTTATATAAAGCAATACATCTGCAGTACATTCAACTTTACTTACAGTAAAGTTGACCTATTACACTACATATAATACTACTCTAACACCGGCGGCTTTTTAGTTTGTGCGTGCACGCCAGTATGGCTGACCAATCTTTTCCGGTTACCACTAAATTGCCTGCTTATCAACTGGCCAGACCCCTGTCAATTCCAGTTGACTTCCATACTGAATTGTACTCAATTGCATGAAAATTGACACTATTTAGCCTTGTTTATACCGTTACTCCGAGGCACGAGTTTTATTAACTCCTACAAAAAGTTCTTCCGCTACAGCCTTTCGCAAGCCTCCACTTCAACTGTGCCACTCAAACAGATTACCATTATCAATCCCCTGACAGTCTTCCAGTGTTCCATCACATTCCTATCCGTCGTCATATGCCTTAGGCTTTCTGGGCGGCCTATTTACGTAGCCCTCGATACGTATAGTCAGCTTATTGCCGTCTATAAGCCTTTCCAAGGCTTTGTTTAGCGCCGCCTTCGCTATAGCATCTACGAGGTTATCTTTCCCATCGATACATCGGAACTCCTTAATCTTCCTTCTTTCGTAGGCTTTACGAAGTAATATCATATCGATTATTAAGCACTTTTCACTAGTGATTCCAAGTTTTAAAAGGTATTCGAAAAGGCTCTTTACATCGGTACAAATTACCACTGGGATAAAAGGAATCTTTAGTTGCCTAATAATAAGGTTAAGGGTCTCCTATAGTGTTATATCTAAGTTAAAGCCCGCTATTATACCCTAGACCTTCTAATATCAGTACGCTCCTTGTTATCCTTTTGTATTTAATAAAGGATTAGTGGATTACGCTACCGGTAATACTAAATTGTTCTTTCTGTCTATCTTCATCAACGAGGGTTATTAAAAAGTCAATTTGTAAGAATCAATCGGTATTATTTATGAAAGACTTATCGGTAAAAATTATCAACTTATCCTTTAAAAATTCGATTGGCATTATATTGATTCCGGGGTCCAGGTTTCGTATTTGCTACTTAACCTTTTATTCAGTCGGTCAAAGTCTTTATCAATTAGTATTTATGCTTATATCGTAATAGATAGATTGTAAGAGGCTTTTATTTGGTATAAGGTAGTAATATAGCTACCCCATGTACACTATTCCAACTATCGTTAAGCCCTAGCCTCGTCAGTATAGTCTATTGTAACAAAAACAACGTCCTAACGCTTTTAGTGAAAATTTAAGCCGGTATTAATACCAAGTATACGAATTAACAATTCATTAAAGTTAAATTAGTTATTTTCCATTAACATTGTTACTGGCTTATAATTCCAAAACTTAAAGTTTTTGATTGCTTACTATTTTAGTGTTATAAAGCTAGCTGTTCTGACGAAAAGGGTATCCTTAATTTGTATACCCACTATACCGAAGTCTTTCTTTTATATTACCCCTAAGTACAGATCTTATATTAAAAATTTCATTGCCAGCCAGGATTTCAAGTACGATTGATTAGTCAAAAACCAATTAAAACCTATTTTAACCAGTTTATACAGTGGTTTATTACATCGTATTACCGTTCCTTAAAGGTAAATAATACGTAACTCCTATAGTAGTTCTAATAGTATAATCTTTTGTAAATATTTTATTAATTAGGTATAATTTTACGTAATATCCCGGCTACTAAATGTAAAGTTGGCTTTAGTGCTAACTAACAAACTTATTACTAAAGAAACTACTAAGTGTTAGCTAATCTTCTAAATCGTTGGAGACTACGTAAGGATTTAATCCTTACCTTTATCACTATATCATTAAACTATTAATTGCAACTTTTCGTATAACCGCTCCATGGTCTTACCTTAAACCTCGTAAATAATCGTCGATATAAAGATTGTGAAGTTCGGATTTTAAGGATTAAAGTCGGTTTTCGACACAAATTATATAACTTTTCGAATTAGTAGGTCGTCGATCTTGACCCTATCGTTTTTCTTAGAACGTTCGCCGGAGATCTTAATAATCACTTTTGCCCCAAGCTTTATTACCAAATCTTCGTTATCCTTCTTTTTCTACTTACCTAAGTATTATTATAAATACGATCCGGTATATATTTTTCTTTTTTAACGTTTTCTTTTTCTTTTTCGGGGATTGCGCACGCCAGCAGCGTTTTATAGCCTTATTCATAATGGGTAAAATAGGTTCTTATTAGCTCGGTCGCTTTTTTTGGGAGGCTTAATAGTCTTTATTCTTAGTTCCTTTTATATAGGGTTTAAGATAGGTGGTTAGAAAGGATATAAAACTATTAACAGTTTTAATAACTATTTTAAAGTTTATAATACTTAATATCTTATACGAGCCCTCCTATTTACCTGGCTCCCGTTACACGAGGACTTTACTTTGTAATAGCAAAGCAAGCACATCGATGGTTAATAGTCTATTTCTGGTATTAAGGGCGCTATTAACCTCGTGGCGTGCTGATTCTCTTCGCAATTCTCTTAAAGCTTTTTTATAAGCCGCAACACGGTTTTAAGTACTTTCTGAGGACGGAGATTTACTCGTTAGGTGTAGTTATACTCCAAAGACCAGAAATGTTGGTACTAAGCCATTAAGGCCTACAGTATCGTTTAGCCCTTTTACTGCTATTTTTAAACGTATTTCCGGATTTGTAAAACCTTCAATTTCCAACACAAGGATATTATGCGTTTGGAGAAGCAGGGCGTATACCCTCTCAACTTTTCCAATGCTCTAGTAGTCTTTTGTAGGTACCTATTTATACTGGATACCTATTATTTTAGCATTTTCCTAAAATTCCGCCGCCGTAAAGTTGGTATCAGCATCGTTATCGAAGACGTTAGGTGCACTCAGGTACGTGTTAATTTGTAGCATCCTTAACGTTTTCCATGTATCCTTTACCGAAAAGGATTTCAGGAATTTAACTCTGTGAAAAAAGATTACGAAGTTAACGACGTAAAAAACAGGTTTATTATCTAAGTAAAATATATTAACAAAGATTTCTTAATTAAAGTCCTTGTTGTCTTTTAGTGTAAATTTCAATCTCTGAAAGGTTTAGGTATACCTATAACAGTAGTAGCGAAGTCTTTTAATATATTTTAGGGTCAAGTAATTCACATCGGTATGCCTTATTAACTTTACAACTTTATACAGTTTGTCAACGGCTGAATAATTGAAACGCCGGTATAATTATTATATCTCCGCCTTTATCAGGTTTAATACTATTACTTTCGGGATTTAAAGGTAAAACCAAAGGTACCTCTACTTAAGGGCGAGTAGAAACCTCTGGACGTTTTTAACCAGCTCATTTTCTTTAACGTTAACGTTAATACTGAGGGTCTATATATCCTCAAAGTAAAGGAGAAAGGGGAAAGGAACTTAAGGATGTAAAATGTAATTACGCCTATAACAGTCTAAATTATCGTTATCTCTAATAATGATAGTTATTTGCCTAGGCTAAAGCTAATTTTAGTCTTACACATATCGTAACGGTTAATTTCAATGGTTGTAGTACTTTCTCTTTACAATGCCACGTACTAAGAATAGCCCCTTATTAAATACCTTTCTTCTCCTATATCTAGCAAAATACCTCAAAACATATGGTCTGTATAACCACCTTGAAGGTTCAAGGTATATAAAAGGTTAAAGGGTTGGTTAAGGAAAAAGTAAGGGTTTTTAATATGCAAACGGTATAGGAAGGCGTATAATCGGCTAGTTACTAGGCCGTACCTGGAGCAGTATCTCTCTCGTGCCATTTGATTTGCTTAAAGACATTGGCGTTATTAATTGAATCGTCGCCCTCGAAATCTACGATTTAATTTAAATAATTTTATTTAAAGTCAATGTGGTATTAAGCGTAGTATATTACCCTTTTATTATTACGCTTAAAAAGTGGGTATCAAATTAATTAGCAACGAGATTTATTACAAATCCATTTTTTTGTTACTATTATGACGATAATGTTTGCGGTTAGCAATTCCGTTTAAATTGTGGCTATATTAGCGCCAATGTAGTTGTTACCCCTAATCTGATATTAAAGTTGAGGGGCTTAACCTTAGGCGTTGTAGTCGCCTATATTTCCAATCTATGTAATTTATTACTATAAGGTTTTCTTTATCCACGTTAAGGAAGCTGCCGGCTTAGGAGTATATATTAAACGAGTTTGATATACGCGCTGTTACGGTAGAAAGAGAGGAACGTAACTGGCTAAAAAAGCCTTTGCAAGTGACATCTGGGCGTTATAGGGCGTACTCGAACTTATCAACGCCCGTAATTGTTACCCGTACCTATTTGCGAAGTGTAACTTTGCTAACATAAACTTTCCCCATCGCCTTTTAACACATTATTAACTTGTCGAGCATTTAATTAAAGACGTTTATTGGTAATTCCTTCTCTTTTTTCTTCGCTCTTATTGTAGTTCATTTTGTGGTAGCTCAATTCATTTAATATTACGTAAGGTGAACGTCGTACTCGAAGTGGCCTTTTATGTTATTGTAAATTTAACAAAACGTGTTAGCGTTAGTCAGTAAGGTCAAGTAATAATCCTTAATGTAACCTGTAAGGATTCCTGGAAATAGTGAATGAAAACTAAAAGTTGGGACTTCTATTCAATTACAAATGTTTAGGAAGCGTATTATTTTAGTGTCGAGGAAATTGTTAGGCTTTTCGTTATACTTTTATATATTATCACAAATTGTGGAAAAGTCTGTTATAAGTTTTTAATTAATGTTAACTATTTTGACAGCTTTTAGATGAAAGTCGTGATAGTTATTCCAGATTTAAATAATGTTTTTTGGTAGTTTAAGCTTTAGAGATTCCGAGATACAGTATTAGGAGTAATTTTTAGTCGCTTGATCCGAGGGGTAAAGTTTTATAATAGGACCTATGGTAGGTTCGCGCGCGTAGGGTAATTTAAAAGGGGAAGGTTTTTCAAGAGTTTTATCGATGAAATTGCTAGGAGGTGATAGGTACTTAAAGGTTTTGTGAGTTTTAACGATCTTAATTCACTGGTGTAAGACGCTAAAGTCAATACTTTTGGCCGTATTAGCGGCCGTTGCTATGGGTGCTCTACCGCCGCTAAGGGCGTACTCTATGTTGTCACGTAAAAGTACTAAACTGCTGAGCAAGTAAATAGATTCCTTATCACCAGTGCAAAAAAAGGTTTAACTTAGCTAAGGCTAAGTTGATAGTCCCCTAAAGCGCGTATATGGGCGTAAAAATCTTTTAAAGCTTTTTCTTTTTCCTTAGATGTCTTGAAGATTGTGATCTTGAGGGCAATCTTTCTATTAGGCCAGTTTGAGGAAAGTTTTTGCCAGTTCTACTAGAATTTAATTAGGAATATAGATACTACGACGTATAACCTCCTTTTTTAACCTGGCCTTAACCGAGCGTTAGATTATATATCACATGTTAAAAGTACAGTAATTGAAAAACTCGCGAAAGTTTTGAAAGGCGCAAGCAACGCGGCTATACTCGTCTCCGAAATCCGTTTCGATAATATACTAGCCGACGTGGTTAATTAATTAGGCCTTAGTTAAAGTTTCGTTAATATCTGTAATCTAAAGTAATTAGTAGTAGTAATTGAAAAAGATTGTTTCAAGGGCTTTAACATTTTTCATGTGTTTCCAATTCGGAGTTATCTTAATGATTTGACTTGTGAAGAGCTTGTAGGGCGAGAGACTTGGTAATCTTAGGCGTTGGGTCTTGGTGGTTTTTGGGCGTGTGGACTTGGCGATTCGGGGCGTATAGATTTGTTATTTTGACGTAAAATCGCGTAAAATCTTGGCGACTTGGTAAAAGGTTGCGTAATATGACTTTTTTATCGTGACTTGGTGTTTTCGCTTAAAATAGCGAACTTGACGATTAGCGTAGCGTGGGAAGTAAAAAAAAAAAATTAGGGCAAAGTTTTGATGTAGAGGGTGAGGGCAAAGTTCGGTGTTAGCAGTAGAGGTCGAAGATTATTTGTTGTTAGTGAAGGGCGAAGGTTGAAAAGTTATTTAGCGTAAGGACTTAGTCGTTTTTCTTGTAGTAATAGTACCCGAAGTAGTATTAACTTCACCGTTTGCCAACTTGCCACACTTTGAGACTTCTGACAGTTAATCTCAACGTCTTTAAGAAATATTAATGAAGATTTATTGGTGTTTTCAATAGCAATACCGTCGCTCCCTCTAAGCTGCCATGAAAACCGATGCAGCAGTAGAGGCCTTTCGCAAGAATCTTTCCTCTACCCCAGCGGTCGTATAACTTAGAGCGTAACTGGAAAGTAGCTTTTTCTTTTAATTAGCTTATCTGTGCTGAACCTAATATATAGGCAAGCACTTATTAGTGTTGGTAGGCCTTAGACGTTACAACGTTTTCGATTTAATTGGTTTTCGAAGTAACAGTAGTAATACAGTAGTCAGATAGTGGATGTCTTGTTCTAGGTTTAGCAGACTGCTAGCCGGTCTGTACAGTAATTGGTATAGCCAATTGCTTGGCCCGTGCCCTAGAGTGAAATGTAGCGTACTGCACTCGACTTACACCCAATGCGGTAAGTCTCCACACAAAGTAATACATCTGCAGTACAGTCAACTTTATTTATAATAAAGTTGACCTATTGCACTGCATGTATTACTACTCCAACAGACGTATTAATTACTTCAATAAATATAATATGATGAATTAACGTTATTACTGGTACGCTTACATCTTTGGAGTAACCAATCCCAAAGGTGTTCCATTTTCACCTTAACTGCAAACAACGTAACTATCGCGCTGTTTGTTACTAATAATTACGTTAACTTACCCCAAGATAACAACGATCCGAACTTTTACGACTCTGATTACGATAATAACGGCTTACTTAAAAATACTAAATGTTGAAAAACTAAATGTAAGTCTTTCTATTAACCGATTAAGGTTTTCTGCCTTAAATTATATTTTTCGAAATGAAAAGTTACTTTATTAAATAAATTACGCAAAATTCGGAAGTTTATTAGTTCGGGAAAATATTACTTGTATGATATTCTTCAACAATTGAAGGATCTTACAAAAACCACCATGAAAAACTATTACATTTACAGTAACGACGATGGTAATAACTACCTTAACACCTGTATAAAAATATTTATCGCGCACTATTACAACCTAAATGCGGCGAAAGCCGTTATATCCCGGTTTACGAGTTTAAAATAAGGTTTTTACGGACGAATTTACGTCTTTTTTCATGCTTAAAAGGCTTTGTTCGCTGAAATGAACGGTATAGCCTGGGAATCCGCCCCTAAACTCGTTATAGTTGAGAAGGTTATCAAATATACGTTAACTAATGCGTTACTTTTACTCGATGAACCTGTGAATTTGAATAAATAAGTTGCCCGTATATAACTTATTAATAGATGATTGAATAAACTTCATACTTAGTATAGTAAAGATAGTTACATTCATAATATCTGTAATGGTGTTTTTATTTATTACGGTGGTAGTAACAACGATACCCGGTTCATAATAGTTAGGAAAATGTTATTATAACCGGCGTAAATACCTTTCCAACTGGTATTGAGCTACTTGTCATTTAAGTTAACTATTTCAAATTTTTCTCTTGTAAAAACCATATTTTATACCTAAGAAACGACGCGAATAATTATCGAATTCGTAAATATTTATTAAATCCCCTGTAACATGAGAATAACTTGAATACTAAAGTTAATATAAATATTTATTTGTATAGGTAAGGTCTTCTTATTCATGCGAATGTAAATGAAGAGTAATCGTAATATTGGTTTTATAGTAAAGATAGATGAATTCAAAAGAAGCATTCAGAGAGTGCACGCCATGGATAGGAGGTTATAAACCTCTCATCTTGGCAGTGGCACTTTTGTCATACACTCTGAAACGCTCCTTCTAGACCGCGCAACAAATGATGCACTCTGCAAAAGTGTAGTCTGCAGCGTAACACGTTATCGTGCACTCTGCAGGAGTGTACCTTACAGTGTAGTACACTGCTGTTTGGCCTATATATAATACCTACAGGGGTACGTAATAATATCTACAACTTTATTTTTACCAACGAACTTATTAACATTCAAGAGGGAAAATATAATTTTCATATATATTCGTGTATGGAAGTTAAAAGGATTATGGTTCTGCTTGTAACTTAACCTTCATTTTTAAATGGTTCCCCGTTTCGAATAAAATTATTTGATAATCCCATTTAACTTATTCACGTTGTGTGTTGGAATAGTACTACATACAGTACAGTAGGTCAACTTTGCTTATAGTAAAGTTGAGTGTACTAAAAGTTGAGTGTATTATTTGTGGATTTACCGAATTAGGTATAAGTTAAGTGCAGTACGCTGCATTTCACACTAGGGCACAGTATAAAGAATTAGCCATACAAATTACTGTGTAAACTAGCTAGCAGTCTGCCAAACCTAGAACAATACATCCATCACTTGTCCAATACAATACTACTATTACTTGGACCACGATTCTAATCGACAATGTTATAACGATTTAAGGATCTACTAACACTGATTAGTGCTTATTAGGTTAAGAATATATTATCTAAGTTAAAGAAAAAGCTACTTTCCGGTTATTACGCTTTACTTTAGTGTCAAGGTAAAGGAAAGATTTTTTTCGAAAGACCTTTATTACTGTATAGTCTTTACGGTAGTACGTAAAAAAAACCTTTGAGATGTACAATTCCTACGACAGACTATAGGTAGCGATGGTATCGCTATTAAAAACACCAAAAATTCTTCATTAACCTTTGTTAAAAAAGTTAAGATTAACTGTCAGAAGTCTTAAAGTTCGGTAAGTTTGCAAACAGCTAAATCAGTACTACTATGGGTGCCACTACTGCAACAAAAACGACTAAGTCCCTAAGCTATACAACCTATAACAACAAACGACCATCGACCTTACACTTTACACTGAACCTTTGCCACTATTGCACTCTTTTCACTTTCCCCACAAAAACTTAATCTCTAAGATCGTTGACCTGAGCGAAAATACCACAAATCGCTAAGTCGCACCAAAAAGGCCACTTCACACGACTCTACGTCGAATCGCCAAGTTTCCCACGCGACTTCACGCCAAAACACCAAGTATTTTACACTCAAAGATCACTAACTCCTTTATCCTACGCAAACTAGCACGTCAAGATAACTACCGCAAGTTATCGCCTTAAAATCATCACCGACCCTGCTAGTAAAGAATCAATTGAGGCTCTCGGATACTTTTTTACCAAGCACTATAACTACAACCTTTGGAGATAAGACATTAATAAAGACTTAACCGAGAAACACCTCACCAACTTCGTCGGCTACTATATCATTAAGTACTACAATATTAATAATTCTAACAATGTATTTATCAACTTCTGTAACCTCTTTAACCAATAAACAATAGATATATGAACTTTGATTTAACAAGGGGTTAAGATAGAAATTCAAGTAGAATTTAAGCGATAAGTGGTTTATTTCCCAGTTGAACGCAATATAAAATTAATACAAGAACTCTTTGATATATCATAACTTCAAAAATACCCTTAAGACCTATACCCTAAGGAAAAGGATGTTAAGGAGCCTCACCGCCCTTACACGAGATTTAGGGGACCTCTCTTCTACCTTTAGCTAAGTTAAGTTTCTTTACGTATCAGCGACGAAAAATCTGTTAACCCATTCGGTAGCCCGACAACACTACGTAATAGCACGGAGTACGCCCTTAACAGTGGCAAAGCACGTAAAGAAAAGTCTATCAACACGGCAAAAGGTATTAACGTCGGTACTTTATACCAGTTAATTAAGCAAAATCGTTAGGTATCCTTAAACTCTTAAATACTTATCTCCCCCTAGCAACTTAATTGAAAAAAACTCTTAAAAACCTTCTTACGGCAGGTTTACCTACACGCGAAAGCCCATTACAAGTCTTACTATAAAACTTTACCCCTCGGGCCAAGCGATTAGTAATTACCCTTAATACCATTCTTCGGAGATTTTAAGGCCTAAATTAACAAGAAAAACTAATTAAAACTGAAATAACTATTTCAATTTACTCTTAAAACCTGTCAAAATATTCAACATTAATTATAAGATATTTACAGACTTCGCTAAAATCTAAAAAGACGTGAAAAAGTATAATGAAAAGCTTCACAGCTTCCTTGACATTGAAATAATACTCTTTTTAAACATTTGAAAGTATATGAAGGTTCCCTTTTTACGTTTTTAATCACTATTTCCCGAAATCCTCATAAGGCATACCAAAAACTATTACCTAACCCTCCTATTCGAGATACCAACTTCCGTGAAATCTACGATAATATGAAAAGTTACTTCGAATACGATGTTTACCTCGCCTAATATCGTACAAACTGGGCTACCACGCGGTGAATTATAATAATAAAGAAGAAAAAGGAGGAATTACTAATAGATATTTTTAATCGGATGCTTAACAAGCTAATATTATGCCAACAAACAATGGGAAAAACTCATGTTAGTGAAGCTACACTTTGCGAATAGGTACGAACAGCAGTTACAAATATTGATGAGTTCGAATACGCTTTATAACGCTCAAATACTACTTGCGAAGGCTTTTTGAACCAGTTGATTTTTCTCTCGCCACTATAATAACGCGTATAAGAAACTAGTTTAGTATATACCTCTAAACCGGCAACTTCACTAACTTAAATGAAAAAACCATACGGTAATTAATTAAGTTAATCGCAAATACGGCTACTGGCACCCCCAATGACTTAAATCTGGACTACCGGCTACAAAATAAAGGTAACAACCACATTAACGCTAATAAAACCAAAGTTTAGACGGACTTATCGACCGTGAATATTATCGTCGAAATAATAGTAAAAGATATTGGATATATATTAAGTTTAACTAATAATTAACTCGGTACCCCTCTTCCGAACGAAATAATAGAAAGTTAATGTATTATATTTAGTACTTTACCACTTTTAAACAAGATTATTTAGATTAAATCATTGACTTCGAGGGTAACAAGTCAATTAACGACGATGATAGCCCTAAGTAAATCAAGTGATATAAAGATACTACTCTATATACGGCTTAGTAACTAACCGACTACGCTTTCCTATATTGTTTAGGTGGTAAAAACCCTTACCCTTACCTTAACTAAACTCCTTACCCTTTTTATAACTTTAACTTTCGCGATCGTTACGCAGATTACACGTTTTAAGGTACTATATCAAACGTAAGAGCAATGAGTTATTTAATAGGAAGCTATTCATAGTACGTAATTCTATACAGAGAAAGCGCTATATTTATTAAAATTAATCATAACAATATCAATAAAGCTAAAGTTATCTTTGAATCAGGCGAATGACTATTGTTACTAGAGATAACAGTAGTTTAAATTATTATGAAAGTATTTACGTTTAACATTCTTAAAGCCCCTACGACTTTTTAACTTAGTTTATGGGATATAAAGACTCTTGGCGTTATCGTCGACGTCAATGTAGACGAACTGCTCAAGAACAGCTAAAAGTTTCCCCTTGTCTTTGAGTAAGGCTACCTATATTTTTTTAAGGCCTGAAAGCAACGGTTTTAAACCTTGCGGAGTCAGAAATACGTTCATTACAACGGCGATTTATCTATTTAACTGTAAATAGGATATATAAAATCTTAAAGTTTATCGGGTATAAAAATAAGGAATATTTTGTTTTAAAAGCTATTGAAAAACTTGACCATTATTGCCAAACGTATACCCAAACCCTCTCAAAGTTTAAATTTATACTAAAAGACGACGAAGATTTCAATTATAAGACTTTCGTCGATATTTTTTACTTAAATAATTAGCCTATTCTTTGCCTCATTAATTCCGTAAACTTTTTTTTCTGTGTTAAGTTTCTCAAGTTCCTTTCGGAAAAAGATATCTGGGAAACGTTCAGGATGTTATGGATTAACACCTACCTCAGTTTACTTAAAGTCGCTGCTTACGATACCGGTATTAACTTTATAGCGTCAGAGCTTCATGAAAATACCAAAATAATAGGTATCTAGTATAAATAGGTACTTATAAAAACTTATTGGAGTATTGGAAAGATAAAAAAGGAATACGTAATACTTCAACAAACCTATAAATATATTTACGTTGGAGACTGAAAGCTTTACGGATTCGGAGACACTCCTATATATAGCAGTAAAGGGCCTGAACAATACTGTGGGTCCTGACGATCTAGTGCCAACGCTAATGATCTTTAAAGCTTACCTATACTTAACGAGTAAATCTCCGCCTTCGGCAAGCACTTAAAAACGTATTACGGCTGACGGAAAACCTTGGAGGGAGTTACGAAAATAATCGACACGCCGCTAAATTAATAATACTCTCAATACTAGGAATGGCTTAATAATGATCGATGTATTTACTTTTTCATCCTAAAGTGAAGTTTTCGTTTTGCGGAAGGGGGAAAAATAGAAAGGCCCGTATAAAATATTAAGTATCGCGAATTTTGAAGTGGTTATTAAAAATGCTAACGGTCTTGTATTTTTCCGAATTACTTAGGTTAAAACTTATATTAGAGCTACTAATAATAAAGACCTTTAAGCCAAACAACTAAAATAACACGAACCTCCTTTACCCGTTATCGACAAACCTATGAAACGCCGCCGGTGCGGATGACTCCCGAAAAAGAGAAACGTTGAAAAAAAGGAATATAAACCGTGCTGTATCTATAATACTATTTAGGTAAAAAGGAAAAAAAAGAATAACGAAGACTTGGTATTAAAGTTTCGAATATAAGGGATTATCAAGATTTTCAACAAAATTTTTAAGGAAAGCAATAAAGTTGAGATTAATGGCTTATTAATTCGAGGGGTTATATAATTGGTATCAAAAATAGATTTTAATACTTGAAATCTAATCGCTACGATTTTTAAATAGAAGATTATCTACGAGGTTAAAGGCAAGATAACGGGGCGATTGTACAAAAAGTAACGTTTAATAGTTTCAAAATACGGAGATGATGATATAAATTTGATTTTTACATAGTCGCCAACGATTCAGAAAATAAATTAACGTTTAGTGATTACTTTAGTAATAAGTTTGTTGGCTAAAATTAAAGGAAATTTTACGTTTAACAACCGTAATATAACACAAGTCTAGACGTAATTAGTAACGGATGTATGACGAATGATATTGCTAAAATTAATATGGGAATTACTTAACATTTACCCCTTGGGGATGGTAATACAATATATTAGGCGACTATATCAATTAGCTGAAACAGGCGTTTATTAGTTGCTAATTTACCAGTTACACTTTAAATTACAACTAGCGATAAAGTTGTTAACGTACGACTAGTATATGTTAGTAACGTAGGAAAAGGATCTCAACATGGTAAATATGTAAACTAACGATACCCATTTCGTCGAAACGGCTGGCTTTGTGGTATTGAAATAGCAGGTGATCAAAGACTTTAAGCTTTGGAATTATAAGCTGATAACGATGTTAATGGAAAGTAATTAACTTAACTTTAATAAATATTTAATCCGTATATTTAGTATTGATACCGGCCTTAACTTCCGCTAAAAACTCTAAGGTACTATTTTAACAATAATTAACAAAATGAATAAAGTTACGACTTAACCGCACTTAAAAAAACGTATCCATAATATTTATATTGTCGCATTATGCTAACCGAAAGACTTTTACTACCTTTTTATCGTAATATAAATATAAGACCCCGCATATAAAGACTTTAACCGGTTAAATAAAAAGCTTAAATAGAAAATGCTAAATTTGAACCTAGGGATTGATATAGTTTTGATCGATTTATCAAAGGTTAAATTAATAATCTTTACGAAAAGGTCCTTCATAAATAACACCAACTTATTTTTACAAATGGGCTTTTTAATAACCTTCGTCAATAAAGATAGACGGAAAAGCCCGTTTAGTATGATCGGTAACTTAATTTACTAAACCTCCGCTAAGTATAAAAGAATTACACGAAATATATTAACTTCGACGTTTTACGATATCATAATAGGCTTTAACGTATGCATTCCATTATAAAGAACCCTTAAGTATATTACCAAGCAGTCAAAGATTACTTTGATCCCGGTAGTAATTTATATCAACCTAAGAAGCCTTTTCGAAATCCTTTCGAAGTTCGATATTATTAGGAAACAAATCCAGATAATCGACGTAATAGCACTCCTTAAAACCTACAAAAAGGGGGAGATTAATAAGTTCCGATAAATTAACGATAAAGTTAATACCGCAAGTACTATCCTAGAAAGGTTTGTGAATAATAACAGGTTAAGTATACGTATTAAGGGTTACATTCATAGGACGCCTGGCAAACCTAAATTATGTGCTAGCGACTAGGGGTATACAGGCAAACTCAAAGATTTCCAGGGAATTAACGATACGAATCTTTTTAATTAGCACGGCTAAAATTGTGGCTGAAAAAGGATTGTGGCGGAAAACCTTTTTATAGAAGTTGATAAACTCGGACCTTGAAGCAACGGAGCAATTAAGATCAAATGGGGTCAGTTTTCATAAAATTAGGTGTAAATCAATATTAAAGTCGACTGTAATTAACATGGTTTTGGCTAGTTAACGAGGAAGAAATTTATTAGTAACCGGAAAAGATTGGTTAGCTACACTGGCGAGCGCGCACATACTAAAAAGCCGACAGTGCTAGAATAGTACTACATATAGTACAGTAGGTCAACTTTACTTACAGTAAAGTTAACTGTACTGCAAGTTGAGGGTATTATTTATAGAATTACCGAATTTGGTATAAGTCGAGTATGGTATGCTGCACTTCACATTATAGAATAGGCCAAGCAATTGGCTATACAAATTACTGTTCAGACCAGCTAACGGTCTTCCAAACCTAGAACAATACATCCACCAGTTGACCAATGCAAAACTATTGTTACTTCAACCACGATTCGATTCGACAACATTGCAATAATCTAGGACCCTACTAACATGGTGGTAAATAAAGGTTATAAATGTAAAAATATTACGAACAAGTAGATTACCCGTTGATTATAGTTATCGCGTATTTTTATTCCATACTAACAATTTATTAAATTTACTAGTTACTTGTTTAAAATTTACTCACGAATTACTTCTTTTATAACATATTTATACATTCATTTCGATTGATACTAATATAGAATTGAAGATTATATTATTCCTCACTTTAATACAACCTTATTTTTTGTAAATACTAAATAAAATACAAATTAGTAACTTACGCTGCTCCGATGTATATATTGTCTTTAGGGCAAATGAATAATTACCATGTATAGAAGCGGAGATTTGTATAGATATAAAAGTTACGCAAGTGCGTTAAAACAATTAATTTCTATGTTATACTTCGCAATGCTTTGGAAAATCCAAAACATTACTTTTCGATTAGCCGCCGTTTTCATCGAAAATATAAATAAAACATCAACTTTAAAGCTATCCGTTACTATTAACGACAAATTACCCGATAAAATTGAAAAATTCGCGACCTTATTTAACAAAACCTTAAGGTATAAATTACACACTTATTGTTGCGAAGTTAATTGGAATATTAATTTTTAAAAAGACAATTAAATTATCTTTTAAATGTCCCTTGTGGCTTATCAAATGACATGTTGTAGAAAAACCTTCTGGTATAATGAAAAATAGTAACCAAGGTATTAAATCAAAGTTATAATCGCACCAATAACCATTAAAAAATCCTTTTGAATTTTTCGTTAAGAAACCCGAGAGATGTTTACACCTTTATATCTTTAATAGAGTAGCAACTCAACGTTATTAGGAGAACTGACCGTTAATATATTCCCCTAATTAAGAAAAAAAAAAAATTCACAAGTAAAATGGTTCAAAAAACTCGATTTCAAAATCTTTTTCCATTACCATCTTATTAAATAAAACGACGAATAAGAAATTAATTCCGTATAAGTTTTAGGATTTTGAAGCAACTGGTTATTCTTTTCGATTCATTCAGTATATTGACTTCCTTTTAACAATATATTAATAATTCCATAATTTTATTCATCGATAGTGATCATTCTATTTACCTCAATGATTTTTCAATATATTAGCACGATATTGTCGATAATCATAATATTATAGTTAAATCAGTACTAAATGGATACAACACTATTAATATAAACTTTGATACATCCAAATATTATTTTGTCGTTTAAAATAATATGTCTTTGGGTTTTTTTTATTGAAGCTGAAATCCGAATATATATAAACCTAGAGAAATTACGTGTTATCCATGAGGAGAGGACTCCTAAGTTTTTATCAGAGATACAGAAGTTTCTCAATTTTTCTTAATTATACCAATAATTTATTCAAAACTTCTTCACAATCGCCGGGATTTTAATTCTGTCAATCATAAAAAGCGTCGGTTTCCGTTCAAAGCCGAGAAGAAAAAGCTACTTTCGAACGATATAAATGTTCCTTCCTCTACAAGCCAAATTTCATCCAATAAAACCTTAACCAAAAAACTTTGTTCAAAAGCCTATTAGTTCAGTTGAGACTTAAAGGAAAATTTAATTCAATGCGAAGATCACATCTTAATCCCAATGATGTATTATTTTCATCATTTGTTCCTTGATAAATACAAATACAAAATCCACCACAAAAATTGAAAAATATGATAAATTGATTAAAATCATAAAAACCGGAGTTTCGGGATATGACCCCTTTGTTTACTAGTTTTATTGACCGTAAAAATTTGAAATACTTTAAACTCATCCAACTATTTTTCGAACTACAAGTCTATTAGTCGGTATGTCTTTTCCAATTCCATCTTAAATTAGTTGATAATGAAAGGGTAAATTAAATACAGCCTGATACACTATTTAGACGAAATCAAGATATTCCCAAAGGCCCTTCCGACCCCCACTTGTTAAGCTGGGATTTACAGCTCCTATACCACGAATAAGTCGCTTTTTAATCGATTCTACGCATACATGTCTTCCGGTTATCTATTTATAACGAATCAATTCCGAAAGGTTACAAACCTTTTACTAATATCGATCTTTGAAGTAAACAGGACGCCGTTATCAACCAAAACAACATTTAACTCCATCTAATTCATGTAATACGTATAGGCAACCAGAGTTTTTCTACCAATATTCGTATTAACGACGACCAAATATTTGAATTCTTGATTTCGAAATATTCAATGAACTATAACAACATTTTACAACCCCATAAATGTCTTTAAATTCCCGTTTGAAATCTGTTTATCACCGTGAGAATTCAAGTTACATACAATTCACTTTTTACTAGCTACTCGGATCTCTATTTTACTATCATTGTTCTATCCAAAACTTTCTTTGAAATCGGATTACACCGTACGATCCGATACTTTAATTGAAATTACAATATTTATGAGCGAACAATGTATTAACTATATTATCGGAAGGAACTTTTTCAATACCTACTAATTTTCTAATGGCTTTAAAACAATCTCTCAATTGACTTTGAAGTCGACTTTCTTTAAAAACTAACTGATGATCCAAGTTAACTTATAATTATTACGAATCCTTTAATCGAGGCTGTCACTCAAAACGTAATTGATATCATAAAATTATAAACTTATATGAAATAATTTCTTAAGTTCTATTAATAATTTCACAATTTTCCTCACACTATTGTTGATAACATAGGTTCGAATTGGATTAATAGGTTTCTAAATTACCTTTTCCACTTAAAAGCGGTAAATTGACACCTTTGCACCGTATTTAATCCTGAGAAAAATAATACTACTGAAAGCTTTAACTACAAGATTTTTATATATCTATATTCCTTTATTGTTTACGTAAAATTTGATTCAAACCGTTCATTACCAAATTACCAATTACCAGTAAATAATGAGGATATTATTACTATTGGTATTAACCTCTTCTATATAATATACAGCTACTACGTTAACCTTATACAACCTGTCAAATATTTACTTATTCCAACTACAAAACAACGTATCAAGGCCAAGAATTTCGTCTAATGTATTCGTAATACTACGAAATTCGTATAAGCCGTAATAACGGTTACCTAATGGCGTATAAAGGGATACTCTAATAAATACCGTTCTCCTAAGAAACGGTTGAGGATCGGGGATAATTTTAGTATTTTTTTAGAATCACAAACTAGATCAATTTCAAAAATAATGAAAATAGAGTTGGAATAGCAGTCAAATGCAATACATTCTAGTCAACTATACTTACAATTAGTTGATTGTACTAACTGAAAATTGACTGCAGTTTGTGGAATTAACTGCAAGTGTAATGCAATATGTGTCCACTTCAAAGTAGGTCACGACCTATAGAATTTGGTCATACAAATGAGCGTAAAAACCGGCTAGCGATCTTCCAAACTTAAAACTTACAACTAACAACTAATTTCAATACAGCATCAGTTACTTCTACCACAGTGATTCGAATCAACTACGTTGCAACGATAAAATCCTACCAAAACTGATTGGAATTATTAGCTTAAGTATAGATAATATAGGTAAAAGAGAAAGCTACTTTCTTATTGCGCTTGGTAATTGCGTAAAGTAAAGGGAAGATTCTTACGAAGATCCCTTTTCATTACGCCTGATATTCATAGGGAGCAAGAAGGAAGATTTTTCAAGTACGCCTGTTATTTATATGGGCTTGGAAAGTGGCGACGGTATTTCTAGTACTAAAAACACTAAGAAATCCTCATGAAAACTAGTTCTAGAACAAAAGACGTTAAGAAGAATCGCCCAAAAAGATTCAAAGTTCGTTAAGTTGATAAACGGCTAACTTAATACTATTATAGCTATTACTATTACAGGTACTACTATTACAAATAGAAAAACAACTAAGTCTTACGAATTTTTAACTATAAATACCAACTTTGATGGTAAACCTACAACCTACTACTCTATACCACATTTTTCCCCCTTATAACTTTCAAACTTCACCACAACAGCTTTAAAATGCGGTAAAATTGATACCGTTACCGACCCCATCATGAAAAAATCAATTGAAACCCTTAAAAGTATCTTTACAAAACGTTACGATGAAGACCTTTAATTTACGAACTCTAACAAAAATTTCACCCCTAAATACCTTACTAATTACATTAGAAACTTCATTCTCCACATAAATCATAACCATTAAAACTCTGTTATCGATAAATTTTACAATTATACTAAATATATCAAAAATTGGAGTTTAAGTAAATGAAAGAAAACAGATAGGTGGTTTCAAGTAAAAATAAGGGATAACCTACGTAAACTTAAATTCCTACTACTACTAAAAGTCGGAAAAGACGGTAACCTAGCAAAAACACTATACGAATACGCCAATAATCCTTAATAAATACATAGAAATAAGGGATAAGGTAATACTAGCAACGATACCCCCTAACGCCCTCAAATGCACTTCCAAAATCAAGCCCAAACCTATATTAATTTCTCAACCCTTTCAGACAAAGTTCTAAACGTATGAATATTAGTATATATAAGAAACTAATTATCATATACGTCAAAAGCCCTAAAATCCACCAATTAATTAATCTAAAACCTTAATATATATCTTGATACTAAAAGGAGTATTACTTAATACCCCGCAAAAATCACCAAATTCTTCCAACACAAACCACTTAAAAGGTCCAATTTTAACAACTAAATTAAAACATAAACGGCTTTACGCGCGAGTTTATTATAGGTATGATAACTGTTCTTTTTCTGCTAAACTGAAGTAAAAATAACTACACTACCTTCCTTATCCACCAACAGCTTTTATAATGCCAGTCGAAAAATATAAAAGGTCTTTAAAATCAATAAATCAATTGTCTCCTTCGAAATATCCCCATGGAAAATACGCGTTACGCGGTAATTACCATATTCGTTGAAATTTAGGGGAAAAGAAATAATATAAATATAAGCCATAAAACCTCCTCTACATTAAGTCACTCCTATTTTCTAACATTTGCCGTTAAATAAGGGTTAAACTACTAGGTTTTCACTCGTTATTTACCAATACTTTTGCTGGCTAAGCCGAGAATAACTACCTTAAGTACTTAACGAATTACTCTTTTTCCCAAGAAATCTATGAAAATATTTAAAGTTACTTCGAATGAGATATCGATCTCGTCTAATACCAAAAATACCTGAAACATTATCAAGCAGTCTTATTTACTGGATTATAAAGAAATAGAAAAAAATTAAGTTCTTTAATTAAATGTTTCATTAACTTATGCTTTACTAACAAGTCATGAAGAATGTAAAATTGGGGGTGGGAATATTACGCCAATTGATTCGAAAAGCCGTTACGAGTTATAAAAAGTTTGAATACACCCTTTAATACTCTGAAGCTCCATACAAGGGATTTTTTAACTAGTTATGTTCCTAGCTTACGGCCATAATAACTCGAGTTCCGAATTCAAATGGTATATACTCCCAAAATCTAAAATTTAACAACGACGAAAAAATCTCTTTCTACGCTTATTATATCGACAGAAAGTATTGAAGGCTCAACTAGTACGGTTAATAAAAGGTACGGATATAAAGCTGTCAGAAACACGCTGTACAATGAATTAAATATTCAAATTAGCTAAATAAATTTACTTGAAACGCCAAAGATTATTGGACTTGCAGTAAACTAGGGTATGGATCAATACACTATATTTTTATAGAACCTAATTTAAAGTAGGTGATATAATATACTTAATTACTCTCCACTCCTAATTAGGACTACGATTTGTTTGTTGAATACTTTAAAAAGAAGAAGATCAAGGATGAAGAAAATCAACCTAAGGTTATCGGTTAGCATAAAAATACTGGCACCGGTCTAAAAACAACGAAATAATTTGCCTACCTCGTTTTTTCGTATAGTCTGACAGGTAAAAACCCCTATCGCTGTTATGTCGACAAATATCCTAGCCTTACGTACCTATTTACTATTTTCAAATGTTATATAAAGCAGGTCTTTTAAGGTATTATGTCAAATATTAGGGTAATACAGTATTTAATATAGTGTTATAATAGTAGTATTTGTAGTGTATGTATAATTTTGTGCAGGTCTACTATATTGGCCACTAAATCAGTATAGTATGCGCCTACTTCACACTAGTGCACGGGCCAAGCAATTGGCTATACAAATTTCTGCGTAGACTGGCTAACGGTAGGTCAAACCTAGTACAACACATACACCACTTGACTACTACAATGTTACTGTTACTTCGACCAATCAAATCGACAACATTGCAACGTCTAAAGCCCTACCAATACTGATCAGTTCTTATTAGGTTAAGTACAGATGAACTAATTAGAAGAAAAAGATACTTTCTGGTTACACTATACATTAACAATGGCGGTTGGAGTAAAAGAAAGATTTTTGCAAAGGATCTTAACTGCTGCATCAGTTCATACGGCAGTAAGTATAAAAGAATTTTAGGCTGTATCGTTTTTCATGACAGCTTAAAGGTAGAGATGGTATTGTTATCAAAAACACCAAGAAATCTTCACCAAAAATCCTTCTTAAAGAGCGTTAAGATTAACTATTAAAAGTTTCAAACGATAAGTTGGCAAACAGCTAAGTTATTACTACTAAGGATGTTATTACTGCAAGAAAAAAGACTAAGTCCCTACGTCAAATAATCTACAACATCAAACGAACTTCTACCTTACTCTTTACTTCAAAAATTTACCCTTGCTTCACTTTCTTTACTCCCTTTTCAATAATTTAATCGTCAAGATCGCTTCTCTTATCAAAAGATGTTATGAACTCAGGCTATTAGCCATTGAGTCTATAGGTTATGTGATTGTGCATGTAACGGAATATGCAGTACCCGATCCGAGCCCGGTTCAAGCGTAGACTGGGCGCGGTCTATATACGGCACGTACGAAGGCACGCGACGAGCTAGGTATTAGCCATGCCAATAAGTCCTACACGAAGGTTTACTATGAAATTTTTTCATTTTTCGCCTCTATATCAATAATAAACCCTAATCATGGATATTAATACATACCCTCATAGATAGTATACATAGGGCAAGTAGCAGTGCACTGTATTACAGGATGCACTCCTGCAAAGTGTAAGATAACGTGTCACTACAGGCTGTACTCATGCGAGATGCAAAGTGCTCTATGCATGGATCGGTTTGGAATGGCTATACCAAGACCGAACGGCAATACGTGAAGAGGTCTAAAGTAGTACGCTTCTAGTAAGGACTTATAAACCCTTACCTATGGTGTGCATCTCTAAATGGTTTTTTGAATCATTGTTTTTTACTATAATAATACCAATCTTACGATTACTTTTTCAAATACCTGATTTTACGTAAATAGGATTTAAACCTTACCAATATTAATTAATAACCGATTTGGTCAACTACAAATAACTTAGGAAAAAAGAGATAAACATACGTAAAATACCTATAGCGGAATACTATAACGGTCCTAATTGTTTGTGTTTTAACACTTCGTTTTTACGAGAATTACATGCCGACATATAAAAAGATTATAAAAATTATATAACCTTAAAAAAAATAACTTCAATACTATATTATTCATCCTTGTTTGGTGTTTTATCTATTGAAAGCCTCGTTACACTATGATTAACCCTTATTTGGCATTTTAACGTACCTGGGCATTTTTTAGAAAGCATCTTATTATTTATTAGGCCACGTAAGCTAAAAACTACCAAGTTTCGAAAAGTTTAGTTAGGACATATTCGACTTTCAATATTTTCACCACTTCCTTAATTTAAAAGAGGTTATGACATACCCATTCGAACCGATCGCTTTACTTAAAGCTATTACGTATGATATAACCAAACCGATCACTTTACTAAATTCAATTATAGAATGATAATCCGAAATGACTACTAAATACAAGATAAAATAATATACCTCCCTTTAATCACACCTTTTATTTGCCTTATTCATCTTATACTTCCTTTGCTTTATTTGCATTCCCGCGTTCGCTTTACGTATTTTAAATTTAGTTTTTACAAAATTTAAGTTTTCGTAACGATTTGGCTAACGTAACGTCACTGAACGCAAACAAAACTAATTTGAAACGCCCACCTGGTTTGTAATTACGTTTTATTTGTAGTTTGAAATTTATTTATATTAGTAAATATTAATAAGATCCATTTTCATTCCTTTTAACTATTTCATTTACTTTGTATTGAGAACATATTACCATAAACGTTAGAATCCAAACATGCACGACTTTTATTAAGACGCGAAATTACTAATTTGAACATTTTTGATATATTAAGTACGTATAGCGACCACCTTAAAGCGCTTAAAGTTATGACCTCAGAACTAATATTACTAAAGGAAGTTAACGCCAACTTCGACCTCTTAATCAAAAATATAGGAATTAGAAAGGCTATATTATACGAAATCGACCTAAACTTTTGGGACAATACCATTAATTCTCTAGTTAAAAAATTCGACCCATATATGGTAAACAAATAGATTTTGGCCGTTATATTCCTTTACTAACAAGAGAAAGCCTAGGAACTTAACTTTCTAGATAATCTTGATAAAAACCTTTCGAATTGGACGTTAGATATGTAACAAATAGTAAACTCTACAATTACCAAAACCTTACGAATATAAATACGAATTACAGGTATTAATACCCTAAGGGATAAAAATGAACGACTTGTAAAATCCTTAATAGAAACGGTATAACTCGTCGATATACCAGTTTACAAAAATAAAAATTTATACCTAACGAGATTTATAAAGGATATTACCTTACGGAACAAAAGAAACTATTGTTGAAATAACGAGGATGAGGCGTAAATGACCTAGTTTAATACCTATGCCTTAAGTCAGGAATAGAGACTTCAAGGAAAAAGAACGACTACAATCCTTATCTACTACGCAAGTATAATATACCCCTACGCCGATATATACTATAGAATAAAACCGAATACTAAACTACTCCCTAAATATTGGAAACGGCCCAATCGGCTATAGCGAAAACGGCTGGAATACTGAAAATGACCCGATAGATTACGGGAGGATCGGCTAGAATATAAAGAACAACCCGATCTAGGATTTGATGGGGAGTGTAAAATACTAATACGTACCTTATAAATTGATACCTGTAAACTACGACCCTGACCGAAATCTTTTATCGTACTGCTTCCCTATAAATAAAAGCAACTCTACAAAATTACCCAACTTTATTAGGCTGTAGGATAGTAATGATAATTATAACGGCTAACTATGCTATGTACTTAATAATGAAATACTCGTTCTGCTTAATACGTCTAGAAAAAATCGATAAAAAGCTATTTCAACTTTATGTTATTTTACCCAGTATTCTTTTCGGGTAGGCTAAAAAGTGATATATGTACTATTTCACTTAGGTGGATATATTTGCGGAGTATTATAACCGCCTGAAATTCTACTTCGATATAAAAATTAATTGCGAACTTTATGATAGGGACTAACTCGCGCGACTTGAAAATTCGTAGAAAACCAATAGGAAAACTCCGATAAAAACCTATAGGAAATCCTTACCGCCTTACTGGCTAAGTATCGGAAGTATTAAGCGGCATTTGAACTGGAATATAAAAGCTATAAATTATTTATCCAAACAATAACAAAAGCCTGCTACAGAAACCTGGATTTCAACTTTATACTTTTTAAACCGGAAAATGATTTAAAGACCTTTTATACAAGATTTAAAACATCTTTTAATATCTTTATACGCTGATAGGTAAACCTCGAATTAACATTTGTAATTAAAAAGACTAAAAACAACGTCGAAATTACTAAAGTAACCCTCATCGAAATTATTTATTATATCCTAGATGAAGGTTCTAAAGTATACCCAAGGTAAGGTAATCGCACCAAATATGGTTATTAAAAAAAGATATGAAGAAAATAAAGGGCAAAATAGCTATAATCGAAGACGATGTTACAAATAGGGATAATACGTACTATGACCGTAGTAATACCAATGAAAAGGTATATTAAACCCTGTAAATATATAAAAACGTTATATCGTTTACGTAAATTCGGCTGTTAATTTATGAACTATTTTGCTTACAAGTAAATTCGGATTAAATTATAATTTTAGGCCAATCATACTTTTAAGGATCAGATAATAACGAATTCTGCAATATGCGTAACCAAATACGAAGGCATAAATAATGGATTGAATGTTTACTTTTACGAAGATATATTCGGAAAAGACGACTTTAAGTTTGATAATACCTACCTGTCAGCCTACGACGATAGAAACGCCTAATGTATCTTTAACGGCTTGTAAAACGCCTCTTTTATATATATTACAAACCTAAACTATATAAACTAAGTTCTTAATACTCATTCAATGTCGTAATTCACATTTTTAAATATAGAAGAAAATAGGTTCCAAAGCATTATACCTAATACTGGCGTAGTCGAAATCTTAACTGCTGGGAAGTGACAATTCGACATATTTGCGGGAAAGTTTCTAAAATTTTGATTAAACCGAATAGAAAAACATCGAGAAGTTCTATTTGGTAAAAGCAAAGCATCTTCGCTTGATACAGTCGTTATAAATACGCGTTTCGAACTGGTTAAGTTTTAAGTAATAGATTTTAAAATAATATTTTAACTTTCGTTGGTTGATATGAATAAGTTCGAAATTAAGTTCCGAAATGAGATGAAACAACTCATCCGCGCCTTAAATAATATATTCGAACCTCTTAGACTTAAATTCGGCTATTATGGTTTCTCCCTGACGAATGTACAATTAAGTTTATATACTTGACTTAGCCTTAATGTCGGACTTTATACCGACAATTCGGATACCCAATTGTAAAACGACTTTTACGTTTGCTTTACGTCGTAAACTACACGGATATAGGAAAAGACGTACTCGAAGTTATCGAAAGGTTTTGCTACAAGTACCAGCTATACTGATAGGCTCTATAACGGTTTAAATTCCGCCTTTAAAACGATGTAAACTTTTCTTACAAGGTAATTATTGATATTATATATCTAAATCACTAATCGATTCTCTACGCTGTGAACGCGGTAACATCATTTTAAGCCAATACATGTAAACGAAGCGTTTTCGCTATAAACTATTAAGACGCTTAAATAAACGATTTGCCTAACGTTTACTTAAGGCCCCTTAATTGGATTATATATAATATTAAACCGGCTTTCGACTAAACTGATTAATGTATTAAATCTCGGATAACCAGTGATAAATGTAAATAAATCTTAATAAAATCTTTCTAAAGTATTGAAAAATATAAACCATATTATAAACTACTTCAAAAGCGTATATATTGTTATTAAAATAAATTAAAGGGTGTTAGGCTTCAGTAATCCATCCTTAAAATAATGGTTAACTCCGTTAATAACACTTTGAACCTTAGTATGCATATTCTTATACTTTTCTTCTTTAGTGCCTACCCAAGAATTTACACAGACTTTACCTTATTACTGTATATAATATAGAAGGCCAATATTATACCTAAAGTTATAGTTGAATTACGATCCTAACAGGCAAAAACGATGTATTTAGGGCGTTGTCTATGAAAAATAACCCACTTAAAACTGACGTTTTAAACTTATCATTATAATTTGAAATTTTAATTCAGAAAAAAAAAAGATAGATAAATTGACCTTTAGTGGATTAATGGGTTGAAGGGCTATGATATATTCGTTCACCTGCTAGACGGAATAAATTCGTTTCGATAAATAATAGTACGCGAATACAAAAACAATGTAGAGAAAATCAATCTAGATTACCAAAGCGAATAAAACCACCCGTAAAATATTACCTAAAATAAAGAGTTTAAACCGAATATAACCACGATCATCCCTTCGAAATACGATTTCAGACCAACCACTTTAAAAAAGATTGGGCTATTTATACCAAATCCAATAGAACCTCGCCGCCGAAGGTGCCCCTTCAGTTCGAAAATCCAAAAATACCTTCAAAACTTTATTACGGATTCCTTTATTACATAAAAAGAAGTAATAAACCGCGAACTTAACCTAAGCCTTTGATACAAAATTATTATTACCACCTTAATTACCTTATTCATATAAATTACCCAAACGAAAATTTTCAATTTTAATCGATTAAAATATATTTCGTTTTAATTGTTTCAACCCAGTTATTTACGGTACCTACAGGATTTTCACAGCCCACCACGTATACGAGGTTAAGAATAGAACCGGAAAACCTTATAAAAAGATTAGTTTAGTTTTTAAGGTATATAACAACGAAGATAAAAAGAATATTATAATTTCATCACCTTTATTACAAAGGGTTAATTACTGTTTCATTTTTATACTCCCAGCCTCTCTTACCGGACTATATAACCTATATATTGAATTTCGAAATATTACGTAAATATATACCCAATTTCAATAACGGTTTGAATAACGTATTTATACCGACATACTAAAACATATCGGATAATACTACTCATTTGAAACGATTTTATGTATTATGAAACCGTTTTAAGGATTAACTAAATCCTGTATTTATTAATATAATACTTACCGAAGGTTTTATACCGAATAACTCATAATAATAAATTTTACTTTCGAACAATACCTATTAATATAGATAACCCGATTAAAGGGCTTTACACTATCAAGTATATAAACGGACGGCACACTAACACTATATAACGCATTGTTTTCCGCGTTGTAAAAAAGGTAACTTTTAAAGACCAGCTTAAAAGCAAAACCTAAAACGTACCTACTAGAATATGATAAAATAGACTTTAATAACGTTACTATTACCCTTTGAAACGGCGTTTTAGGCGTTATTTAAAAAGAATAATTATATAAAGTTACCTTTATTGTTTTGAATAACGTAAAACGGGCTGATGAATATAGATACTAAGGTGTATGCAAAGCTAAGATTGCTTTTATAACATAATTGAAGGCGGTATTTAACCATTTGGTCGCCACGTAATAATAAACCGACCCAATGGATAATATTTATAAAGCGTTTAATAAACGCCTTTCGTGGAAAATATAGAATTTAAGGCGCTACTTATAGTTTATACCTCTAAATATACGTATTATAAAGCTATTTGTTTTTACTAACGGCTCCTTCTCTAATAATAGCGATTACTACTACCAAACAGGCTTCGTTTTAATCCTTGGTAACAAGATACCGACTTTAAACGATTTTACTCTTTATAAAAGTATTAATTCTTAGAGTTTTACAAAATATAAAAGGGTAACGAAAAACGTCTTAGCGTTTGAAATTTATAATAAAGTTGTAAATTTCAATTTAGGCATTACTATAACGATAACGGTCCGAATGGTTATTTTTAACTTTAGTTCAAGTCCTATTACCCTCTTTGTATATATTAACTCCTTTTAGCTTTTTAAGTAACTGGTTAAATTGGGTATTTCAAACTAAAAACGATTAATAATCGATATTATAATACTAGGCGAGTTATATAAACGCCGTGAAATCAAGGAAATAAAGTGGATCGACAGCAAATTTAACTCTGTAAATTCGATAATTGAGGTTACGTCAAACAAGGAGTTCAAAATATTTATATCGATAAGTAATTTATTCATTAGGGTTATTAAAAAGGTTTTTCGACCCTAATAAGCCATAAAGACACTTTTTACTAATTTAAATCGGCTTGTATTATACTATTTACACTGATTCCCAACCTTACCTTTATTTAACTAATTATTTACGATGACCCCGAATTTTACTTTTATTAAAACCTCCTATTTACATAGTTTTCATTTTATACTCTCAGTTACTATTATTATATTTAAACTTTTATTTTGTAAACAGTTTTAAAATTACCGTATAGCATATTATATTATAGTCGGGTACGCTGGCTCGGACGAAAGGGGTATTTATCTATTATTTAAGGGTAAGAACGATGTTATCGCGTCCTTACCATCCTTCCCGTCGTTTTTCCCCTTTATATTAACACTACTGATATTACTGTTATGAATGTTATAAACGCTAGTAAAGATATATCCCTATACATTATTGATTATACCCTTAGATAATGGCGTAAATGAAGGAGTACCCTTTTCATGGCGATATATAATAACGCCGTTAAATTTACTTACATACTATTTACGTAGGCCCCGTTTCCAGGCGGCGATAGCAATTACCGTTTTCCTAATCTGACGGTTAATACTTATCATTAATTAACATCGGCTTATTTTATTATTTTTGACTACGAATATTTTCGGATTGCTACGAACGGTACGTTTTTGTTCAGGTATATTTTTGAGGTTTGGATAAAACTTATTAAAATGTCGAAAGGCACGTAGTACGGCTTCGACTTACGGCTTTTGTATTACTGAAATAAGGGAGTACAAGTTACTGGTCTGTTTATAATGGTAGTAATGGGTAGAAAGAGCCCTATTTTAATAATAATCGCCAACGGATTTACCCGCGGCCGCGGACGATATATACTATACGTAAGGCATATCTATTAACGGCCCGAAGTTACGAACCCGAGTATATCGCTTCAACATTTTTTATATTAAGAAGACTTCGCGGCGCACCTTAACAATACAAAGCTTAAGGCGACAAAACAGGTCCGCCTCATACTCCTTATTTAAAAAGTAAAAAGATAAAGTTAAAAGTATACGATCGGGGGAATTTAAGGAATGCGAACCCTAGCGTAATTACACCAAGTTACATTTACGGCGTAAAAGGGTCTATTTGGGTAATTAGGTCTTTACCTGTAAGGAAAAGGTAAATTTTATAAACTTAAAAACCCCTCGGTCCTCCCCCTAGGAATAAAGAAAGGGGAAGGGAAAAAGGGGGGGGAAGAAAGTCGCGGCGGTAACAGCGGAGAGGGGCGAGGCGGAGGTAGCGGTAGGGTTAGGTGGCGTGGCGACGGTGGGGTTGGGCGACGTAATAACGGCGGGACTTGGCGGCATAACGGCGAGCGGGGTGGCGGGGTTGGGTGGGGTAGCGGCGATAAAAAAGATAACGCCCGACGAAGGCGGGCTGCTGTTTTTGGTAGTGGTAGTAAAGGCGGCAGCGGCGGTAACAGCGGCGGCGGAGGCGGCGCGCCGCCGCTCGCGCGCTAGACGACGCCTAAAAGTTCGGTTTTTACGCGTTATTTGGATAAAAGAAAGGATAGTAATAGGAGTTATTTAAGTAACCTACTTATTGAATCAGCTTATTTAGGTTAAAGGGAATAAAAGTAAATTAGACAAATGGTTTAGTTTATTTAACCAGGATGGAGGTTTAATTAAAATAGGGACTTGTATTTATTTAAACTACGCGTCTTTAAACGAGAAAAAAATGGTTTAGCTTAGGCCGATATCGATACATCTTTTTATACTAACCCAAAACGTAATTACCCTTATATAATCACCGTTGTCAAAAATCTCAAAAATTTCTAGTACTTACTATATCGCCTCTATTTAACTATACTAATCAAACCCGAATTAAAAATACCACCTCGGCTATACTTTAATAATCCTAACCGAACTTAAAATACCATTTCGGCTTAAATTTACTAATCTTTGTTAAACTTATCAATTTGGACCTTTTACAATTAATACGAAAATAAAAATATTATTATGAAAACTTGCTAATTTAGAACTTTACAATGAATACGGCAATAACACTATTATTACGAAAACTTGCTAATTTAAGTCTTTTATAATTAATACGTTAACGACACTATTATTACAAACCTTACTTATTTAGACCTTTGTAACTATAACTACACTATTACTACTGGATTATAAGTATGTAGTATCTAAAAAAGGAAGAAAAAAATTACTAATGTAGATATTACTACATACCCTTATAAATAGTATACATAAGGTAAGTAGTAGTGCAGAGTATTACAGGGTATACTCTTGTAAAGTGCATGATAACGTGTGATACTGCAGGCTCCACTCTTATGAAATGTAAAGTGCTTTATACATAGATCGGTTTGGAATGGTTATTCCAAACCGTACGGCAATACATAAATCGGTCTGGAATAACTATACCAACACATAACGGCAATAAGTGGAGCGGTCTAAAGTAGTACGCTCCGGATGAGGACTTATAAACCCTTAACTGTAGCGTGTACCTCTAGATACTTCTTTGGATCATTATCTTTTACTACAACAATACCAATCTTATGATTTCTCTAATGAATACCATATTTCACGTGAATAGGTTTCAGACCCTACCAACACTAATTAATACCTATTTTATTTACAACTGTATATCGGATTATAATACATTATAAAGGTTTTTTTTTTAATTTTCGAAGAAATATCACTCATAATAAACTAATCAATACTAAATATCAGTGATTTTACTTTCAAATTGATCGTTATTAAGGAGAATAAGCTGCCAGCAAATACCTAGTCATCCACCTTTATAAATATACCGTTTATATATCTGGAGCCTACATAACACGATATATCTCGTTTAAGAATATTACAATCTATATCACATCGAATATAAAGTAAATTTAATATTTGGATTAATCGAGTTTCTCTATTAACAATATTTTCAACTTCATTAAAATCGAAATTAAAATTTAATAATTCGAAGCCGATTTCATAGTAATTCGTATTTTTTTTTTCGACGTTTTATAGTAAGTAAAAACGATATAGTAAATCTTAATTCGATGGATTTACTTATACATAGATAACTACGTGCTAAATGATCGAATTTAAACTAAAAGCGAATGAAATGTGAATTAGAAAAGGTCGGTATATTGTTTTTTATGTATAAGGTCATTATACATTAGTGGTAAAGTAAACCATTATGGCGTATTACGAAGCCGGCAAATATAAGGGTATATACGATATAAGTAAAATTTTATACTATATTAAAGCTATTTCAACGACTTTTATCGTACGGATAAAGCTTTCATAAAATTGGAGGGGTTATTTAAAAATGACAAAAAGTTATAGGTATTATTCGTTATTAAGTTTAATATATTACTAGCTGAAACGGGCGTATTAAAGTATTTTTCGGCCAAAAAGTAAAATTACGTACGTTTCTACGTATCCTTACATATCTATGAAAAATTAATTATGTTCGTTATAAGCCGGGTCAACTATATCCTCACCATGATAAAGTAATGCGAGTTCGCTAATAAATGGAAGTCATTAAATTTGAAGTAACGTTTGAATCAATAACTTTAGGAACCCATACAGGTCTAACAGGTGGATTAAAATATAAATATAACTTAAATATATGCTTTTTAGGTATTTTCGTTAAAGGGTAGCGATAATAGTAACTAGTTATCTTAATAAACCCGTTCGAGATATATGTAAAATTAAAGAGGTAAAACAACGTAAATAACGACGAAAAATTGCCGGGATATGCAAGTTACGGGGCGTTACCTATATTATAATTCGACAGACTATTATCAACGTAGTTAGAATTTTCTCCTAGTATTGCCTTCAACGTGAATATATACAGTTTAAATCAGAAAGGTAAATGAAGGTTTTCTATTAATGACAATAAAAAAAACCTTATTCCTAAATATAATCTCGTTTAAAAGTTACGTAGCCTTAACGTCGTAATTACAAAATCAAGTAAAAAAGATTTTATATAATTTCAATCAAAATACGTTTCAATGAAAACATATTCCTTATTTTAATACTTTTTAATAATACTTATTTTTGGATATTGAAGTGAATTTTAATTTTAATTATCATTATATTACAAGTAAAGCTTTAGTATAATAGTTCAAGATAAAGTATATTCAGTTATTATATATTCGAAATCTAGGTACTCTATTAGGGTTACAACAGAATACGTGTATTACTCATATAGCTAGGTTTCGTATAATTATTAATAAATAGTTTAATCGGATGTTAATATATATTATTTCCAGAATAGCGCGGAATATATTTTTTATAATATTTTGGATACGATATTAACAAGTGATTTTAAACTTTGACAGTGGTACTATAGTAATTTATAATTGAACCAGATTAATTAAATAAATAGTAATAACATACCTTAGTTACAGGGATATGTAAAACGTTATAAGATTGGTATTTATTAATTTAGTAACCTATTTTCAACGGATGATACAACGTATATGGGATTAGTCATAGTTATTTTTTATCATAAGGTTTCAAAAAATACCGCGTATTTCACAGGCGACAACGCCAACTGGTATAATAAGAGGAAAAAATTAGTTACGTTTGCCATTAAAATTGGTAGATTTTCGCGACCTATTCGACTAAAATAAAGTTATCACTTGACCTTTATACAAACAAAAACTCGACCACTATATTTATATTAAACCAAACGAAGATCAAATTTTCGTGAAACGGTTATAACACCTATTATATTCTATATTACGTGATAGAATTTTCGAGTTTCAATGTTAACATATTCAATTAATAAAAAAGGGTTAAATTGGCGTAAATTCTATATCGGTTGTGCCGCCAGTATTATTAATTTTTAAACTAAAGGTGGTATAACGGTTTTTTATCGATTAACGGTCACTAAATAAAATGACCGAATAAAATCTTTTTCATTTATTTTTAATCAAGGAAACCTTATACACGATGTCGAAGTTTACGCAATGTACAAAATTAGATATTCGAGAGACCTTTTACTAAAGTCAGGTTATATTCGGATAAAAAGAATTGAAGGCTTTCTGTATACGTTTCGGGTTCTTTCAATGTTTCAATACCCTTTTCAAATTATCGGAAACGTCAACGGCGTTTTAATAGTATATTAAATATATCATAACAGATATTTCGACTAAATTTGGTATAATTTACTTCAAGGAATAATTGGTTTTATTTTCGATATTCAGTAAAATTTTGTAACGAAATTTTGCGTGGTTTCAAAATGCCTTTATAATACTAGATTTAATTTAAATTTTCAAAAAACGTAACTTCGCAATTCAAAGGGTAAAGTATTTAAGTTTTATTGTAACGGTTTATGTATGATTCCGGGCCGACTCCGACAAATTCTGTGTAATAAGTAAATAAACATTTTTACGTATTATTTGAAAGGTTCGAAGTTTTTTGGATTTTATTAACTTTCATCGCAGCTTTATCAGTAATTTCTTCGATTTAACTAATTATTTCGTTTGACTAACGAAACGAGCAGGTTATGAGGCTCAAATTAAGCGAATTAAGATATTTTTAAACGTGAAGGAATGCTGTTATTACGGCCCCAATTTCAATATATTAGAACCCGAATCGTCTAACGGTAGTAAAAATATATTTTTCGAAAACGGCGATAAAAAAGTATTTATCATAAAGGGACGAAAATATTATTTTTAAAGCTAATAGCTCATTATTACGTACAATTAACTAATGCTAATCGAAACTGTATAATCCTCGATAAGAAACGTTTCGCAGTGGTATTTCATTTGAAATCGTCGTTATCGAAATTATATAACAACCGTACTCTGTTTACGATTAAAACGGATCATGAAGGATTAAAACCTTTTCCCTTATTACGTTCAATTTCGAAACACCAGATAAAATTGGTTGAGGTTTTTTTAGTTTTTCTAATATTACTTACGATACCGACCCGTAACTTGAAGCGTTCGACAAAATATACCAACCCGTAAATTATAAGATAAACCTGAGGTTATTAAACGCCCCGCGTACATTTTATAACACATTTTTTTATAACATTAAATGTAATTGTTGGTAGGCCTTAGATCGTTGCAAAGTTGTCGATTCGATTGGTCTTCGAAGTAACAGGCGTATTGCATTGGTCAAGTGATAGATGTATTGTTCTAGGTTTGGCAGACTGCTAGCTGGTCTGCACTGTAATTTGTATGATCAATTGCTTGGCCCGTGCCCTAGAGTAAAGTGCAGAATACTGAACTCGACTTACACCCAATGCGGTAATTCCGCACAAAGCAATACACTTGCAGTACGGTCAACTTTACTGTAAGTAAAGTTGACCTACTGCACTGCATATAATACAATTTCAACAATAATAATAATAAACTTATACAGTATAAAAACGTATATTACGGTAGAATATATTAATAAATTTGTTTAGATAGGGTTTAACTACTAAATTGTAATAATATACGCTCCGAAAACAAATCGCCAATTTTCGGGGTACCGATATTAACGAAATTGCCACAAGCCTGGCCCGCGTTCGAGTTATTAACCGGAATAACGTAGGGGGATAACGGGATACCGGTAGTTATAATACCATCGCGGGTCTAACCCGCATTAATCCCGATAACCTTGTTGATGCCGAATATTTACCTTATTGTTGGATTAGACGCTTTTGCAAAATTAAAAAATAAAAAAAATGGAAATTGATCCGTTATATAAAATTCGTCTATTAACAGTTTTCGAAAACGTTAAACGCTTTTCACCCAAGGAAATATATTCGGTATAAATTACGTATTGTAAAATTCATTCGCTTAATACGTTACGTTACCTCAAGAGATTATACTTATTAACTAAAAATTCAAGAAGAATGAAGATCTTCAAATAAATTTACAATTTATTTAATGTAGAATATCTGGAAAACCCGTTTTATTTCGAGTCTTTTCAAGGGATTACTACTAAAAATCCATATTTTTAAATATTCAACGCCTTTACCCAATATATTTATAATATAACAAAATGAAACCTCGTCGTATCTTAAGGTCGGGCCTTTTTGATTCTTTCCTCTCTTAAATCGGTATTAATCTTATATTTCCATAGATTTAATATTCGACTTAACAATTACCAATAATAAGCCTTAGTATATCTTGGTGGTTACAAACCATCTCCTAGAATTTGTTTCATTTAAGACTATGTAGTTAATAACCGCCGATACGTATACGAAGCGCTTCCGGAATATATAGTAGAAACTCTAGAAAATTCCGATTCGAATTAGGTAAACGTATTTTCAATAACTGTTGGTAGGCCTCAGATATTACAACGCTGTCAATTCGATTGGTCGAAGTAACAGTAGTATTGCAGTAGTCAAATGGTGGATGTATTATTCTAGCTTTGGCAGACTGCTAGCCGGTCTACACTGTAATTTGTATGGACAATTGCTTGGCCCGTGCCCTAGAGTGAAGTTCAGCGTACTGCACTCAACTTACACCCAATGCGGCAAGTCTCCACAAAGCAATACACTTGCAGTACAGTCAACTTTACTCTAAGTAAAGTTGACCTACTGCACATCATGTAACATTATTCCAACAATAACCTTATTTTTTTTATAAAAATCGTGTAACTTTTATCGATAACGTATCATTTATTACTTAATGACGGTAAGAAACTTTTAAACTAGAAATTGAAAGGAATTTGTAAATCATTATCGTTTTTTTGTAATACAATTAAATATTGTTTTTATCCGTTTATAATTTCGATTAAGTAATTGAAAGTTGATGGTTACCGGGTTCAGTATAAGCCGACTCGTTAATAGGTACGAAATATCCCTCATTTTTAAGGTAAATAAGTATATAAGGTCATTAATTGGTTCAGCGTGACCAGTTGTTACGGTTTTAATATATTTACGCGAAAATATAAAATTTATTTCAACAGCTATGATATATATTTAATAATGAATAAAGATAACGGCAAACTGTCGACAACATTAGGTAAAAAAATACCAAATAGGGGATTGAATTGAACTTAATTTATACAATATTAAAATTAATCATATGAGTTAAAACCTCAATTAACTTTATAATTCATACCGGGTTGTAGATGTTGTGAACCTATTCAATATCATTTGAAATATTTTTGAAAAACATCTTATATTTTATTTAAATTCAGTTAAAAATCGTTATTGACTTGTTTTTCATAGGTTTCCTCCTATATTCGCCCGAAATTAATTTTCGTTTTTAACGATACGACATCAGGTATGGACCAGGAATTCGAAGTTTCAAAACTTCACGCTATGGAAACGGGGCGGAGAGATATTAGTTATATATTAATTAAGTATAGATATTGAAACCAGCCGAAGTAGGAATTACTAGAAAATTATTCATATATAATAATGTTTAAGGAGTTTGAAGCGAAATAAAAGGTCGTCCAAATTTATTATAACCCGGTATTTCAACGTTGGCGTCGAGTATATATTAAATAACTTAGGAGAGGAAAATCGATATTGAATCGGAAATGATATAATATTTATAAAAAAGCGGTATTTTTATTTTTATAGTATAATACAATAAGTAGGGTTGGATATACATTACTTGACTTTTTGGAGTAAATATCCGACCATAAAACGACTTTTATTACAACTTATTAAGTTTTATTTACTCGTTGTCCTTAGTTTAATTCAATATTTACAAACTGTGGCGCCGTTAATTTTAAACCCCTATTACGGCTAGTTTTGGATATTAAAAAAGACCAGTAAGATCGGGTAATGCAGGACGGAGCGGGCGTTAGTCAACGTCGATGAAAAGGGTTAACGAAAGGTGAAACAGGCGTTAAACAAGTCGACGATAACTGGTAACGTGAAACAGTACATATATTAGGAAAAACCGATGATAGTGGTTAACCCGGGGCGGGAGGTAGAATGCCATCGCTTAAACGAGATATTGAAAATTATAAAATATTAATTTATAATCGGGCGACGCAATCGAACCGGATACGATGATTCTTTTGTTTTCAATCGGCTTAATTACCTCGTCTTTAAATAAAGTTGATAGATAAAACACGGGTAAAAAGAGGGCTTTTACAATTGTGCTTTAAATATTATCTGTTACGATTTGTAAACTGTGAATTATATTAGTTATAAAATATAAAATTAATATAGTCATGTTATTTTGATTATTTAAAGTAATCATACGAAAGTGTATACGACGGGTTTTAAAAGGAACCAGCGTGAAGATATTAAGTATTAACGTATAATTGATCGAGAGAGTTTTGTTACTATAAATAGGCGAAATCATAAAGGGTGACGGAAAAGTTTTCAGAAATAACGGACTAGGGAAAAAGAGACAATAAAGATGTAAAACTAAAAGAGTAACAATCTGTATTATTGGAACTATAAGGACTTTTAAACTCTGGTAATATTTTGAAACCGAGTAAATTAGTTAACTAATTCTAAATATATGAAAATCAAAACGGGCCTATTACCCGTGATATTTCTTTAACGTTTATAAACAGGGGAAACAATATAACCTGAATTTTTAATAACTGTTATTAATGACTACGGTAGGGCGCGTAAACTAAATGAAACAATAAAAAAAAAATTTAAACTATATTATAAAAAGGGGTTAATTTACTGTCGGATTTTTATGACGTTCATCTTTTTTGATTTATATTATTATAACGTCTCCGATACATAGCGTAACTTTACATACGCTAAATTTCAACGCAAATAAGCGGTATTTCGAAATGAAAACGGCGATTGGTATAAGATATACAAGCGGTTTTTACCTATAAAAAGGCAAAAAAAAATTAATCCTTATTATTACCAATGATAAATAGGTCGCCTATAATGCGAGAAAGCTATAACATATAGTTGATGATAAGGTATTTATTTATAGTAAAGTTATATATGTTACGCAATGGCTAATTTTGTTTACTTAAGGCGCTTATTAAAATATAGCTTCAGTTAATTTCATCATAAACATTAATTTTATTGACGAAAAAATTGTTTACAGGTTACAAAGCGTTAGTCAGTAATTGAAAGTTAAATTAGAAACCGGAAATAAACATCTATAATAAGGTTATTATAAAAGGTAAATCATAATGAAAATTATCGAAAATTGGTTAACTAGGTAAAGGAAAAATGAAGGAGATTTCAAAGAATTTAATTAAAGTTATAGTTATAAATATAAGCTATCTGAAATCGATAAAGACTATATATTATATAATACATTAAAGGGCGCGTCATACAATACTAACAGTAAAATCTATATATTATACAGCAAATTGAAAGACTTATTAATATGTTAGAAACCCAGAATCGGTGGAGGTTATAAGTTATATGGTATATTAAAGGGCGTGTTATACGTCGTCGATAACTTAGGTTTAAACCGGCCGATACATTCTACGACGCCTTAAAAAATATTTTACTGGCGCGCGGTCGGTTCACGCCCAGCCCGCGTGTTAGACGGGTGGGGCTCTCGTTTTACGTTTTACGTTTAACTAATAAAATACCGTTACTCTAATAGCGTTGAAGGGGGAAAAAGATATATTATAAACTTAGGTTATTAGCTTTTAAGTTTAAAGGTTATGTAACTATCCACGTAACTAGATATGTAATACCCAGTCCGGGCCCGGTCTGGGCGCGGACTGGACGCGGTTTGCATACAGCACTTACGAAGGCACGTAATGGGCTGGGCACTGGCCATTCCCATAGGTTCTGCTTAAAACGCCAATATAACTTCTTCTACTCTTCCTCCTATACCTTAATAGTAAACTCCAATTATCATCTACTTAGCTTACTATTGTGGGTCGGACTATAACAAAAGACACCAAAAAACATTAAATAGTGCCAAAAAGGCCACGACGCACGATTTAACGCCAAGTTTTCAAGTTCCCACGCGACTTTACACCAAAACACCAAGTCACTAAGACTAAGATCGTCAAGTCCTTGGCTCTACACGCCATGCTATCAAGTCCTATACAAGCCAAAACATTAAAATAGCTAACGTTAGTATCCACTTTGAGACCATTACCGACCCCGTTAGCAAAGAAGCAACTAAGGCCCTTGGATACCTTTTCGCCAAACACCATAACCATAATCTTTGGGGCACGATGTTGATAAAGATTTAACCGAAAAACATCTAACCAACTTCGTCGGCTATTATATTCTTAAATATAATAGTGGCAAAGACCCTGACCATACATTCCGAAAGTATCTTGAGTTTTTCGACGACTAGATAATTGACATATGAAAAGCAGCCCAAAAGACCATTAAGTCTAAACTAAAGGCTAAAGTTGAACGCCGAGAGATTTACGTACCAAGGGAAAACAAAAGTAGGCTGGTAAAGACCTTTTTCGAGTTAACACAACTTGAAGAATGCTTTTAAGGCTTATAGCTTAATGGAAAAGGTGTTAAAGAACCTTAACGCATTTATACGCGATCTCAGGAACCTCCCCTTTACCTTGGCTAAGTTAATCTTTTTTACTTTTTGATGATAAGTAATATGTTAATCTCATTAGTAACCTAACACCCTTATACAATAGAACGAAGTACATCTTTAGCGGCGATGGGACACGTAAAGTAACAGCTGCTAATACCGTTAAAGTAATTAATGTCGGTGCTTTACATTAGTTAATTAAGAAAAATCGTCAGGTCCTTCAGAATCTTTAAAACCCTATTACCTCTTAGCCTCTTAATCGCCAAGCCAATTAAAAGCTTTTCTACAATAGGTTTATATATACGCGTAAGTCTACCATGAGCTTTATTATAGGACTGTATTCATCGAGCTAGGTGACTGGTAATTATCCTTGATATCGTACCTCGTCGGCTTTAAAACATTAACTGTTAGAAAACACTACTAATAAAGATTGGAATAACTATCGCAACTTGACCCCAAGAACTGTTAAAATGATTAATATTAATCGGAAACTTTTTACGGATTTTACTAAGATTTGAAACAACGTAAAGAAGTATAACAAGAAGCCTTATAACCTATTCGATACGAATATAGTACCCTTTTGAAACATTTATAAGTAAATAGAGGTTCCCTTATTTAGTTTATACTTTCTATTTCTCGGAATCCTCATAAGGCACATAAAAAATACTAACTAACTCATCTAACCCGAATTATTACGTCTCGCGAAATTTACGATAGTATAAAAAGCTATTTAGAATACAAGGCTTACCTTACCCAATACGATATAGATTGAGTTATTAGCCGGTAGACTAGGATAATGACAAAAAAGAAAAAGGAGGAAATATCAATAGATATGCTTAACCAGATGTTTTATAAGTTGATATTATATTAGAAAATAATGAGGAAAGTTAACATTGGAGAATTTATACTTCGTGAATAGGTGCAGATAGTTGTTATAGGCGTTAATAAGTTTAAATACGCCTTATAACATCTAGATTCCAATTGCGAAGGCTTTTTTAACGAGTTTCGTTTTTAGCTTGTAACTGTAATAATATGTATACTAAACTCGTTTAATATGTATCTTTAAGTCGGCAACTTATCTAATATAGATAAAGAAAACCTTACTATAGTTAATTACATCAACCGCAAGTACGGATACGTGCTCTTTGAACGCTTAAGGTTTAGTTTACCAACTACAAACTAAAGGTCGTAACAATATTAACGTTAATAGGATTAAGATTTAAACGGACCTATCAAACATAAATACCATCGTCGTAATAGTACTAAGAAATATTGGATTGGTAACAAATTTGGCTGTTAGTTAACTCGTGAACCCTCTTCCAAGAGAAAAAATGAAAAGGTAATATATTATATCTAGTACTATACCATTTTTAAATAGGATTACTTTAATTAAATCATAAACTTTAAGGGCGATGAGCGAATTAATGACGACAATAACCCTAAGAAAATCAAGTGATATAAAGATACTCCTTTCGGTGCGGCTTAGTAACTAGTCGACTATACCTTCTTATACCGTTTAGGTGGTAAAAACCTTTACCTTTGCCTTAATTAAGCTCCTAACCCCTTATATACTTTTAACCTTGGCGATCGTTACGCGGAAAAGACGTTCTAGGGTATTATGCTAGATATAGAGACAATAAGGTACTTCATAAAAAGCTATTCGTAACACGTAACATTATGGACAGAAATTACTACGGTTACTAAGATTAATCGTTACTATAGTAGTGAGGTCAAAGTTAACTTTAGGTCAAGTAAACAATTATCGTTATTAAGGGAAAGCAATAATTTAAATTATCATCAGATTAATCACGCTTTATATCCTTTCATCATTTACCCCTTTTCATTTCGATTTAAAATATATAAAAACCACTAACATCAATATTAACGTTAACGTTGATAAGTTAGTTGAAAACGGATAAAAGTTTACCCTCGTCTTTAAGTAAGGACACTTATGGTTTTATCTTTAAGGCCTTAAATGAGTTGTATCAAACTTAACGGAGCCGGAAATACGTTAATTATATTATAGATTCAACCATCCAACTGTTAATAATTTATATAAAGTTTTGAAGTGTGTAGGACATGATGATATAGAATACTTTTCCCTAAAATCTATCTTAAAGCGTTGCTATCATTATTGGACATATACCTCAATTCCTTATAAATTTAAGTTTACATCAACGAATAACAAGAAATTGAATTACAAGGTTTTTATTAATGTATTTTACTTGTATAATAAGTTTATTTTTGACGTCGTTAACTCCGCAACAATTTTTGTAGAGTTACGTTTTAAAAATCATTTGCGGCAAAGAATACGTGGGAAATATTAAGGATGTTGTAAATCAATATGTATTTAGGCTTACCTAACGTTGTTGTTTATAATATTAATACCAATTTTGTGGCAGCGCCGGAATTTTAGGAAGATATTAAGATAATATGTATTTGGTATAATCAAGTACTTATAAAAGCCTACTAAAGTATTGAAAAGGTCAAAAGGGAATATAACTTACTTGACCGAACGTATAATATCCTTATATCAAAAATTGAAAGCTTTATGAATCCGGAGATACGCCTTTAAATGGAAGTAAAAGGATTAGATGGTATTATTGGCCCTAACTGCTTAATACTAATGGTAATAGTCTTTAAAACGTAATTACGTTTGACGAGTGAGTTTTCGTTATTAATAAGTACCCAAAAGTGAGCTATAACTTATGGTAAAGTTTAAAAACAACTACGGAAGAAATCGGCACGCCGTTAGGTTAACGATATCCTCAATATCAAAAACAGCTCTTTAACAATCGATTTACTTGATTTGCCGTTATAAAATAAAGTTCTTATATGGCGGGAGCTGGGTAAATGGAAAGGTTTATATAAAACCTTAAGTATAACTAACTCTAGAATAGTTATTAAAATTGCTAACAATCATATATCTTTCTGTATAACCCAGGTTAAGCTTTACATTAGGGTTATTCACTTTAAAGACCCTTAAACCGACCGATTGAGCAAAAACGAACCTTATTTATCCGTTATCGATAAGCTGATGGAACGCTGCCGACGCTGACAACCCCCGAAAAGGAGGAGCGTTAGAAGGAGGAATACACACCGGGTTGGATTTATAATACTGCTTGTGTGAGTAGAAAAAAAAAGATAACGAAAACTTGGTACTAAAGCTTCGAGCGTAAGGTATTATTAAGATTTCTGGCAAACCATTTAGGGAAAACAATAAAATTGAAATTAACGGCGTATTAATTTAAGAAGTTGTATAACTTGTATAAAAAGCTATGTTTGAACTTTAAAACCTGAACGTTACAATCTTTAAGTCAAGGATTATTTAAGAGTTAAAATTAAAACTACGGTGCGGCTGTATAAAAGGTTACGCTTAATCGTTTAAAGATACAGATATAAAGGTAGAAACTAAATACTTATGTAATAGTTATCGATTTAAAAGAGTAGCTAGCGCTTAGTAGTTGTTTTGACAAAAATTCTTCTAGCTAATATTAAAGTTCAGTTAACTTTTAATAGCCGAAATATAACGTAAGCCTATACATAATAAGTAACCAACTTTTAACTGATTGTATTAGTGGAACTGTTACAGTAATTACGGCTTATTTACCTTTTAAAAACGGTAATAATATATACCAAGCCTTTATAAGAATTGGCTAAAGTAAACGTCCACTAGTTTCTAATCTACTAGTCGTATTTAAAATTACAGTTAGGTATAAAATCTTTAATATACGTCCCGTATTTATTGATAACGTAAAAAATTAACTTTGGTCTGGTGGGTATATAAATCAATAATACTTCTTTATTTAAAACGGAAAGCTTTATAATATTAAAATAGAAGGTGATTAAAGACTTTAAGTTCCAAAATAACAAGCGGAAAACGACGTTGGTAAAAGGTAATTAACTTAATTTTCACGGATCGTTAATTTGTATGCTTAGTGTTATTGTTAGTCCTAGTTCTCGCTAAAAGGGCTAAGGCACTAATTTGGCTATAATCGACAAGACTAACGCGGTCAAAGCCCAACGGTACCTAAAATAGTGTATCCGTAACAGTTATATTATTACTCTATATTAAATAAAGTCCTTTTACAATCTTGTTATTACGACATTAGCATCAAATCCAATATATAATTACTTTAACCTTTTTAATAAAAGGATTGAATAGCAGATACAGAATTTAGACCGAGAAATTAATATAGTTTGAATCCACTTATCGAAAGATAAGTTGATAATCTTTACGAATAGAGTTTTCGTAAATAAGACCGACCTATATTTATTAATCGGCTTTTAAATAAATTTTATCAATGTAGATAAGCCCGAAAACCAGTTTAGTATTATCTGTAACCCAATTTACTGAATCCTTATTAAATACAAAGGAATTATATAAAATGTGTTGACTTTAAAGTTTTACAGTATGATGACTGGCTTCGATATAGGCATATCATCATAAAAAGAACCTTAACGTTATTGTTAAACAGCTAAAAATTCATTAAATCCCGGTGGTAATTTGTATCGACTCAAGGAGCCTATTTGAACGCCGTTCAAAACTCGGAATTATTAGCGAAAAAACGCATAATAATCTATGTAATTGTATTTCTCAAAACCTACGAAGGGAGGGAGATTTAAGAGTTCAGATAAATTAACGGTAAAGATAATCCTGTTAATACTATAATACAAAGGTCGTTAAACTAAAACCTTAAAAGGTTTATAGATAGTAATAGACTAATAATACGTATCGAGAGCTAATTTAACATACAGCTCGATAGATTCAAATTATATAACAGCGGTTGGAGATGTATTAGTAAACTAAAGGATTGCCAGGGTATTAACGATATTAACTTGTTTTATTGGTACAGCTAAAGTAAAAGACTGTGTAAGTTTGTAATGGAAGAACCTTTTTTAAGAGTCAATGAAATTGGGCCTCGAAGCCGTGGGATGATTAACGGTATGTAGGGTTAATTTGTATATAAATGGGTATATTTTAATGCTGAGATCAATTTAAATAAACACGGGACTGACCAGTTCACAAGGTTGCAGTTTAGCGTTTACCGTTAAAAATTGGTTAACTATACTACCGTGCGCATACAAACTAAAAAGCCGCTAATATTGAAATATTATTATTTGCAGTACATGTATTGTTTTATGCGATCCTACTGCATTAGCTACAAAATAAGTAGAATATATGCCTACTTCATACTGGGAAACATGCTAAGCAATTAGCTATACAAATTACTGCGCGGACCGGTTAGCGGTCTGCCAAAATGAATAACAATACATCTATCAATTGACTACTGAAATAATAATGTTACTTCGACCGATCGAATCGACAAAGTTGTAACGTCTAAAGCTATACCAACAAGGGGGCTATTTGCAATATGTTATATTACGAACGGATGTAAATGTTGTTACGGAACTTGACCACACTGTAATGATCACATTAAATACCCGTGAGTAAGTATAAGGTGTCAGGTGGTTTATGTTAGCAGTAAGGTAGCAGAGGTAACAAAGGTGCAATATCAGAAGATGTTTGTTCGTACTGTAGAATGATCACTAGCCGTTAGGCTATTCAGGTGTGTAGACTGAATACTTAGATTGAAAACTGAAGAGCTATGAAATAAATACTATCTGTGTGGTGATAACCGTGCCCTTATATATCTGTGCCTTCATACCGTCTTCACTACTGGACCGCTGGAGTCGCTGTCGGTCCCATTGGTCCTTCCCTGTCCGAGGTTGCTGACATAAAAGAAATTCCCCGCCTGATTCTAAACTTCAGGCTTTCTAGTGGCGCAGTGTTGCATACTGGCCTGCTTCCTGGCCCAACCTCTGTCTGGGTTATAACACACACGAATGCCAGTAAAGTCAAAGTTGACTTTAATCTTAAAAAAGATCATTATTCACTAGGATAGACGGCTTCCACTACCGTTGTTAATCCTATTATTTTCCATATTTTAAAATCACTCACCGTCTTACTGTTTTAATATAAACATATGAAAAATCTCGGTGTCAACATTAACGTTTAAACTAATGAACTAATTCAAATCGTGAACAGTAAAATGTTTCCACTTAATCTTAAATAGGAGGACCTTCAATTCTATATCCAAAGGCCAAGAGTAGTAGTATTTCATCTAATAATGTTGGAACTTCATTAATTATATCTCTGGTTAAACTGCCTAATAACTAACATCTTTTACAAGGTTTTAAATGCGACTAGTTACGAAGATAGAAAATTAACAACTATAAGATCAATGAAACGGTTTTACTATTATTACTAAATACATTTCCAACCCCTCCTAATATTAAAGTTTACGTTGAAGGAAAATTAAAATTTCAATTGTAAGGCAATTGTAAACGTGTTTTACTTAGACAACAAACTAGTATTTCATATTTTTAACCCCTCTACAACGTTTTACGACTTTAAGTTCCTTAAGACTATTATAACGAAATATCATAAAAGATACTACTTACTTTGTAAATTAAAACGTACCTAGGGCTACGAAGTGTACTAATTTATGAAGCTGATACCAACTTTATTATAATCAAATTTCTAATGAAAATTAAATGAATAGGGGTTCCATACAAACAAATTCCTATTATAACTTACTAGGGTATTGATAAAGTGTAATTAACGAACGATTTTTTTATAGAACGTTTACAATATTATCACGATTGAAATTGATCATTTTACAAATTATAAAATATAGCTTGAAATGAAATGAGGGGTTTTAAAGATACTATTAACCCAATTATCTTATAACAATTGAGTTGGTATTTAGGGACTACCTACGTAAAACTACTAAATCATCACAATCTTTCAATAATTAAAAGCGTATTATAACATGCAACAAAGCCCTAAAAGAACTAAGAAAGGAATTGGTACGCCGCCAAGTCAATAATACCCTTAACACTAGAAATGGACTATCGATAACAAACGTGTTATTATTACCTCTTTGAGGTAAAGTTTTCACGTGGGGAAAGTCAGGTAAATATGATAAGCTGCATAAAATCTTACATATTACAAGCACAAAAATGAAAATTAAGACTTCTAATGGAACTATAGTTTTTGTATCATATAAGTAAAGTCTTATAAAGAACACCCTGATTCTAGTAAAAATCACTACATAAAGGACCCTTGAGCTGTACGAATGAAACAATATAATCCTCGAGAACCGATCTTTAACAAACCAATAAAATATCGACGGTGTGGAAAACCATCCAAGAGAAGGATACATACTAAAAATGAGGACTGTAATGAGGAATACAAGCGTAGAAAGGAATAAAAAACGGTGTGAATATCTTGAAAGAAGAATTATAACGGAGAAATTGCCCTCAAGTTTTACGTTAAAGGAATTATTAATATAACGGGCTAACCTTTCAAGGAAAGCGATCGGGTGGAGATTAAATAACTTTTTATATAAGGAGATGTTTAGGTTCTACCTTTAACGCAATTTAAAGGCTTAAAAATTATGATCTTTGAATTAAAATTTGTCTATAAGGTTAAAGTTGAAACTACAAATAGGCTGTACAAACAATTACAGCTAATCGTTTCATGATAAGGCAATAAATATAATAACTAAACACTAATCTAATCTCCTATGATTTAAACAATCAGCCAGCGTTTAATCGTCGCAATTTCTACCAATTTGATTGCAAACATAAGCGGTTGATTTATACTTAAAATCGGTGACATAATATAAGCGTAAACGCAATCTGTAACCAATCTTCAGCGAATTATATTATTTAAACTGCCGAAAGACCTAATGTACAAGTTTGCGGCTAGCACGGTTCTACTTCGAATTGAACTTTTATACGAACCAGCTAATTCTAGTATTGATTGGTTTATAACATGGAAAATACCCTTCAAAAGTGAACTCAATATAAAAACTTTAACGTTTGACCCGTATTCATTAATTACGTAGGATGAAAATTTCGGTATCGTATTATATGCTAGTGCCTAAGCTAATGGTTACCAGTGATCTAATCCTGGTGGTAACCATCCACGCTCCTATGGTGCTTGAGAGCTTCTTAGAAGCCGCATGGGAGCATACCCTCAACCGTCTCATAACCGGGCCACTCAATTTTTTACAGATCCGTAGCAGCTCCCTAACAGGGGTTTCTCCTTTTCTCTTTATCGAGGATTATTAATAGTATCCGACCACCGTAAGCAACAGCTTTAGTTTTCGTTTTATAATATGTAATTTTTGATTTATTACCCAACGGTGTTATAGTTATTTATAAGCGATTATAACCTATGGTTATGTTTTTGTTCGGTCTTTCGAATTGAGACCCCTAACCTTTAAAGTAGTTTTTCAACGTTTTTATGGTCCAACCTACGATGGTAAACAAAGTAGGTTCTAAATGGAGTTTACTATTGAGTTATAGGTGAGAGACTAGAAGAGGTTACAGAGGTTCTTTTTATAGAACTTAATGGCATGGTTAGTGTATAGCCCGTTACGTACCCTTACACGTGTTATATACGAACCGTGTTGGGACCGGGCCCGGGCCAAGTATTGTATATCCCGTTACATATATAGTTACATAACCTATAGATTTAATATTTAATAGCCTTAGTTTATAATATATTCCCTTTCTTGTTAAAAACCATGAAGGCTAATGTATCCCGCTGATCAAACGTAAAACGCGAGCTGTATACGTTTAATATGTAGGCTGGACGCGAGCTGTACGAGAGCTTATAATACGTTTCCTAATATGCCGTATAACGTATAGGCCGGTTTAATCCCAAGCCGTCGACGTCGTATATCGCACCCATTACCTTATTGTATAACGTATAGGTTGATTTAATCTTAGGCCGCTTGCGCCGTATAATGCGCCCCCTTTTAATACACCGTATAATATATAAGTCGTCCTAACCCTCAGCCGCCGACGTCGTATAACGCGCCCTTTAATGTACCGCATAACGTATAGAGCTTATGGGATCCGGTTTGTTTATATTCATAAATATAACCTTTACCGTAACCTAAAAACCCTTTTTCTTTTTTTCCCCACTTCGTTCAACCGCTTTGTACTACCTATCCTCGTTACTCCTTTTATAATAACCTTATTTACAACCATTTCCTTTGATTTTCACTATAGCCTTCATTTATCTGTTACCATTCTGTATTCTATTCATCTTTTTATATTAATATGACTAATATTTATCACGTTCTTAGCCTAAGTTATATTACTATTACGGTCCTTAATAACGATAATTAGTCTCATTCTAAGGTATACCGCCCCTTTATGACTTCATAACTTAATGTTGACTGTATTTTATAACTCCTCGCGTTATAGGTAACCTTTCTATTCTTAACGACAGCGAATACGAAAGTAAATTCCCTTTATTATAGGTTAAAAATACCTATATGTTTTGTAGTAATCGGTTTTTCTTTTAATTTGAATATATCCATCGTTTATATCCGCGTTTTCCGCATTTAATGATATCGAGTATATTGAAAGATATATAATAAGGTGAGTCTAAAATATTAATTTTATAAGAAATACAACTGTAAATTAACCCTTTTTTATAATATATTTAAACCATCAATTTACTGGTAACCTTGCCTAGTTTTAGCGTACTATTAAAATAATCAATTAAGGCTTTCGATAACGGTAATCATATTTTATCCTCCGTCTGTAAACGTTAAGGTAATATCCCTGGTTAAAACCCCGTTTTTGGTTTTTTTTTTCATTAATTCATTTACCCGGTTTCGCGATATCTCCCAAATTTAGGAAGCTTTCACTGCTTCAGTAAAATCAATCATTACGCATTTAGCTATACGCTTTTTTTTCTTCCTTTCCTTTCGGACCCACTACTTTTTAAAACTACTTTATCACCCTCAACCGTCTCACATATTTACTGCGATAATTCGCCTTTAGTTAACCATATATTAATACGAAATACTTTTAACTCGATCCCTTTAAATACCTGTTATATACTTTTTTATGGGTTTAACACGAATAAGTAAAATAATATAATAACATAAGCTATATATTTTTAACCAATATAGGCTACGATTTATAAAACGTAGCGAACTATATCCAAATATTAACCGTAAATGGCGTTTTATTTACTCGCGTTCTATTTATTTACTTTAATTGAAAGCGGATCAACAGAGCCAACAGTAAATGAGCTAACGACCGTACCCGTATCGACCGCGTTATTCGGGTATAAATTAATATATTACAGTCTTTTATATTCTATTTGTAAGGAAGTTCTCCCCGCTCCACCTTGCGTTATCCACCGCTATCGGCTTTACTTTATATTCGCCTCATCTAACGTTACTCATTATTGTTGGTTTCGCCCAATACCTGCTCCGCTCCACGTTAGCCGCCTTTATCGATGTTATCTAACACCCGTCCCAGTTTACGCTGTTTACCTCTACCAATCTTTTTTAATATCTAAGGTTAATTATAATAGAGGCTTTAACTTTGACGGCTACAATTCTCGGAAATACCTGATAACGACAATGATTACTAACAAGAAAAACTTAGTAATTTATAATAAATGTTACTTCGCGGTTAAATATTCATTTGATAAAACTGGGTAATGTATATGCAATCCTATATGTCGTATTATATTATTATAATAATCAATTCTTCCCGTCTTCATTAATTTCACGTTATTTTCGAAGTATAGACGATTCGCCCAAAATAAATTAATCACAACGTATTTGTTGTCGACATCGAAATACCGGGTCATTAGAGAACTAGACCTCCTACTATTGAACCTCAAATTTATTTAAAGCCTTTGTATATTAGTAATGATTTAATAATTCTTATGACTACATATTATAATAATTTTACTTAACTAATATATAACGAATATCGCCCTGCCCCGTTTTCGTAACGAAAATATCCTAAATTTCAATTCTTTTGTATATTTTTTTCACGTATCATTAATAACCAAACCTAATCCTGGGTAAATATTAGATCAACTTAATAAAGGAAAGTGTTGATAATGATAGGTTTAACTAAATTGATATAAAATATAAGGTATTTTTCAAAAACCTTCAAAACGATATTTAACGGGTTAAAAATGTTGACGACCTGATATTGATTATATAGTTAATATAGTTTTAAATTTTCGGCGATTGGTTTTAACATTATGTAAGTTAAGTTAAACTTAGTCGCTTACCTTAAATAGTTTCGGCGAACGTCACCGACGATTCGTTACTATTTATATTCATAATTCAATATATATTATCGTCACCTAAATTAATTCCGTATCTTTATGTGAATATACCAAAAATATAAAGACTGTTTTTGCCAGATTCATCGAATACTTTTTATCTCTGTTTACCTTAAAAATAGGGGATATTTCGTACCCATTCATTAACCTATTTTTATTAAACCCATTTACTATTTTTTCCCTATTATTTGACATAAATGAATAAGTAGGATGATATAATACTTTACTATATAACGAAAAGGAAAAAACGAATCGTGAATACTTTCAAAACTTTTAATTTACTTATTAGATACCACCGTTTACTCGAAAGTAATAAGTCGTTAATAAAGTTATTTTTACCTTTTTAGAAGATATATAAGGTCGTTTAAAGTATACTTACCTAGTTCAAGCCGTTATCGTTAATAATAGAAGTCTAAAATCGGTAAAATCGCCATTACATATTCCGAAAACGGTTCGTATAAGTTTTAATGGTTATAAATTATGTAAGTTAGAATTGAACAATTTTTAATAATAGGTTTGTAAAAACAAGTAAAAACCGAAGTCCGTTATTGGTAATTGGTGAGTTAATTATAAAGTTGACCAAAATGAAAAAACTAATGAAGATTGAGAATATAAAGTGAATGAAAAGGCTAAATTATAAGATAAGACGAAACTTCAAACTGTTATACTACTTATGTATTCGATATAGAAGTCGAAGATTTACGATTATCCCATTTCGATGGTAACCCCATGAAAAAACTCGAAATATAATGTTTTTATGAGGATAGCTTATGATAAACGAATTGTAAGTTTATTATAAAATCTTTGTAGTTAATAATTTTTAATTCGGTCATTATAAACGGTTGTAGTAACGTGAAATACCGCTTATGTCAATATTATGATTCGTAATTTATACCAAATATCTTACTTTAACCAAGAAACGTATAATGTATTCGATAACTGTTAGTAAACGAATTACGTATCACAAGTTATTTATTATTCTTTAATCCTATAATTTAGCGAGGATACTCAGCTCAAAAATAAGGTAACAATTCGGTATTAACGAAGTCGGCGGGTTTAATACAATCCGGACCCAAAATGGTATTATATCTGAAGACCTTAAAATATCCCTCGACATCGTTAAAGTCGAGGACGCGAATGCGGGCCGGGCCCAAAGCGATCCTATTACCGCTGACGTTCCGAAATCCTCAAGCTTTTTCCCGGTGTATATATTATCTCGATTTAATAGCCAGGTTTCCCTTTTAATTAATTTATCCGTGTATCTCGCCGCAATACATATTCCTATGATATATAAGTTTATTATTATATATTTTATCTGGTAATAAATATGGAGAAGAAAAAAAACTAGTACGCAAGGTTTTTTAGCTTCCTGGTTTATCTCATGATTCACAGGTTCATATATCCGGACGCAGGCCTTAAGTCGCGGGCCATTAGTATCAATAATATTGGAAAAACGAAACAATTTCGACTTATTAAACCTAACGTTCTAAAATCAAACGTAATGATAAAAAAAAACTTTAATTCCATATAATTCATCAAAATCGTAAATAAGGTACAGATACTATGTAATTCCGGATATTACGCTTTTGAATAGGATACTATAGTACAAAGATCCGTGTCGTAAATAATATGATTACGTTCCGCATACGCCAATTATACGAAATAATATACTACCGGCTTTAAAATATTATTTTCATCTTTTTACAAGAGGCACCCCCTTAATGATGTCTCCGAATAATCGGTTCTCACTATCATTGACCGATTCAAATCCTAATATACCAAAATATGAGCCATACCGAATATATTCCTTAACGTTTAACATATAAATTTATTTTAATTTATCCCATTCTAACTAATTCCCTATTTCTTAAGGCGAAGAAGACAATGAGTTTAATAGGAAAAATTACTAATAAAATCTCGATAAAAGTCGATGAAACCCCAAAAAATTCGAAGTTGTTGAATAATACGTAGGAACTCCTACTCGCGTATCATTTGAACTTTTTCAAAGTCGTCCCGAATACTTACGTCAACCGTTACGAAAAAACCAAGGTATTTTACCTTTTTAACCACGAAGTTACTCTTTTTTAGGTTTAGATTTAACCTGGTACCTCGAAAAAGTCCCAAAACTACGCGAACTTCGGTTATATAATCCTATTGAATACCGAAAAGAAGACTAAATGGGTATTTAGGTAATTTACAACAAAATATTGAGAATATCAAATATCACATAATTAATATACCATTAAATCGTTGCTTACGTTTCCGTCAGTTTCAAGGGGGTAATTAACCATTCAAATAAGCTTAAACGTATAACAAAAACCGTTCAATTTTCCTATTCGGGTATAATTAAATACGATAAAAGGCCGTTCGAATATTTTACTTTATAAGTTTATCAACTTCGATAATGCGCGTAGGATTTCTTCAATTAAAGACAAATAAATCCTATTTTACTTATTAATCTTATTTATAGCCCGGGAATCGATATAAAACAACTATTCCCTTCCCATTTTGAAAATTAGTAGTATAGGCGCCGCGGTTGATAGAAAAATCGCGTAAACTAATCCCTTATTTATTAATTTTGCAATTTAACGTTTAAATTCACAAAATAAATCCCGTAGTATTAAATATGACTATTTTTATAATCTCTTGGGTAAAGATTCATCCACGTTGAGTTTAATATAAATGTAATGGTCGAGTTTTCCCTGGTATGTATGTAAGGCTATTAACTTTTCATTATTAAACAGCTTACGAAACTTTATGAATTGAGGTAAAAGACGTAACAAATCCTCCTCTTTTTTTTCCACGATAATCGACGCCGTCAATTACAAAATTCGCGTCATTTAACTAAACCTTACACTAAAAGTTCATTATTACTCATTCTACGTACGCTATATTACCCGTTATGATTAGGTTATTAAACTAATAAACCTTATTTTACAACGCCTTATATATTCCTCAAACTAATGCATATTTTTATTTTATTGAAAATTATTCCTATTTGATTAGGAATTATTCAATAGCTATCATAAACGTTTAATATTACGTGCAAATAACGTATCTATATCATTCCAAAAATCATATTCCACGTTATTACGGAAATAATATATGTCAATATCTGGTCAGACATTTATTAATATTTACGTGAAACTTAGTAATTAGGGTAATATACGTAATCTTCCGTGACCTTAATATGATACTTAAATTTCGAAAATATTATAACCGAATTTACTTCTACCTTTAACTTTTCATTATAGCCTTACTTATAGTATAATAATAATTATCGCTAAAATCGATTCAAGTATTGAAAAGGTAAGTGTTTTTTAAAAAGATAGGAATAGAAAATAAATCCTCGTTTACATATATTTTAATGAAATAAAATTATTATTAGAATAGTATTACATACAGTGCAGTAGGTCAACTTTACTTACAGTGAAGTTGACTGTACTGCAAGTGTATTGCTTTGTGTGCAGACTTACCGCATTGGAATTAAGTCGAGTGCAGTATGCTGCACTTCACTCCAGGGAATGGGCCAAGAAATTGGCCATACAAATTACAGTGTAGACCGGCTAGCGGTCTGCAAAACCTAGAACAATACATCCACTATCTGAACACGTAATACTACTGTTACTTCGACCAATCGAATCGACAACTTTTCAACATCTAAGGCCTACCAAAAATTATTTTAGTCGATTTTATAATTTTATTTTTAAGGTTATGTAACTCCTAAAGAATTTTTATTTAAAAGTTAGGCTTTCAACGTCATCATTAATAGGGAATATTCATTTACCTTTTCGACTCGGATCGTATATACTTACGTCAGATGAAAAGACAGGCGAAGTCCATAATCACGTTAATAATAGTCCATAGAACTATAACGTAGGCAACGCTCCGTAACTTGTCTAACCCGGCATTTCTTTTCCGTTATCTACGTTAACTAGCGTTCTTAATCCTAAATGTATACCGAAAGATTTATTAAAACAATGAATCACGATTACCGCAACTCCATAATAAAAAAACCTAAAAAATATAAATTTTCGTTATAATTATATATTTATCCTACCATTATACCTATACGAGCTTCGATAATTATCGACCAAAACGTTTTTTTTAAGTTGAAGAACTTTAATTTGTTTCTAAATACATGTTATTTCGTTAAATTCGTGATATAGTCGATACGGCGAACGCTTCCTATAATAAATTTATCTCGAATACGAAAGGATATACGAAAATTTGGGTAATCATACTTAATAGACCAAAACTAGTTCAATACTTCCGCTCAAATCATTAATGTTTCGAACTTAACTTTAAACGGTACCTATAAATCTTTATCGCTTATAATTAATCTATTTAACTCAACCAAGGCCTTATCCGCTCGATAAGGGTCGTCCAAAACAGATTTATTATAGTTGAAAAACTTACCTGCATCTTATATACCTTCCTATCATCTGGCTTCGTAATATGCTATAGTAGTTGGCTTTGCCGCCGGCGTATAATAACTCTATATGTAAAAGAATATATACCGACTTTCCCTGATTTATATTTTATTCACCTTTAATATAAATTCGATCGTTTTTCATTTCTTCGGCTTCATAAAGGTAAATTCGTCGAATTACGATTGGTTATATCGTTTCGGCTACACTTAACTATTAAACAATTCATATGAATTATCATTAGTTTAGCTTCAAATAATTTAATTTAAATAACGATTTGAGCGAAGTTGAATATAAGGTCGAAAACGGAAGTCGATTAATCAAACTATTTCATTTGTGTTATAATAAACGAGATATAGCCTATAGTATCTTGTAAACGAGATATATCGACCCAAATAGGTCCTGACAAGGTGAAAGGTATATTTATAGAAGTAAAAAACTAGATATTCGCCGACGGCTTATCCTCTCTGATAATGCTGAAATATAGCGTACAATCATTGATATTTGTTATCCATTCGTTTATTGTAAGTAATATTGATTCGGAAAAATAAAATAAAACCTTAATAATACCTTAGAACTCGACCTATCATGGTAAATTAAGTAGGTACCAAATGGAATTTATTATTGAGGTATAGGCGAAAAACTAAACAAGGCTATAGTGGTCCTTCGTATAAGACTTATAAATATAGTCAATATAGAGTCCGTTACGTTCCCTCGTACGTACTGTATGAGGACTGCGCCTGGATCGCGCTCGGGCCGGGTACTATATATCCCGTTATATGTATAGTTATGTAACCTATAGACTCAATAGCTAATAACCTAAATCAATAACAGACTTATGCGTTAAGAATTAGCTTTAAAACTTTTCAATAGCTTAATACGACTGTCTTATTACCCAATAAAAATATTTTATCGTACTACACATGGTAAAGAATAAAATTCGGTCACTTAAAGTTACTGGTACATCCACGTTTCAGAATTGAAACCCCATTTAAGGATGTTCTACTACGTAACCTACAAAAGATGTAATTATTACGTTGTTTTTTACCTATAATATATTATATTTTTCGACGATAACGATTAGATTTATCCAATTCTAATTACAATACTAATATCACACTTCATAAGTATTAAATACGTAGATTTAGGCCATCTAATTGGCTGTTTAAAATTTTGGCGTTAAGTTACGTTTTTAGATTTATAAAGCTACGATATTCTGTAAATTACGTGAGGAATGGAAGTTAATTAATATTAGGAAAAAACACTTTTATGTGATTTTCCAATAAGAAAAGAGGGTTTACAAAAATCTTCATTCAACACTATGACACCTGTAATTACAAAGGCAGTATTAATAACTCTAAAACCTTTATAATAATATTTCGTGTTTTTCATTACAACTCTAACACGATTAAAACTGTTATTGTTCAGTTTAAGAATATGAAAAAAAGAGCCCGTAAATGTTTTTATGCTTTTTAACATTTCAAAAGCCTCGTTTGTAGAAGCTGGTGGTATGGTTTAGGAGGTTACCATTAAGTTAACCAATTTAAAAGAAGTTATTAACGATATTTTAACTAATACATTACTCCCGCTCGATATACCCGCGGATTACAATAAGTAGGTTGTCCGCATCTAGTCCATTAATAAGCGACTTTATAACCTTTGTATTTGGCACGGTGGTGCCAACTATATTAACGTTGTTAATATTGAAGGTGGTATATGTAGCAAAACTAATAGTAGCGACGTATCCACCTGTGATAGCTAGTGGGGTATTATTATAACTGGTATAAATGCCTTTAGAGCTGTTTCAAAACAGAGAGTTACCTGTATTAACTACTTGTAACTTTCCCGTTACAAACATCTTAGCTTACACTTACGGTATAATTCGGACGATTATCTTATCTATATCTTCTTACTAAATCCATTGTAGCGTCTGAACTGCTCCAGAGTTAAGCCTATTATAGGTATTTACTTTACCTCACTCGAGGATTTTATTAGCATTTGAAAGAAAAAAACAGAATTTTCATAAATAGTTACTTATGAAAGTTAAAAGAACTTCAATTGAACCTGGTAACTTTGGCTTAGTTTCGGAATAACTTTACGTTTATAATAAATTTACGTTACATCTACATTCAATTGGTACATTCTTAAATCAATATAGGTTATGAATAAATAATTTACTAATCGATTAAAGTTACCGCCTATTTTTATTTCACTATAAATATTTAACGAAGCTACGCGTTACGTACCTGATTTTCCCTATATCTTATTTTTTATAACTTTTTGAAATATTAACGTCGAAAGATACCGATATTGGATATGAAACTATACTATTCTTTTTTTTTTAATACAAAGTTACTTTAGGTAAACTTTTAATGAAATATTACCAAATATCTTGCATTTCTTTAAAGTATATATTACGTTTGGAATGAGCGGGTAATCATTACGTTTGGAAACGTAAATTTTCCCTCGTATAAAAAACACTAAATAGAGTTAGCGTTACCATATTTTAAGTTATCCTACGAAAGGCCCAGAGGCATTAAGCTGTTATTATGCCGCTCTCCATCGTCTCGTTCGAAAACATTAATAAATCTTTTGCCCTAAAACTACCCATTTTTATTAACAATAGATTTCATAATGTCTTTCAGTAATTCTCCCCATTATTCCAAAAGGTTCTAAGTAATAAATTACATTTTTGCCGTTTCGAACCCGATTACGAAATCGGGATTCAAACTGATAATAAATTTAAGCGTTTAAAGGTCCCAAAAAGCCTATTACATGCTGTATTATGAAAAAGAATATTAAAGAAGATATTAATCGAATGACTCGGCTAAGGTTATATTTACATGAAAAGCTTTTTAATAGGTAACCCTGTACCTTTCGTTAAAAGATCCGAGTGTAATTTTTGTTTTTATATCGAATATTGTAGTTTTAATGTTATTACCAAAGTAAATCGTTATCGCTTCCTCTTTATTAAGAAATCGCTTATAAATATCTCCCGAATTGAAGAATTAAAGATATTCCTAAAGGATTTTCCGATACGCGCTTTTTAGGCCGAGAACTTTAGCTTTTACACTCCAAAAAGACCGTTTGAGAGTAAATTTCTTTCGTGTTTGTCTTACGGTCAAGCGTCGTTGACGAATTTATCCCATAAGGTTACCAATCTTTCACTAATATCGATCTTTAAAATAGTTGGGACGCTGTTATTACCTGTCATATTACTTACCTCCGCCTAATTTTAACAATAAGTATAGGAGGCTTGAGTTTTTCTACCGATATTCGTGCTTATGAAGACGAAGTATTCAAGGTTTCAATTTCGAAGTATTTAATGAACGAAGATAGTATTTAATGGTTTCGTAACGTTATTAAGATATTTCTTCACGAGTCGCTTACTACCTCTGTAATATAAGCTATTTATGATTTACTTTTTATTAACTACCTAGTTTATAGCGTTATTATCGTTATCCTTTTGAAAACGTACTTTTAACTCGGGTCATATCTCGAGGTTTGGCGTTTTTACCGGAATTATAACGTTTGTAAACGTATAACCTATGAAAGATATTGTCAAAAGGGGCTTTTTAAGATTTTACTGGTTTTTAAACAGCTTTAAAACGAAGTTTTTATCGACTTCATAATCAACGTCCTTTACAAACGTGCCAACAATTCAAGTTACCTTATAATAGTTAAAAATCAATTGAGTAAAGTTATTACACTCGAGGTTGTTATTATTATGAACATCAACGCTTATATAAAGCGGTTTGTAAATTACTTTTAACGGTTTTACGGATTTCCCTGGATAATTATTAGCAACTGAAGTTAAAATTGTATTAATAGGTTTTAAAAACACCTTTATTATTTAATAAGAGTGAATAAACGTCTCAATATTGCCTTTTCCTACGGAATAGATGGCGCTACCAAATACATTAATTAAAAAGTCCTAATGTACTTACGTATTTTCGTTTTTGACATTTAATTGACCTAAAACCGTTTTATACCCGGTTGCCAATGAACTTTCAATAATTAAAATATAATTATCATCGGTATCAATCTTTTTAATAACCCAATGCTATCAAGTTAACTTTATATAGCCCGTATAATGTTTACTAGTCTTAATCACAAAGTGACGCCTGAAAGCTAAAATTTATATTTAATATATAAGTAATATTGAGGAATTTATATAAGCTGTAATGGAGATTACATAATAACGTATGCGAAAATTCGCTAAAAATAACCCTTCCCTTCGAAACTATTTCGGGTTGATAATAATGTTTAGCTTTATTTTCATAAAATGACAAGCTATACGTGGTCTTCAAGATGCTAAGTTAGATTTAAAAAAAATATCGTATTACGCGTATTTTCGACTTTTACGTCTTCGACCTTAACTTATAGAAACAGAAATATCCTAGGTTGAATATAAATTAATTTATCCGAGTTATTTCGGACACGTTTTTCAGCCACAAAACCGCGATCTTTAATTATTCGTTATCGATATTATAAGAAACAACGACGAAATGAAACCAAAATATTGCATAAAAAGTATTGTAAGAGCTCGAAATAAACCTTAAGTAATTTGTTCTCGACTTAGCGACCTTCCGGAATGATAGGTATTAATTAAATCGGTAGGTTATGTACACATAATTTAGAAGCCGCTTTCGAGTTTTTATCATACCGTAGCTCTCAACTCTTGCGAATTAGATTATGTGTCAGCCGAATATAATAACGAACTCTCTCGCTCATTTCATAGGCGGGTCCAAAATATAACATTTGATGTGACTAAATAGCATATAAACGGATCTTTTACGGATACTAAATATAGATTTAATTTCTGTTAATGAAGAGAAGAGAAATATTTAAATATATCATTGTTTTTATCATTCTGAAAATCCGCGCCTAGTAATTATTTGTTTGTTTTCACCAGCTTGCCTAACTTAGTTTCTATACAGCCCAGTTTATCATTGATACGTTCCTAAACTTCGATTAACTTTTTAGTCGCTTTTAGTTACGTTTCCTGCCCGCTCGATAACTGAAATACTCACATTAGTTTGTAATATATTTATTTACATAAAATCAACTCTTTTTATTTAGGAGTTGCATGGCTCGTAAGCCACCGTAAAGGATAGTAGTAATGAATATTAACTCGACCATACTACGTGCATCGACTTTCTTATATATCCCCCGACGAATTTTTATTGCCTTTTCAGTGGCGACAACCTACGTTTACACGCTGTTCAGCCACTCGTTAACACTAGAGAAGCGGTGTATAAACAAATTACTTATTTCGGTCTTAAATATTGAAAGCCAGATAAAGTTTGAATAGGTTTTTACGACTTTATTTATATCAGGTTTTAAGTTTAGGAGAGTATATATAAAACCAAAGTTATGTCTTTTCGCTTTAAAAAAATGAAGACAATAACTAGTACCAGTATTTAGTCGCTTCTTAATAGTTTCCTAGCGGTTATACAAATTCAACTTACCTTCGAGTTTTTAATACAACTTTTCAAGGTCGTGTGCCATCTTATAAATACATTCGAATTATGTTTGTTGACAGCTCCTATTAGGGTATATGTCAATGTTAAGAAGGGTAGGAAATCCAACGTTCGTTAACGTGTATTCAATAGCCTTAAAAGGTTATAATTACGTTTCTGATCACTGTGTTGACGGTGGTAACCGGGTATGAATTTATTTTAAGACGCGTCAATATAAATGAAAATAAAAACTTCTTCGACAAAAGGAACATGGATCAAAGGTACTGTTTTTATGTATTGAAAGTTATTGTTTATATGAAAGGGTAGTTATAAAAGGGAAGTTTTGCATTTCTAAAAGGGAGGGCTTAAGGAACTATTTATATGAAGGGTTGCAGCGGCGCTTTTCATAAGGTGCTAAGTCGTTATAAACATGGAACCTTTTATACGATACTAAGGCATTCTAAGCCGCTTAGGAGCGGTTATTTCGCACCTGTTTTACCTTTAGTTCGCCAGCACCTTTTTCCACCTTTTATAACATGCTGTATGGGGTGGGGGGTAAATTAGGAGGTAATATTATAAGCTAGTATCTATGCTAATGGTTACTAGGGATCTATTACTGATGGTTGTCATCCACGCTCTTACGGTGTTCTAGAGCCGCTTGGAAGCCGTACGGAAGCATGTCATCACCTGTTATGTAACCGGACCACTCCTCGTTTTACAGCTCCGTAACAGCTCCCCAGCAGGAATTTCTCCTTTTCTTTCCATCGAGGATTCAAGACAGTATTCGGCTACCTCGAAAGAAAACACTGGCATCGGTTCTATCACATATAGTAGGAATTGAAACTTATAATACGATTTTTGTCAAAAACAATAAATTTTAAATAGCGAAATAGCGTGTTATCAAACAGTTAGGATTCTAAAGGTATTAGCCAATCGAAATATTAGTCAAGGTTATATAACTTAACTGAATCAATATTTAATCCATAAGTATAATTTTAAGACTAAAACACCAATAATACGTACATTAGCCTACGTTAAAAAGGGTAATCTGCGAGCTTAACGACGATCAATAAGACTGAAACGATAAAATTATAACGATAGCTAAAGTAAAAGGCGCGTACGGTCTACATCACCACGTTATGCAAACCAAGATATCGTACGACATGTCAATTATAATATAGTCATAGGATCCGTGGCATAAAGACTTTAACAGGTGTAATAAAAGGATTTAGTAGTAAATAAACAACTTAAAAAAGGTATTAACATGGTTTTGGTAAACCTAACGATGACGAAGTTAAGAATTTTTACGGACGGCCTTTTTACCAATAATACTAACTTTTTATTTTAAATCTGATTCTTTGTAGTACTTGTTAACAAGAAAATATATAAAAGGTATTTTACGATTACCGGAAACCTTGTATGTTAGATATTCGTCAAATGCAAACGTATAATACGAATCTTATGAACATTGAAGGTATATCACATGATAATGGGCTTTTATATAGGTATGGTAATTAACAGCATTTGGAAAATCATTATCAAATAACTAGGATCGCTTTCGATACTTATAATAGTGTATATAAACTTCCGAAACCTGTAAGAATGCCTATTAAAACTGGCTATAACCAATAAAAAAGATCAATAACAAAACTAAAAAGCTTTGAGGGAGGTATACGAAACCCTGAAAATCGATAGGTTCCGGTATAATAGCGGTAAAAATGAACTTGTTAACGCTATAACTAAAGATATGTTTCATAATGTCTTGGAACAGTTTCTGGATAGCAATACATTAATTTTACGAATCGAGGGTTACGTGGACCATTTGGTACATGATATTAAATAATAGAAATTCCTTGGTAAACTTAAAAACTGCTAGGGTTACGGTAGCGGTGGCAGTAATGAAAACTACTAGCAAACGGTACATAAATGGTAGAATGTGTAATACTCATAGGCTTATAGCAAAAGACTTATGTACGGGATTTAAGGAACGGAGGGCTCGGAAATATGGAATAAAAGACTGTAATTGATGTTAATTTCAGTGTAAATTGACTGGAATTAATGGGGGTTTAGGTTGTAAATCGAGAAAGGATTTCAGAAGTTCTCAGTAATTGGTGGCTGGCTACGTTGACGTACAGGTACAAAAAAAAAAAGCCGCTAGTATATTAATGGCAGTTAATGACAGTAAAGTCAAGTCAACTATACTCAAAATTAGTTGATTGTATTAACTGCAAATTAACTGTAAGTTTAATGCAGTAGGTGCCCACTTCAAAGTGGGGCATAAGCCAAAGCATTTAGCTGCAGAAATTAGTGTGCAAACTATTAAACGGTCTGTCAAGCTTAGAAGTTGCAACTTACAAACAATTTCAATACAGCACCAGTTACTTCGACTACATTGCAACGATAAAGGCCTTCTAACAACTAGCCTTATAGTAAATATCGTGTTACACGTATCGTCGATTCCCACGTCGTCAAACTTAATATTCCGCGTAAAAAATACACACGATTTTACGTCGACTAACTAATCCGAACCATTTTCAATCCACTTTCAGACCAAAAAATCCTCAATTATAAACCGTTTATTATCAACTTCATTAGTAATGATAACAACCTCTAATTTAAATATTATATTGAAATCATTTTATACAACCCGAATAAACTTTAAGTAAACTACTCACATATTAGTAATTACTTGAAACAACAAATTTGAATCAAATAGGTCAACCATATACATGTGACTTAGAAGTCGTTTTTAAAATTTTCAAATACCGCAGCCTTCGATTTTTTCAAATTCAGTTATAACTCAACCAAATAAACCAACAGGTTTTACTACCTAACCCGTTAACAAGCTTAACTTAATTTCATTTTTCACTAATTATCAAGCCGTTTAAGAATCGTCATTTTACGGGTATCAAATACATTAATAAACCTCAATTTCTATTATAACTATAAATAAAATCATCAATACATTCCATTATCTTTGTTATCATCTGCATTCTCGTTCAATCTATTAATAACAAACAATTTTCGCTTATATTAATGAGTTTACCTTACTTAGTATCAACTATTTTAAAGACTTTTACTAATTCATTATTAACTTTTAACTAAGCTTTTTACACGTTCCTTAACTGCAAGTCTACATTCATTATTAAAATACTTTTTCTTACTTAACAATAATGCTTCTTATTGAAAGGTTATACAACGCGAAAAGCACCAGACTAAATAGGCATAAATAATACCGAACCGCTATCGTTACTTGTATCGAACTTACTTTGAGTAACCCGAAAAACTTTTATAGACTTTTCAGCTACAACCACCTAAGTTTATATTTTATTTAGTAGTATGTTAATACAAAAGATACGACTCGAAATCCGGGTAATTTATTTTGGTTTTGATTATCAAATCATAAGTGAGTTTTGGAAGGCTCATTATTCCCATGATTTATATTCGAGTAAAAATATAAAGAGATACAAATATAACCGAAACTTCAGCCGGTTAAACCGACGGCATATAAACGGTATTTGACGTGAGTATTTAACTATTTTTCTAATAGATTTCTAGCCTCTTCTCTAATTGATAATTACCCTCAGTTTCGACATAAAATTTAAGAAATTATACGCTATTTTCAAACGCGTTTAAATAGATTTACTCTTGAATAATAATATGATACATGATTACAAGGCGAACAAAGGGAAATTATATATTTATTAATAAATAATAAGCGGCTCCGTAATCATGAAACTTATGTTTCGAATAGCTTTATTTACCTTAGTACTTGGATTAACATTTATTTTAAAACACGGTGACTATAATGATAATAATTATAATAAAAGCTTTTAGAATTGGAATTAATATTATATGTGGCTATGCGAAATGGTGTGTAATACTACTACTTAGAAAAGAGGTGGTTATCAAAGAAGAAAAAGTTTTATATTTTAAGGAGCCAACTGTGACTATATATAAAAAGGGTAGTAAAAGGCTAACTCCGACGCCTTTTATGATTTGCTTCGACGACAGAAACTTTTTATATGTTGCAACAACTTTTCGATCCGTTTCTAAGTATGCACTTACACCTGTCATATGACTAGGCCACCCCTATTCTGTGGCTTCATAACAGCTCTTAAATAGGAATTTCTCTCTCTCTTTCCTTTATCAAAGATTATAAATAATATTCAACTGCCTTAAGCGATATCTTTGGCTTGGTACCTTTACAATTACTAACTCATATACGTTTCCTTTTTTCCTTCGAATACTTTTACTAGAAATTAGGGGTTAATTCGTCTTTAACTCCCGCTGATATCCAGCTAATGATATTGAATTTTTCAAAATAACATTTCAATACGTTTTCAGTTACCAACGATATTGATAATAATAGTTTGGATGATTGTAATAGGTTCGAGTATACCGTTCTTTAGGGATCCGATATTTAGAATGAGAAGGTACATCGTAATAACATTAGAGGTCGCAATATATCAGCTGAAATTGAAGATATTACTGTCCGCTTATTTAAGGTGTATTAGGATTTCATTATAAGTCCCCTATGTATATTTCACAATCAATGTTAACAATTAGGTTTTATTTCTAAATATGACTATAATCAAAAGTATTTATAATAACAAAATAAGATTATAGTGACTTATTAAACCCATGTTCGTAAAAGCCTATAGTTTCAATCTCAGTGTATTTAAAGAGAATAAAGAATATTATATCCCAGAGGATATTCTAATCGTTTCCTACTCAAGGATTGATCAGTTTTAATGAATAGAGGTAGTTACATTTAACAAATTTTCTTTAAACTTTATTGTATTTTTCGTATACCATATCAAATCCACCCTAATCCAAGGTAAGGTTTTATCAATTTTTTTGCATAATGTATTAAAATCCTTAGACAACTTGATTTAAAATTGCTTAGTTTCAAATATTCAATATTTAAGATTTCCTAAAAGATTATTTAGCTTTATTAAAAAATTAAACGAATAATGTACTAAAAGTCTAATATAAAACGGTAATTATAAATTTTTCAAGTTTTAAATACGATACTTCATAAGGTTCCCCTATTTCCCTAGTTCTTAATATATTTATATATTAAATCTCGCTGAGCTTTACTTTCAATGCGTTTCCATTTACACCTATAAAGTATTTTTATATAAACCTCGAATTTGTGAAAGCTAAATTTTGAAGAAATCAAGGCTAAGTTTGAAAAAGCGGATCAATTTACCACTAAAAATAAATTTGTATTCGCACCAGAAAAGTTAAAGTTTCTATATATTACTAAACGCTAGGGTCAAATCATTCTTCAAAACGTAAAAACCCACATATCCTCAATATTGAAAAGCCCGTGTATCTGGTTATAAGCACATTTTCGAACACTACGTTTTTTTTAATAAATTAATTTACATTTTCGTTTAATATAACCGTATTAAGAAATATATATATCAGAAAACGCGTAATAAAGGCGTTAAAGGTTACCCTACACTACAAAGAACTTTCAAGTAGAAAGCACATGCCTCCGATATACCACCTACATACAATTACTGCTATCGAGATCGTACCTATGCTTTTTGATTCCGCTGAAAGTTGGAATTATAAATATAGGATAAAGGGGTTCAATCAAAAAATTGCGGTTCCGTGAATCGTTACGATAAAAGCGGTTACCACGTTATATAAGACTTCGGTTTCACTTTTGGGAAAGTTACTTTTCAATAATAATGGCTCAGTTTTATTCACTGTTTCAAAGCCTTTAACGTTGGGCACCTCTTTATATTATGTATTACGACGGCAGCTATCGCTTCGTCGCTAGGGGCCGCGTTTTCAATACTTATCATTATGCTAGTCGACCAACATACCATCCATCACATTCTTACGGATTTCTGTCGATTTAAGTAGCTTTGGACGGTGAAAATAGTATATACTGTTTTTACTAATCTTGAGGATCTTTCTTAACTACGTAGCCAATACCTAACTATTAGATTTTAATTACATTTACTTACAATTAACGAAAAGTTTACTTATTTTTCGCGATATGTATTACTAGCCTTACGGTACTTTTTCAGTCCTTAAATTCCCTCATAAACGGGTTAATAAAGAACGCCACTGCCATGACTTTTCAGGATTGATATTTTAACTTTAATGAAGACTATGTTACAATATTGACCGATGAATACAAGTAATGTTTTAACGGGTAATAATAAATTGGTTACGAATATACGGTTCTTTATAAAGGTTATATAGTTACAAAAAAAACCCGCCAAACATTATCTCACTATATACGTTTTCTATGAAAATGTTATCAGCGTCCCCCAAAGCCTGGAAATAGTTACTCATACTATAATGAATGAAATTATGGTATATATAAACAATACTTTTGTGATATAAAACTTAAAAGGTAATCCAGTTACCTCGGCCTAATAAGCCTTTAAAAATTTTTACAACGAAATCGAATCCTATTGAAATTTCATTAAGGTAAAATAATACCTAGTTTGGTATTAATATCGACAGAAATAAGGCTATAAATGAATTCATAAATATAACATTACGTTCTTTACTCGCTTTAACAATAACAAATAACTCTCTATCAACAACCTAAAATCTTACATAGGATTCAAGGCGATAAAATATTAATTTTATATTTGTTATAAAAGTAAATTACTATGTTAATGTTAAAGCTAAAAAAATTTATATTCAAATAAATCCTAACTAAAATTTAATAACTCTCAACTTTTCAATCCCATTTTACCTTTATTAATATTATAGCGATTATTATTTTATTTATTTTTGACAATAAGGTTCGTGTATAAGAATATTATATTATATAAATAGCGTTTTCAACTTTAAATTACAAACCAATATAATATTCGATATAATGGGAAACGAAGTGCTAACCACTTAGTTTACAATTCTACCTTCATAAAAGTTTAGAAACTGTTACTACAACTTTTCAAAAAGCCTCTAAATAAAGAGGCACGTAGAGCTTACATACGCAGGATTTTTTATTTTTTTAACCCTTAGGATTTCCGGGTATTTGTATATATTACGAATTTCTTTTCGAAAGTAGAAAAAAACTAAAATCTCAGTTCAAAAAGCCCTGCATTTCCGCCCGCCGATAACGGTTACACTTTACACCTGCCGACAATATTTACTTTCCAACCCGCCAGCCCTTATTACATACAACATCCAACCATAAACCCTATCTGTCCAAAAAATCCACCACTGCCACCACCAAAGCCTTTATTACCATAACCCGTCGACCGCGTCCTTACCCACTAAAAAGGGTAAGTTCTAGGGACGAATCAAGGGCGAAGGCGAATCCAACGATAAAGAGAGAAACGAGAGTCGAAACAAGGGCAACGTACATGGGCTTATTTATAATTAAACTCGTTTCCTTATTACTATTAAAGTCGTCGTCTCCGCTGCTAACCCTTTCTATGACGATAATAATAACCCGCTAATTTATTAGCGCCACAGCTGCGGCCTAAACTATGCTACCCTTCGCCGCCTTAACGGCAATGCGAAAAGGCCACTGTAAGGTTGTTAAACGCCTAAAAAACTCCTTTATGGCAATTACAATTCTATAACTATCTTTAAGCCCCAAGATGCTAATATTGACAGGGATATACCTGCCTTTATATTTGGTTACTATTACCGATCAGTTTCTTGGTCCCCCCCCCCCCCTAATACGACAAAACCCTCATAATCGAAACGAGTGTATTGAATGCTCGACTCTACCCCATTAATACAAACCCAGTTATTAATCTTTACACAAAAAGACCTCATACAACACATGTAAAATTATACCCAACGAAGTAATTTAGGGTGAGCAGGGGTTGGGAAGGGGGGAAGAAAACGAAAAAAATGAAGGGAAAAAAGGGGTGATATAGTCGGCTCGAGTGTGAAAGGCGCTTTTGGATGTGACAAGCTATTTCAAGGTGATTTAATAACAATCTCGATGGCGTGCAACCTGTAAAAATTGATTTTTACGGGAAAATACCACTATTTACATTAGTTTAAAGACTATAATTATAAGGGTTCGAATTATCAGGGTCATGTGCTTCGGATGTGAAATTTAAAGGGATTTATTAATATAAATAATATTTTGTTATTATTTAAAAAAGGTTTATAGATGCGGGTTATTTATATCAAGGGCCCTTGTTATTTGTTTTGGAACTTAACTTACGTCTTATCGCAAGTACTATGGTCTCTGTATAACGCGTTTCGATATTATACAGCGATGTATATACGTATTTATACGTGTGTATGCGACGTTATGCCTTTTTACGTTTTTTACTTGTGACCTTTACATAGGCTTTTCATTTATTGTCATACTTTTTGAATACTCTATTCTAAAAGCGTACACAGTTCTATTCCTGGCGTAAGTAAACATTAAAAGGGAATTAAAACGACAATATTGCGTTTCTAAACCAAAATTACGATCCACAAGTTTATGGGTCTATTAATTACAAAGTATCCTGAGATCTTAATTAGAATCATAACGTTAGGTTCCGTAGGCCTGTATGGACTCGGCGGAACTCGCGTTACAATACCTCCCTCTAATATTTACAGGACTCTTCTATAGTAGCTAGTGTAACTTTTGTAGTTAATACGGCTCAATGATAGTAAATCACAAAAAAAATACTTATATTAGGCTTATATATGTAGGCGTATCTGTCGTGAAAAGCTTCACTTTAAAAAACTCGGCAATTTTAAAAGAAACCTTAAAGGATCTAAGGGATTTAAGTATTTGACAATATTGTTTAATTAACTTTTAAATAACACCGACGTCAATTCCCTTTGCTACGTTAGTGGTTACTGTTTTGCGTACTCTACCTTTACTGAATGCGTACTTCGTACTTATTGTTCTATTTGTACATAAAACTTATTGTGCTATTCCAGTCTATATTTTAAGGTAAAGACTAAGTTAAAGGTAGGAATCCACCATATCATTATCATAATAATAAGTACTAATGAGAAGGATACATTATGAATAGTTAGTCTCGTAAGAAAGCGCGAATGAGACAGGCAAGCCCCCCCCCCCCCGGAGGTATAAAAAATGCTAGGGGAAATAGAAAACAATAATGTTCTTATCATTTAGCATTAATAGCCTTCGCAGAATTGTACTTTTTACAGGCCTCGATTAAATCCGTGAAATTTAATTTTAATGCCAGTTTCCATTCGTCATCGCGAGCCGTAAAGCTTTTTTATCTGAAAAGATATTGAACTTGATCCTTTTCATGACGGCGTCGATTTATACGTTTAGCTAGTATACGTTTCACTTTTAAGTTTTTAACATTTGATTCGTCATCCTCGCATTTAACTAGCTTATACAATAGTGCAATTTTGTTAAATCGGTAATTTTCAGAGTTACCATAGGGTAATAAGTAAGTATTACTCATGGTGAAGTAAATTCATAAAATGGGTGAAAATTTGAAAATAAAAGTTCCGTCGTTTACTTTCCTTATAAGTGTATATGGCCTTATACGCGGTAGAGACAATTTTACTTTTTTGTAAAGAGGTTTGTCTGCTTTATCCAGTTTGAACAAGACCTCATTACATATAGCAAATTTATAATAGCGATGGTTTTGATCCCATCCTTTTTTTTTCCCCTAATAACGATGGTATTTATTATCAATTGTGCATTGTATCACAAATTATTTCGTATAAACCGAATTTAGGCCTGTTTTAGTAGTAAAATTATTGTGAGAACATTTACTGATGCTGTAATTTTAAATACGAATAGATATTTGTAAGAATTTGTTTCTAGGATACACGAGTATATATTATTAAAGTTCCGTTATAAAGCCAGTATTATATTAACCTAATGTTGCTTAGGGTATTTGACCTCGAAGTGATTTAAAGCTAGTTCAATTGTTTTTTTATTTGTCCGTCCCCCTATAGATAATGGGCTTTTATCATTTTTTAATATGTTTCAAATACTTTTTTAAGATTTGTTAAAAGGCTAACAAAAATTTATCGTTTCTGTTTAAAACAATTCTGCGTCAATAATGCTAGTGAAATAAGAAAAATTATCGAATTAAAACATTAGCCTAATCCTCTATAGTGTACATTATAAAGTTAGTAATATAGAGTGTGTTTTTTTAGATGTTTTGTATGTAATAAGCATACGGGGACAAATGATTCCATGTCAGATAATTTTCAAGATGTACCCTTAAATTGCATCATTGGTAATACGACCACAAAATCCATGTAAATTGTATTCATTGGTTCGTTAAACGTTGGAATAGGATTAGAACAACCTAATAGATATTAGTTTTCATTACATAGTTTTCTACAATATATACAATCCCTAACATATACTTTCACAAACTTACGTTTTCAGCGAAAATAAACTTTATTCAAGGTTACCATAATTCTTTAATGTTTAAAATGGTGTTTTTTCCTTTGTGTATCTCGGCGAAAAAATCTTGTACGAGTGTTGTAAAAACTATATGTTTTTTGTAAACATTCATATCGCAGAGATATAATAAGAGGTCAACTAATCAAAATGGGCAACCATATTTAAAAACATTATGAGGTATGTTTTTATAGTTTGTGCGACTTGTGATATTCTACAGAATTTTATGTGAATATTATCTTTACAATAACTCGTTTAAAAACGAAGTCGTATGTCATTATTTATTTGAGCCTGAACATAGTGTATTGTAAGATGATATTAATGATTTACCATCGATAATTTATTAAAGATTTAGTTTACTAATGACTTATCGGTGTTATAAAAACATTGTTTTTCGTTAAAAGGCAGACGGTTAAGGGTACCTGGTACCAAATTAAGGCGTCCCAGTTCATAATCTACATCTAAAGAGTATGAATTTAGGTAAATTAACGAACTAACTCACCATCTATGTACCTTATTTGTAAATTTTTCATTTAGTAAAGTTTGGTTTATAATTTCGCTGGTGGAGTTATAGTCGGTAAGAATAATAATTAGTAAAGAGTTACTAATGTAGGATATTCGCAGACTTTCATATGCATATATAATATAAACGACTTTATGTTTTACGGGGCTATAATTAAGTCTAACATAAGTTAAACCTCGACCTGAAAATATTACTAATTTCATGATAATAGTTGGAATGGCTTTTCCTCGTTATTAAAAGTAGCTCTTTCTAAGGTAAAAAAACATAAATTCAAATCCGCGTTCGAGACTTTTATCAATTTGAAGAAAAAGTCGGCGTGTTGAATATGGGAAACATGACTTATTCTATTTACACAAATAAGCTTATATAGCTTGAAACGACTTTTTCTATTTAGGCTTGAAATTAATGACTGTAGACTGTATATAATATAGTCTCTTTTTTATGATAACTTACTTTAAATTATCCTTATTTTATTCCTTATATAAGCAAAAAACCCGAATTCCTGAATTATGTCTGATAAATATACGCAATGGGGTATTATTATTCGTAAACATTCTGTTACTTCTCGGTATATCTCGAATTCCTTCAATTTCGAGGGAATGAAAGATTTTGAAAACCTTAAGTTCTCTTTTTAGTAGTTGAAAGGCCGAAAGCGTTTATGTTAAACTCTAAAATTCTAACTAATCAAAATCCAATATAAGATTTTCCTGACGATAGGATAGTACCTTCGTTGGTAAAAAGCTTGAAAATAGCTTCCAAATAAGCAATATCTTTTTCGAATGTGTTGGAAAAATAATCATGTCATCGATGAAAATACGATAAAAAGGTATAAATTCCTCTGATATTCGATTTATGAAGCATTGGGCGTGGTATGATGAATTGCGAAAGTTAATAAAAGTAACTTCACTTCGTTTAAATTTGTGGTATCTAATAAAAGTAAACCGAATATTATAATCTAGGTATACCAAAAGATGAAAAAAATTGGTAACGTTTACGATAATAATCTATTTCTTACCGCGAATAATCTCAATAACATTCTTTTGAATAGATGATAGATAGGTGTTTAAAATGATCTATTTATTAAGTTTTTGTAAATTTATAACTTTAAGACCTTTATACTCGTTTTGGATAGTTTTCTATACTATAAATACAGGTGAGGTAAATAAGGATATTTCGGTTGTAAATAATATAATATTTGAATCATACGAGGAATTGAACCATTGATCAAAAAGCTATTAATTGATTTCAAATATAGGATAAGGATAATTATTCAATTAATTATATCATTCATTATTCATAAGTAATGATTTTATTGTTTAATTTACAGGTATTTAAAACCTATATCCTATCAAACGGCAGGATATTAATCGTAGATTCGTTATAATTAAATAAATTTAGACGAACTGGTTGTATTAATATGGATGCCTTATATGGTTTTCACTATAGGAATATTTTCAGGTGTTTTTGTACCGAAGTAGGATTCTTGGTAATATAATTTGTCACGTGGTTTGACGAAGCCCGCTTCCTTATTCGTAAGGTTTACTACTTTTGGAACACCAGATTCTTGAATTATGTACACCACCGCATTTAAGGTAAGGGTTCCTGATTGAGTCTTGATAGACGTCTTAGTGATAGAAGGCGTATTTACGGGCGTAATAGTAACGCAAAGAGTTGGAGAATCCAATTCGAATTTATTATTAATTACCGATATGATAGTAAATTTATTTATGGCTTTAGAGGCAGTAAAAGAGACTTAATAGTTGTTAATATCTATCTCCGTAAGTCTCGTAATTATGAAAGACATGTTAATAATACTTGTAACCTAGGTAAAGGCTTGAATGTCTTTTTAGTTTACATCAAAGTAGTTAGTATTTTCGTATTCTGTAATAGTTTTTAAACTCGTGTATTTCGTAATACACACTATCTGAACTCTGGGATTATGCAGTTGCATTATATAAGGAGTAGTCGCGTCAGAGTATTAAAGGCGTATGAATATTAACTTGTAAATATAAATAATTTGCTCTTAGAGGGGGTTAAGTATTTGATAGCTACATGTAGTATTTGTCCAGGTTTAATAACAACTTCAATATTAGAGAAAGTTTTTCTAATAACAAATAACGCAGCTACTTTGTATATTAAGAAAGAAATCCCGAAGTCACTGTTTCCAAATAATATTATATTCCTAAATATTAGTATATTCATATTACAGGGCCTCATACAGTAGTTTCTTAACAAAGCCTTTGTATTTGAGTGATTAACAAGCTAAACATTAGCTGTCTTATATAATAATATAGAAATACGGTAAGATTAATATCTATGAGCATAGAAAGTCTAACGCTTTACAGTAGTAATATGAATAGGAGAACCTATTATACCGCTAATTATCTCGTTTTCGGCTGTAAGTACGTCGGTAATAATATAATTCGAGAAGTTTATATTTAGCTAGACCTTGAATACAGGGTTTTTGCCGACACCAAAATTGAGGAAAAGTATGTGGTGTTTGCCTGTAAAGCTGGTTTTTATAGTAATTTATAGGTAGCTATAGCTTCATGTAGCGAATGCTACCACCTCATTAATAGACTTAGCTATAATAATGTCAAAACTTTCCGTGTTTTTCTTGTAATAATAGTATAATTACTATGTAGTTTGTATCCATAGTTTTTTTAATAACATTGTAGTTACAATACAGTCCGTATCTATAGTTTTATCGGAATATTGTAGTTACGAAGAATCCGTATCTGTAATTCTATAGTAATAGTATAATTACGGTACAAATTAAAAAGGTATAAATTAGTAGTTTTTAGCTTCGGTAGTAATTATAGTAAGAGCCTAGTTGTTGGAACAATATTGACTGCTATTTTTAGCAGGTCAATTGCAGTATAGTCAGTTAACTTTACTTACAGTAAGTTGATTGTGGAGTTCCCGATTCAGTCTAAAGCACGGGCCAAACAATTGGCTCTACAAATTACTATGCAGACCCGCTGGCGGTCTGCCAAACCTAAAACAATATATCTACTACTTGACTACTATAATACTACTATTACTTCGATCAATCAAATCGATAATATTGCAATGTCTAAAGCCCTACCAACACTGATCAGTGCTTATTGAGTTAAGTACAGATTAGCTAATTAAAAGAAAAGGCTACTTTCTAGTTACGCTCTACAGATATAACGGCGGCTAAATTAAAGGAAATATTCTTGCTAAAGGCTTCTATTATGAATACGCCAGTCTACAACGGTAAGAAAACAGAGAATATTTTTATGTTGCGTTAGTTTACAACGGAAATTTAAAATTAAACGACGGTATCGCTACTCAAAACACTAAGAAATCTTCACGAATCCTTTTTTTAAAAAAATCGTTGAGATTAACTGTTAGAGGTTTCGAAGTTCGGCAAGTTGGCAAACAGCCAAGCCAATACTATTACGGGTACTACTACTGCAATAAAAACGACTAAGTCTTACGAACAAACAACCATAACAAATAACCTTCGACCTTACCCTTTATATCAAACCTTTACTCCTACTTTACTCTTTTCACTTCCCCTACGTCAACTAAATCTTCAAGTTCGCTGCTCTGAGCGAAAACACCAAAAATCTTCAAGTTGTGCTAAGAAAACTACGTCGCGCAACTTAACGCCAAGTAGCCAAGTTTTTACACGACTTTACACTAAAATACTAAGTCTCTTGCCCTATATGCCCCAAAGTCGTATATAGGCCAAAACCTTAAGATATCCATCGCTAACAATTACTTTAAATCCATCACTGACCCTACTAGGAAAGAAGCAATTAGAGCCTTCGGAATTACCTTTACCAAATATTACGACAAAGACTTTTAGATATAAGATATCGACGAAGACTTATTGTAAAAACACCTCAATAACTTCGTTAAATACTTTATCGTTTAGCACAACAATAGCCACGACCTTGATCGTATTTTTTATAAATATCGTGACTTCTTCAACGACTAGACTATCAACATGTGGAAGGTGATTTGAAAAGAGGTTAAATCGAAGCTTAAGTCCAAACTAAAAGAACAACGGATTTAGGTTTAAGTATAGGACTCTATAAGGCTAGCACAAGCCCTGTTTAACCTATCCTAGCTTAAAGAATATACTAAAAACTTACAGCATAAAAGAAAGAGTATTAAAAAACCTTAATGCCATTACACACGATCCAAAGGACCTCCCCTTTACCTTTAACTAAGTCAAGCCTCTTTATGAGTTAGCGATAAGAAACATGTTAACCTACTCGACAACTTGACATCTCTACGTGACAGCGCGAAGTACGCCCTTAATGGTGGCAGAGCACGTGAAGTAGCAGCCACCAATACGGCTAAAATTATTGACGTTAGCGCTCTACACCAGTCAATTAAATAAGATCGTCAAGTTCCTCAGAGCCTTCAGGTCCCCCATCCTCCCCAGTAGACCCAACAGGCGCCATAAGCCAAACAAGTCTAAAAAGATAAGGCGTAACAGGCGCAACAGGCGTTATGGGTCTGGAAGGCCCAGCAGGGCCGGCAAGCTCAGAAAGTCCGTTAAAGTCGAAATATACACTCCAAAAGCGTTGGTTGATTAAAACACTACATGAAAAGACCACCTGGCAAAAACAAGACACGTGCCAACGAACAGGGGTATCCTAGCAAACTAAAAGACTACCAGGGTAACGGTATCGATAATAGTAGTTAAAACTACTGGCAAAGGGTATGTAATTGGTAAAATATGTAATACGTGTAAATTTATAGCGAAAGACTTGTATACGGGAGTTTAAAAACAAAGGACTTAGGACCAGGGAAAAAATGAGGTAACTAAAGTCAATTTAGTTACAAAATTGACAGGAGTCTGGCTGGTTAATGAGGAGAAAATTCAGTAATAACCGGAAAAGATTGGTCGACCACACTGACGTACGCAGGTACAAAATAAAGAGCCGTTAATATTGGAACGATATTAACTGCTATTTTTAGCAAGTTAATTACAGTATATTCAATTAACCTTACTTACAGTAAAGTTAATTGCACTGACTACAAGTTAGTTGATTGTGGAGTGCCCGATTCAGTTTAGGGTATGAGCCAAGTGATTGGCCCTACAAATTACTGTGCAGACTAGCTAACGGTCTGCCAAACCTAAGACAATACATCCATCACTTGACTACTGCAATACCACTATTACTTCGACCAATCGAATCGACAATGTTGCAACGTTTAAAGCTCTACCAACACTAGTAGATATAATTAATCGGTAACGATATAGTTATCAATAATATCTTTTGTTATTTCCGATAGAGATAATTATGTAAGAGTGATCACATAGTGATGATGATACTATTACGTGTTTTGGGTTATTATGAAAAGATATATCGCTATCGGTTGAGGAAAAAAATCTTTTTTCCCCCTTTTAATAACGCATACCTAAACCTAATACAAATCCTAATTTAATTATATCTTTCATTTCAATCTACCATTTCAAACCATTCCAATAAACAGGTTGCTTAACCAATCCCTATATATCAACCTCTCCTTTAAATAGATGCCGCGTAAAAACAGGACTATTATGCGCCGTTTAATGCGTAAACGCTGCGGTGCTGCCGCCGCCGCCATTACTATCACCGTCGTTACCGCTGACACCATCACCACCATCCACAGCCCCCCCTCCTCAGGCACTATTTCCTTTATCGCCGCCTCGCTCCCTGTTTCGCCACCCTCTACCACCGTCGCTAACGTCACCCCCCCTTTTCCTCTTTTCTTCCCCCCCCCCCTTTCCCCCTCAACTCCTAAATGAAAAAACGGGAAGTTTCTAAGGTTATTAACCTTACCCTTTCCCCGCGATTAAAAACCCTCTTATCCGCACAACCCCCTCTCCTGTCATAAACGTAACTTAGCAAAGTTACATCTGGATACTTAATTATTATATCCATTCATTTATCTGCCTTTATTATTCCTGTAAATAAAGAAGTCGAAGCGAATCTCCTCCACTATCCTAAGCTACGTATTGCTAAGGTACGTTATGAGGACTTTTTAATACGTAAGGTGGTACAGCGACGTACCCGGGTTCGCAACTCCGTACTATTAATAAATACACTTTATGTAACATATATCTCGTTCGCGGCCGTGGGTAAGTTTATTAGCGATTACTACGAAAACAGAGGTTGCTCAACTCATTACTACCATTACAAATAGACTAGTAACGGATACGTTTCCGTTTCGTCGGTTTTAGGGCTATAATCCAAAGACGTATTACGCATCAACTAGCTCTTTAATAATTTTTTTTGAAAAACTATAATTGAAAACGTGAGATTTGTCATTTACTTTCTAAACCTATTGTATGAGACGCCCATAAAAGTCATTTTTATTATAAATAACTAAAATAAACCGATAATAACTAGTAATAGGCGCTAACCAGCGAATTAAAGAGTCGGTAACCATTATTTTCGCCTGAAACCAGGTCTTACGTATATAATATGCAGGCGAATTCGACGACTTTATCACGCGTCGCCACGAGGAGGATAAAAACCCCCCAGCACCTTTACCTAAGGGTATGTGATCTAAGGCGCGGGGCCATATCTTTGATAATACCAATAATGACGTCAGTAGCGGTAATGGCGGTAGCGCCTACAAAGAGGGGGATGGAGGGGACGTAACGGCGTCGCCCTCTCCCTTTCTTTTTAACAATGAATAATTGCTCCCTTGAACCCGGCCAGCGCGCCCGGCTATATTATATTCCGCTAGATATTAATATCATTACTTTTCACAGAAATATTTATAATGTTAATAATAAATGTAAAATGTAGAGCAGGTTGAAATTATAAAAATAAAAAGTAATTATACGTTAAAAGCGGTATAAAATCATAAATTCATATAAAAAAGAATGAAAATTTGAAATCAATAAGGGGGAAATACATAAAATAAAAATTTATATTATATTGGTAACGGTGCGAAATGAAAGATCCGAATAGAAGAAAAATACGAAAAGGTGTGCAAATAGTGGGTTTCGGACCGTTCGAAAATTTTAAAAGCGGTATAAACTTATATAATGAAAACAAAACACAAAAAAGGGGGAGGCAAAGAATATTAAAGAAAAGAGGTATTTATCGATACTATCGCATTTAATACTCCGTTCGAGGAGTCTTGAGTTATTACATCTATTAGATTTAATTTTCTATCAATCTATATTCTTTCCTTAATTTAGAAGCGCTTATACGATTTATATAAGTTTATAATATTAATTATAAGACTTTCTTTCGATCGTAATGGAATATTTGACCAAATATTCGTAAAACAAAAAAGGTAAGTACAAATAATGAAAGGTATAGGTTTTGAATCAAGGTTTAAAATAATTATTCAGATCATTATTACTATAGTAATATTTAAATTGAAACTTCCAATTATACCATTGATTTCCGAAGCCAAAAAGGGTTTAATAACCTACTTATATTTAGTCGAGTTTTAATAGATAATAATTCCACGTACTGAAAAGTCGTTTCGAGCTGATATTTTGTTACCGAAGTGTAAGACGAATCTTTTTTTCGAATTATAATCGGTATTATTATTAAAGGAACCGTTAAAAACCAAATGACTTTACCTTACATATATCAACAATATAAACTATTAATCGCACTTTAAATTATATATTCATAACGTATGGAGTTTTTCAAACGTTTTATATACATTTTCAATAGTGCGGTTGAACATTAAGCGACGATTAGAAGGTTGAAGACCGTTTTTGGGTATACTATTAAGGTAATTTAAACTCCACGTACGCATTAACACCTATATATGTCGGTCCGTTTTACGTTATCCAAAACGATAAAAGTAACTTTATTTAATTACTCTTTTTATGTAAAGTTGAGAATACTGTTTTGAAACGTGATTATTACGTTATTAAAGTCGATTATATAGTTGTTCGTTAGGTACATTTCAGGTTTCGCTTTGATATCGGCCTTTCAAAGCTGTTTTGTTTCGTATACGGAAAACAACGCATTATATAACATTAGTATGTAATCCGTTTATATGACTGTTGATATTGATCCGGTAAAACTGGTTGTAAAAATTAATAGTTATATGTCAAAGATTAAATCAGCTATTTCGAGCCGCTTCTTTTAATATGTTTGGTAAGTGTTAAACCAATAAATATTATTTTAATGACGCTGTAAAGCGGTTTTTTCCTACGTAAGATCGTTTTAAATAGATGTTGTTTTTACGATCCATAAGTATATTGATGTCAATACGTCGTTTGAACAGCTTTGTAAACTGTATTTAGGCTTATGTAATATTACTAAATTCAATATATAAGCTATAAAGTATATTTAGAAATGATACGAATATAGAAATCAAATGGTAGCTAGCCCGTTATAATGTAAACTATTAGGTTATAATATTTTTTTGCTATTATCGTTATACCCTTTACAACTAGGCGGATTTCTCTTGTATATTTTCACAGTTTTATACTTAATCTCGTATATCAGGCGAATTGGGAATATATTATAAGCTTTGTGAACCGTTGGGTAAAATTGTTTCAAGCGAAAAATGATTTATTTGATTAAAATATATTTCCGTTTAGGTAAATCATTCGAACTAAGCGTTTAAGGTAATAATAATACCTTCGCGGAAAAGCTTTAAGTTAAATTCGCGGTTTACGATTTTCCTTCAATTAATGAAGGAATTTACAAATAAAATTTTACAATATCTTTTAGTTTCCAAACTACAGGAGCGCCCCTAATAAGGTGATATTATTGGTATTAGGATAAACAGGCCAGTTTCACGTAATAGTAACAGGTCGAAAATACGATGAGAGGAGTATATTAAAAGTAAAAGCGGTTTAGATTCGTCGTTATAAAAGTGGTTTCATCGGTAATTTTAGTCGGATTACGGTTTCGAGCCGTTTTTTCCCACCTTTATTTTATATTTACGTACTATTATTTATCGAAACGAACTTATACTGTTGAGAATATTAACGAGTACATTATACCCTTTAAATCCGTAATTATTTCAAGGGCCAGTTTATCCGTCATTGATGTTTTTGAACGAAGACCTGAAATTATAATAATGATTCCACAACACCAGTCTCAAGTGGACCGTGCTCCGTAGCCAACGCTTTTAAAATATCGTTTTAAGCCCACAGAAAAAGTATTATTATCATAGCTTTCGCCACAGTATTTGCCTTTTACAATATATTTAATAATAGTTTCAAATGTATATAAATTCTTGTATAAATACTGAAAACAAAATGCGTAAAGATTAGCATACTGGGGCCGAAAGTATTTTTCACAGCATTAACCGGTATTTTTAGGAAAAAATCCTTCAAACTACTATCTCTTAACGTTGTAGACCATACGGTTTATAATACCGCTTATAATCTTGAATACTTTACGATACTTTTACTAATATTTATTTACATTCATTACCGGCGATGCTAGATTTAGTAATTTATTTAGTAAAATGGAAGGCCGTATCAGCGTCGTAGGTAATTGAGTCCAGAAGCTTTAACTAAACGTTTAACTTATAATTAACCAAAACGTCTCTATAACTTATAACGAAAACGTTCCGCGTAAATTTAGTGACTTGTAATAACGTTATTACGTCAACAGCGTATAGTATCGGCTGGCTTTCTCAATATATAATATCGATGATTACCTCTTAATTCAAATCTACGTCGTTTTCAGGGCAAAACTTAAACCGTCGTAGGACATATAAGTATAATCAATATTTATAGTAAAACTTTTCAATAACTTTAAATACGTCCTTTATTATATTCGTATAACTTATGGTATATAATAGTCGTAAAAGTTGTTTTGCAATCGGGTATCCAAATCGGCGATATAATATTCGAAATTTCAGCTGCATTAAGTAAACAGCCTTAATCGTACGTATTTTGGGGAAAAACTACAAGTAGCCGAATTTAAACCGAAGCGATACAAATACATTATCCAAAGCGCGGATGGGTTAATTAATCGTATTCCGAAGGTTAATTCCGAGTTTAGTTATATTAACTAACAAAAACAGGAATATGATTTTTAAATCTATGACGTAAAATTTAACCGATCCGAATTGTATAATTACAACAACCGTCCCAAACGATGATACTTTGCTTTTACCGAATAAAAATTTCCTAAGTTTTACTGAAAACGCTTTGAATTATTATTTTCCGGCCGTTACGATTTTCATTATGTAAGTATTGGGTATAATGTCTTGAAGTCAGTTGTTATACCTTTTTAAAAGTGTAAATTACAACTTTATATAATCGTTTAACATTATGTCTTCGTAATTCATGCCTATATTATATAGGAAAAAGGTAGCTTATAGGCCATTAAAAATACGTTAAACGGTTTCTTTGTTTCAAGTCATTAAATAAATATTATTATCTTTAAGGTTTTTCTTTAAAATGTATATTTATAAGGTTAAACGTCAAATTCATTTTTTTTACATATTTACACTTAGTTACTTACGTTACAAAATTGTCCTTTATCCGGGTTTTAAGTGGGTAATCGACTTAAAACCATCGTTTAATACTAATTTGCCTGTATATTAAGTACATAATAAATTAACAGCTGATTTTACCATTTACACTATAATATTTTTATAAACTAATAAAACCACGTATATTTTTTTTAAGTATTACTATGATTACGGTGCGTTTCGTCCTTAGCTGTATAATCGTTCTTGGTAATAGCTACTTTACGTTTTTTTATTAAGCCCCCCCCCCCCCAATATTCATCTTTTTAAAATCCGTATCAAACCGCTTATTTTATTTTATACATACTTTAAATCTTCGGTTTGAAACGTATTAAATAGTTTCGGCAAGGTTTACCTTAGTGACCTGACTCTAATTGTTAGTTTCATCGGTTACAAATATTCATTCAAATCTGGTTTATGGGCTTATAAAGGTTCTAAATACTATTATAAAATACGTATGAAAAGCCTTTGAATCTTGTTTCGGATTAATTAAATTAAGGTCGAAATCATCGGTTTTATGACACGTTTTTATTATTATCAATAAATAGTTTGTCACCTTTATATTTTGGTTTAATGGTCACCTAAAATCTTCGAAACTTTGTCAATAGGGTTGTAGATACTTTTTATATGGCTTTATCAGAATTTTACGCTAAATTTTTACGAGTTCCCTGGTTATTTCAATTTAATTCCTATCGTAGTATTTATAGTTATTTTCCGTATTAAAGTGTGATTTTAGGTTGTTATAACGCTTCATAAATGTGTACATTTATGTAAGGAAGTATATATACTACTTCTTAGCTTATCTAAATAGTATATCGGGTAAAATAACGTAAAACTAGGACGGTTTAATATCTAGCTTTTGATATTTATTCATTATACATATCTTATTGTCGAGTATATCGTATGTAAATTATAGACTTTATTATTATTTTGTACTTATCTTTTTAAGTAATAAATTTTTTTTTGGAACAGTATTAATTGAAACACATTTATTCAACTTTATCATGTCTTTCAGTATAAAAAAACGGCTTTTAATATGAGTTCTGGTAATATAACCTTGAAATCACAAAATTAGAAGCGGTACTCAACTTTTGTGGCTATTACAGATTTTGATTCATTTTTAAGGTCGGTAAATTATTAAAACCTCCAGAAAACTGTTTTTTAAAAAAATCGGGAATTATATAATTAATCTTTAAACGTTACTCGTTACATTTTATAAGCCATAGTTTATATTAGTTTTTCAAAATAACTTGAGTAGCTATATTATTTTGGCTATTTAAGTTAAAACCACGAAAAGGCAATACTTATATCTTATTTCCTAACTGTAAACATTATAGTCATTTTCCGAGTTATAAGCTCATTTTTCAGTTTACCTTTTTATGAATATACAAAGAAACTATTTGTCTTTCCTAATAACTTTTTCTTAAATTATTACGAATACTTAAATAGATGAAACAAATAATCATTAATTAATACTTTCATTTACCTTGATATTTACAACATGAAAGTTATTTATCTTTCTAGACGTTTAAGTCTTATTTTTAATGCTTTATCTAGGTTAACAAAGTCAGGAAATAAGAAAACGGTTCGCCGCTATATTTCTCGTCTTTGTCAAAAATCTCAGCCAAGTTAATAAACTTTATAAGGTTACTCCTATCAGTGGAAAAGCGATACGGTAAAAAGTTACGGTAAGGGTTATAGTTAAAGGGTATTAATTCGTAAGGTATGCATTAACATTTTACGCCTCTTATTATTTTTTCAAAACGAGGCGTTCTTTTTATTTGGGCCGCTCTTATTGTAAACAAGCTAATTTTTAACGGTATTCGAAACGTAGTATTATTTTAGTATCCATTTAAAATTTCGTTTTGGATAGGATTTGTCTTTAACCCACGTTGTAAATAGTCTTTACGGTATTTCCTCCTTTTCAGTCGATTCCTTTGGCTCCATTTCTTCTCTGCAGTGTACGCTTAACCTTTTTTAACGCCTCTTTCCTTATATTTGCGAAGTTTCATCCTATTCCCTTTTTATTATCCTAAAAATATGTTCTTGGAATTTTTTCAACTAATATCCATCCACAAACTTTACTTCTATCACTTTATTATCGGTCTACTTCTAAATTTAAACAATGTCGGCCGTTACCAACGGTACTTTTGTAATGAAGTCCTTATTTCCATCAAACGTATTAATACCTTTACTTTGTAGTTATTTTCGTAGTATTTTCGCGATTATTCTATTGATTATACACCTTATATCCAGCGTCCAGTTTTGAAATTTCACTTTGAAACTGTTGAAAATTTCGAGTTTTTGTATATAATCACTATAATAGTAAAAAAATCATATTAACAACTTATCTATTTAACGCAAATAGATTAAGACTCTTTATTGATACGTCAATTTCATTATTTTATAAGTCGAAGTATAAATACTTCAAGATATTGCTACGAAAATATTATTCATAAACAGATAATTTTTATATTCATTAGCTATTACTAAGTTTATTATTAGTAAAGCTATAGTTATAGGATAGAGCAGCCAAAAAGCGTAATTTCTACGTGTATATATAATGTTAAAGTAGTGTAAAATGTGATATTTGCGTCGTAATTAGGATTCGAGTACGTTCGGTTTTTTTTTTTAAAAAAAAAGCGTATAAATAGGTAAATACGAAGGAAATAAGGTATGATAAATCGGTTAAAGTAACACTATTCACGCTTACCAACAAAAATAACAGTCAGATAATACGTAAATAAAACGTAACTATAGGCTAGTTAAAAAAATTTAATTAGTTTTATCAACGCTTTTTAATACTATATTAACCAAACGGTCAAACTAACTTCAAACGTCGTAAATACTCAACTTTAAACATACGGTACAGGGTAAGCAAGGGAAGGCGGATAAGTTAAGTTAAGGAATAGAAAGGGAAAAGGAAGGTATGTAAGTGTAATCCGATATATAAAACTTAATTTGTATTTCGTAAGCAGTTTGAGTTATAGTATTATAACCACCTTTGATAATTGTAAATGGTTTAGGTATTATTTTTGTAACCGCTTTCAAATTACGCGAACGATGTAAATGTTACGTTTTTAACCACTGTTAGGTTTCGTAAACGGTTTAGATACTATTTTTAAACTCAATAGATCATAACGAAAGGTTCTTAAACTTAGTGCTTTTGACTTATATAGTCCAATACGTAATCAAAATCTCTTTAAAAAGTGTTCGGGTATATTTAAAACGCCAAAACAGGTAAACAGTTCATATAACGGCGCATTCATTGATTAAAAGGTATTAACCAAATTAATAATATCGTATTAAAGTAATCTTTTTAAAAGTTACTTCGAATCTTACATTACACTTCGAGTTTCAAAAGCGCTTGCGTGAAATTTTATACTCCCATATAGTTTTTATAAAGCGTAATGTTAAAGTACAGATGATTAGAACCGTTATAATATCCCGCTATAGGTATTTAACTTCGGTTTATCTCTTCTTTATTAAGCTATTTGTAATTAACTCCATTGGCTACTAATTAGTATTATTAAAGTCTTTATTTATTTACGTAAATATAAAAGTGTAAAATAGTAAATAAAAATATTGGTTTTATAGTAAGTAAAAAGTAAATAAGTTCGGAAAAAGTATTTAGAGAGTGCACGTCACGGATAAAAAGTTATAAATCTCTTATCTAGGTAGTGGTACTTTTGCTATTCACTTTGGAACGCCCCTTTTAGACCGCGCTACGCTTGGTAAACTCTAAAAGAGTAAAATCTGCAGCGTATCACGTTATCATGCACTTTGCTAGAGTGCAGCCTGCAGCGTGCCACGTTATAGTACATGCTGTAGGAGTGCACCTTGCAGTGTATTGCACTGCCACTTGACTTACGTATATTAACTATAGGGATATATAATGATATCCACAGTTTAATTATATTATACTCCTTTTTATATCTTTCTAGGAAAAGCTGTTTCTTTATATATAAGCCTTTCAATATTTAAACAAAATATTACGCGAGTCGTAATTTTTACTATAATATGTATAAGTACAACTATTAGAAGATGTGATGTTAAGCTTCATTATATAACCTACTTTGTTACTAAAGTAATACAAGTTTTCTTAAAAAAACGTTTGTAAGTATTTAACATGATTTTGATTTGAATAGTTAGAATTGTTTGCCTCTAATTGTATATTTTTGACTTTACGCTTGCGATTACAGTTTCGGTCAACACTTTTGTTACGAGGATGGTATTTATCACGATCTTGCTTACTCTTTTATTAATTTCGACAACGGTTTCGATTAACATGTTTGCGATGACGGTAATTATCGTAACGCTTACGGTTATACTATTTTAAAAGGTGCATTTCGTACCTCTTAGCATTATTCTCGGGCCTACAGGACTGGTGTTTATCCTTTCGAGGTTGTTACTTATTTTTTATAAGAATACGTGGAATTATACCTTGTACGAACTTTTTTTGAAGGAGGCTAGTAATTTGACTATCGCCATATTATTGCAGTAAGCAATATAGTCTTTAACTTTTTAAACTTAGTGAATTATTTTGTATAGTTTATTTACGATGTATTGAAAGCAAATACTATTAAATATCTAAGTTTAAGGCGGACCAGATGTTAATTATAATGTTATAATAATTGTCTTCATAACGATTTGGAATATCTATAGGTTTTGCGTAGCGTATTTTTTTTCGATATATTTCTATGTGCTATACTAGTTATTGAACACGTTACGTAACGAGAACTTGGCTTTCCTAAACTTTATGGTAGATTGTTTATGATTTATAGTAAAGCGGTCGACAAGAATATCAATAATATACGTGAAGCTATGGCGAAACATTTTACGATGTTTACGAAAAGTGACCTTCGTATTTCACCAATATATTGCAAATCTTTGTTTTAAAGTAGAAAATATATCCATACTTTAACCTTTTAATCTTAAAGAGGTGTTTACGAAGGTGTTTAAATGTTGTTAGAAACTTTATATATAGATTAAGACTATATCTTTACCTATAGTAATAATATTCATATTTTAAGGGTTAGAATATTCTGGGTTAAACATTCCAATCTTTTTACGTTTCAGGTGGTGAGTGCCGCCGACCAAGTATTAATTATCTATTGTATTTAAGGGTTGAAAGAAAAAGTGATGGCGATTACAAAAATAATAGCGACGAGAGAGTTTGCGTTTACAGTAGTTATGATAGTAATGGAGGCAAAATGGTCTACGCTTGCAGCGGTCGCGAGAAGGCTTGCGGCGGCGATAAAAATGCTTACGGCGGTCGAAATATTGGCGGGAATGATTGTATAAGAACGAGTGTTCGGGTTCCTTTCCTTTATGGCGATGGCGATGGCGGCTTCCTTTAAAAATGTCTGATAAGGTTATAGAAATAGGTGAAGATTAGCGATGATGACGACGAAAGGGTTCCCGGTTACAAGAATAGCGATGAAAGGGCTTAAAGTTGCGAGAATGGTAGCTTTCGAAAGTTAAGCTGTCTAAGCGTCATATAACAGCATCGTATTTCGCACGCCTTACAGCATTACGTTCTTTGAATTCTTGTTATAGGTTTGTTACAAGCTTTATAGTATTAACGTTGGTCTAACTGGTTGAAAATGATATATTTTTGGTTCTATAACAGCTAGCGAGTAGTGAATTGACGTAGGTAGAGTAGGCACAGGTAAAAAACTGGCTAAAAAGTATAAAGACATAAAGTATTAAGTGATGATAATATAGATAAAGGTATGCATATAAGCTAAAGTGGAGCTTTTTTAAACGTCTTTGGTAGAAGTAAAGGGAAAGTAATAGTTATTAGCTTTGGTATGGCAGGTATAAGCTTAACTGCGAGTTATAATACAGTTTTTGTTTTTTCCTTTAAGTTTTTCTGTACGAGTTTACTGACGCGTACGGCGAGGGGTTCGGAGTTGGTTTAGTACAATACTCAACGCTTATAGCTTTCGTTTGCTTATAAGTTAAGATTAGTCACTCGTAAAGTAAAAGCTAGCAATATACAGTAGTATTAGGGGTAAAGGAAAAGAGTTAAAAGTATGAAAGATAAAAGGGGGTGAATAGGAAGTTGGTATTATACTGGTAAGACTATAAGGTTGTAGCTTCGCATTAATAACTTAACTTAATTTCTTCAAAAAAAAATCAATAGGTTTGATGCTAAATAAAATTTCAGCTTATAGTTACCATTTATTGTACTATTTGTATGTAAAACATATTATGATATTCCGGTTTGTATTTTAAGGTAAAAACTAAATTAAAGGTAAGAATCCATCAGATTATTATTATAACAATAAGTCTCTATGATAAAGATGACTTATGAGTAGGAAGTCTTGTAAGAAAGCACGAACAAGAAACGCAAGCCACCCCCCCCCCCCTCATGATACAATAGTTTTATCGAGAACTAGGATTAAATTGCTGAACAGATTAGCGGTTTCTTATTATTAGCAAGTGGAAGATTGGTGTCAAAGGGATTGAAAATTCAATTTAACTATGGATTTGCGGGTAGTAGTTCCATAAAACGTGTATAGGGACGCTGGTAATCGTTAACGTTCTTTCCTTTTCATTTTTCTTATAGATTTTAAAATTAAAGATATTAAAGTTGTGGATTTTAATGGTAGTTATTTAGTTGCTATAGTTTAAAAAAAGTCTTTACTAATCCCAGTAATGGTTTTTGGGACGTAAATTCCTTGTCAATTAAATTTTACCTTTATCTTAATCTTAATTGTACGTTGAATTATCTTCTACATATTAATTATCCAGTAAGTGAAAAACTTACAAAAGTCTTGGAAGGTGCGGGTGCTGCAGCTCAAGTTTTTGTTGACATTTATGTCTAGAATATACTAGCCAACGTAATTGATTAATTATACTTTAGTAGAATTTTCGTTAACGTCTTTAATATAAATATCTTTATTGTAGTACTTAGAAAACACAAGTCTAAGGGCCTTAATTGCCTTTATATGTTTTTGACTGGGTGTTATTTTGACTTGGTGGTTTGGGCGAAAGAACTTGATGATTTGAGAGTGTGAGGACTTGACTATTTGCGTAAAGAAACTTAACTTAGGCATAGAGTCGTGTGATGTGGCTTTCTTAACGCGACTTGACGATTCTTGGTGTTTTCACTCAAAGTTTGACGTGTTTGTTAACGTGTGCGATTGATGATCCTATGATGTATGTCAAGGGGGAAACAATTGGTGTAGGAGGTGAGGTTTGGTGTAAGAAGGAGGGATGAAAGTTATTTTTCACTGAAGTTGTTTTTTGTTGATATATAGGTTTTGGATTAGCGATTTTCGATTTATAGCAGCAGTGCCCGTAATAGTAATAGCAATTAAACCGTTTGTTAACTGTAAAGTACTTAGCAACTTGATGATCGTTTTTTTCTCCGGCAACTAGAAACTTTAACAGTTAAAATTAACGTTTTTTTAGATGGTTAAATAAAAAAAATTGGTGTTTTACTGATAACAATACCGTCGTTACTTCTAAATCACCATAAAAACCGACGTAACCTAGATGTCTTTTCAATTTACTGCTGTAAAAACCGGCGTAGTTTATAAAAGTCTTTCGCAAAAATCTTTCCTCTATCTTGTAATACAAATTGTAACTGGAAAGTAGCCTTTTTTTTATATAGCCAATCTGTGTTTTACCTAATAAGTACTGATTATTGTTGATAGACCTTGCCAATGATAGGCCTTTAGATGTTACAACGTTGTCGATTCGAATTTCGGTCGAAGGAACAGTAGTATTGCATGGTCAAGTGGTGGATGAATTGTTCTAGGTTTGGCATACTGCTAGCCGATCTGCATACTAATTTGTACGGCCAATTGCTTGGCCCGTGCTCTAGTTCAAAGTGGGCACATATTGTACTTGACTTTACAATCAATACAGTCAACCCATAAAACAGTTCACTTAACTGGCAATTAGTACAGTCAACTTACTTAACAATACAGTTGACTGACTGACCAGCAATTACTACTATTCCAACAATACCTTAACAAATTGAAAGATCATCAAGGGGTCGAAACTGTTATTAACACGAAATTAAGTAATACACATTATTAAAGTTGGCGTGTGATACATGTTTATCAAGGGATTGAAATGTAAAAGTAATATAACACTTATTGGATTGGGCGTGTAATTATATGTATATTAAGGGATTGAAATATAAAAGTAATACAACACTTACTTGCGGGAATGCATGTAGTAATGAGTAAAGCTACTATACCAATAACAGTGGAGTTGACACAGAAAAAGATTTGTGTGGCTGTATATTAATTTTTTT